>JBCNJP010000025.1:49934159-49992199 GCA_039602395.1 Deinandra increscens subsp. villosa
ACAACCTTCCTCACCGTATTCTTCTTCATAAAGTGTGGCGCTAAGGTCAATTTCCTCTTGGTACGTCTTAGGAGCATGAGACTTCACTATTTTTCTTACTGCTGCAGGAAGAGCCTACACGTACCTTTTCAACTTTTCCTCCTCAGGTGTTACCAACCTTGGCACCAATCTTGACATCTCGTCAAACTTACTAGTGAATTCCTGGTGAGTCAAGTTTCCCGCTTCAAACTTCAGAAAGTTGATTTCCATCTTCTCTAGCTCACTTTTTGGGCACAACTTACTCATCACTAGATCCTTTAAATCATTCCATCGCATAGCTGCAATGGCTTCCTCAGTTCGAGCCTGCAAGATTGAGTCCCACCAAAACAACGCTTCGCCAACAAAGAAATGAGCTGCATACTTCACAGCTTGATCCGCACGACATTCACTAATGCCAATGACAGCTTCCATTTCTCGAATCCATCAAACAGTCAAACTTGTATCCCTTTTTCCTTCAAAGGATGGAGGCCTACATCCACCAAAAGATTTAAAAGAACATCCCCGGCCTCCTGGAACTACATTCCCTTCATTTGTGTTAGCATCACCTTCTTCCCCTGCAGCTCCTCCGGCACCTCCGGCACCTCCACCGACAGCTCCACCGGCAGCTCCTTGGAGTTGAGCTATCAGGTTAGGTAATGCCGCTTGAAATACTTGAGTTACCTCTGCGGCCATAGCCGCTCTTTGCTCATCAGTGAATGCATTAGCTCCCGCATTATTCTCGGGTTCAGGATTCACACGCGCTCGTCTTCCAGAACCCAGTGGTCTACCGACCCTCCTATCTCCTTGTCCGTTTCTTACCATACTCCTACAGACAAGTCAGAATTCGTGTGAGTTGAGTATCTGAATTTTGAAGGCATAACAATTAGATAAGTGCAGACGTCATACAATTATATAGTTATGATGCGTTCAAAAACCCAACTACTTTCCACACACTCCTTCCTAGTGTCCACACTTTTCTTTTCTACTTTTACCGGTCACTCTAAATCAAAACCGGTTTCTAAATCCTTTTTCAAAGAGTTCTCTCAGGTCATTGACCAAGTATCTTACCGTCAAATGACTTACTCCACATTCGGCCACACAATAGATAGTACTTAGGATATATTCATAAAGTCAATATCAAATTGCAGTAGCTAATTGCAATTCGGTACTTCCATACTCCTATAACCTAAGTCCTACTTATTATGTTCCCAATGCAACCTCATTCTTTTGGGCATAACTATCCTGGCTGGCACCTATACCTCTTATCTTAATTTACTTTGTCTCCCCAAAGTCCTAGTTTAAGTCTACATACCGTAATAGTACCTAAATCTCTTAAACCAAGGCTCTGATACAACTTGTGACGCCCACATCCAGACTTAGCTCTAGAAGGGGTCACGTGTCGGATTTACACAAGAACACATGGTATAACAGAGATACTAACGCAGCGGAAATATTAAAAACTTTATTCGTATTGCTAAGTTACAACAGTAAACTAAATATTACATAAACTTTAACTATCTAGGTCTATGCCAGCGGTCCAACAAGCTTCCTCTTGATAATTTGCCCATTCATTTCTTTATCACCAAAGTCCTATCCTTACTTCCTGAAGTCTCACCATCACCTGACATACATACTTAAAAAGTCAGCTTACGCTGGTGAGTTCTAAGTTTCTAAAAACTCTTTCTTGATCTGCAAGACAAATCAAGTTCTCTCGGGTCTTCTTGACCCCATTAGTAAACTTTTAACAAGTATAAAACATAATAGAATTATACAACACATCATAATTTACACATAACCAGGAATCTATTCAAACAGGAACATCAAACCCATAAACCTTCCTAGTTGATTAAATTCAATATTCCGCACTAGCAACGTCTTGCTATGCCTTATTCTTTATCTGCTACCCCGGAGCAGCCTAAAGAATCTCTGGTCACTTGTGGTTATCAAGTACACCTTAGGGTAGGATAGTCTTGTCGACTGTCAAACAGATCCTTCCCATCCAGGCATCCCGATATGGCCAGTCTCGCTACCTTACGTAGGCCCTTCCGTACACCGGCTAGATAAATACTACCCTTTTTGTCTCCCTATTTCATGAGCCCCATCTGTAATATCCACTCCATGACCTTACGGATTGCTTTACTTAACATGTTCAACTCATTCAATAACGAGTATCTTACTAGAAATCCCTAACCCCCACAATACCACTACCTGCCTTTAATCAAATACCTAAGAGCCTTAGGTTTATTAGTAGACAGTGATAATGTATTCATATATTGTAACTAATGATCATTTCCCAATTTACCACTAGAGTTTATACACTACTGAAATACCGGGTAACTAATATTATTATGTTTATATATAGGAAGTACCAGCGGCATATACACCACATAATATATAAAGCAAATGTATCATTAGTTCTCGTATATACCTACATACTCACTATACATCTATTAATAATTCCCTCATCACTTGGACATTTAATATCAAAGCAGAGTATAGCACATAACACTTCATACTTAATTCACATGTATAATATCACATAGTCAATCCAAATGAATGATAACACTTAACAACACTTATAAGCTTTTGGAAACACTTTTCTTAACACAGTATGTATGCCAGCCCAAAAACGTTTCATACATTTAAAACATTTAAAAGTGGGCTCATAGAACTCACTTTAGCTTTGCGAAGCTATTATTCTTGGGTTAAGTCCTCGTGAATTAGTTTCTTAACGGCTTTAACGTGAAGTCCCTATCAAGACATCCTAAAGGTTACAAATCACATTTAAGACTTACCCCGTTATCCAAAACCCAACTCTTTATTGGTTAATACCCTTAATAAATGACTATTTTGCCCCTTTACATATTTTGTTATATCTTTTTCAATTCTTTTCTCCTTAAGTTTAACACTCGTGTTTCCTCATGACCGATCATTTTGGCGGAATTACTATGAGGAATAGTCACGGGGTTTGGAATTTGGTGACGATCGTTACCGGCCGTGTAGGCGTCATTGACGACCATGAGGCGGAATTATTACAATCGTTGCACCTAGTAGCTTCATTATTAATTATCAAAATTTGAACTCATATATATTTAATATATATGTAAACATGCTCTAATACCAAAAATCAACATCCAATACTTTATGGTCATCCCAATACTTGACAATTATCTTCCAAAACCCTAATTTTGACGTAATTCTCAAATTAGCACCAAACTCTTTTTCTCATCAAATAAACTTAGGGATTCTGTTATAATATCATTTTATGATATCCTTCAAAAGATGAATCCTTAAATCAAGCTCGATCGTTCAATTTTATCAAAACCATGTCTATAAAACCCTAATTTTGGCCCTCTTCTAAAAAATCATACCAAACCTTTTCTTTTTGTGAAAAACGTTTAGGGCTTTCTTACAACACATCATTTTAGGATTACCTACCAAAATTCAGGCCCTAATTCCCACCCGGTCATCTAATTTTACCCAAACAAGCTCAAGAACCCTAATTTGAGCATAGTTTAAAAAATCATACTTAGGAATCGAATTTGCCAAAACTGAAAGAGGTTATTTTAGATCATACCTATAGAAGCTTGACTGCAAAATTTCGGCTACTAACTCTTTATGGTTTGAGAGAAATCGACGCGTGAAGTTTCTTGTTCGAATTTAGGGTTTTTCGGGTTTGAATTCAGAAATTGGGGAGGATATTCGGCCGATTGGAAGGTGTATTTATGCTAGTAGGGTGCGCCTAGGGTCCCTACACGTGTCTAGGGTGACTCATGCTCGAAATCAACACGTATAGGTGGTCAATTTCGTCAAAACGTGCTCCCCACGCCGAACTCGTGGTTTTCTGGTTGAAATTGGGCGGAGGTACGCGAGGGTTTCCCCCTCTCCCTTCGCGTACCGCGAGGTACTTTCAGCATTTGGCATTTTTGGTCCTTGAGGTTCTATAATGTGTTTAACAAGTTGGGCGACCCGCGCTTCGCGGCGGAGCCGACTTGTTTCTTGAGTTAAATAAGCGAAAACTAATAAGAAGCTAATCTATATTTGGTGTATGATGTGTCAAGTATAAAAATGTTGCGTAATTGGTCGGCAAGATGACCGCTTTTAGAGTCTAAGAAGAAACGTGAAAATCAAGTGAAAGAGCTACAAATTGGAGCTCCAAAGTGTTGGAGAGTCAAAGAACTTGGATTTGATTTTTTATAATATTAGGTGCCATTGTAATGCACTAATTTACCTTTATGTATTTGAAAAAAATCAAGTAGTCTGACCATGAAAGTCAAAAGCATGGTTTAAATGGCAATACAACAATTCACTTTTTAAAGGCCAAGTGTAGAAATTCTAACTTTTAATCCAAATCTCAATTTGCTCCATGACCATTTTCTATTGATAGTGAAGGGATTTAAAAAATAAGTTTCAAAGAACAAATTCTAAATGACAAAGTAATGAATTTTGACTTTTACTTCCAAATTGCAAACGACCCAAAATACATAAACATAAACATACCTCCAATATAATCAAATATATAAAGATCCATAAAGATAATCCATAAGGTCCAGAAACCATCACTTTAAAAATACACAACATAGAGTAAATATAGAGTAAATGTAGCTGACTTTATAGTCAAACAGACCAAAATATCATGCAGTTGACTTTTGAAAGTCTAACTGAGCAAAATAAGTGCTTGATTTACTGTTTCACCTTGCAGAAATATTGACCAATTCAGATTGGTTTTTACCATTTCATAGAAGCTAAAATGGTCAAAATATGTAAAGATTTGTGGGAAAGTCTATAGGGGATGGTCATGAATAGAGCATGTAAAAATTGGTATCCATCATTTAAGAAGTTTCACAATAGAAGCACAACAATGACATTGATTGTAACACCTATTAATTGTTGAATTATGACCAAAAACTTCCATCATTAACATAATCCAAAGAAAGCCATTTATAGCATACGATTATAGTTGTTGGTGATTGCCAAAAGCTAGTATTTAGCATATGTTTGTAGAAGACATTTTATACATGCCATTAGGCTATGCATACTTACAGAGAGCAAAGCAGCCGAGGAGAACAAAGCAGCCGAATAGAGCCTGCATATAAATAAATAAAATGTATAAAGCTAAAACAAAGTATAAAGCATAACAATAACTAATATTGAAAGGGTAAAGAAACAGTAAAGCATAAGAGAACAATGCAACAGGCAGATGAAGACCTTCAGAGGGTAGAGTTGCACGAAACGAAGCACAGCAACGAAAACCTGAGAAAACAGCATGCACATCTAAAGTCAGCAAACCTTTTTTTATAACACCTATACTCTTTTTAATGGAGAGGCATTTGGCAATACCATCCTAAGGCCATATTGACCTAACAGTGGCATTCTTTGTAAGGGAGAAGCCTTTGCCAACACCATTTTTAAGCTCATATTTTCTTATCTCATCTCAAGAAAATGTAGAATAGGCAAACACATGTCAACAGGTACATCAACACATGGCTAAAGTAAAAATATACCATTGTAAGCATTAGACATAATATGTATAACCAACGCTTTTCAAACATGTCACATTATCAGCTAAAGAAACACCCTACAACATCTTATCAGGTCAAAAAACACCCGCCAACATGCTATTTTAGAACACGGTTAACAACCATTTAAGATAATATAGAAGACACATTATTAGTTTTAAAAAAACCAACACCACATACCTTAAAAGAGTGTAAACATAATAACAATTTAATGAACATAAACAAATTTTGTATACTGCTCAGTTTCATAGAGCATCATCAGATAAAAACACAGAGGTAAAGAACATAAGTTTCATTTT
Organism: Deinandra increscens subsp. villosa; assembly: GCA_039602395.1. NCBI lineage: Eukaryota > Viridiplantae > Streptophyta > Magnoliopsida > Asterales > Asteraceae > Deinandra > Deinandra increscens. Next base: position 49,939,996 of record JBCNJP010000025.1, read on the forward strand.
TTAAAGTTCTGTAAAAGTTTAAACATACCATTTAAGACAACATGAGCTTATGAAGTTGCTAGACCACAACTCAGAACCCAACTGTAAAGGCCTCAACTAAGGAAATAAAAAACACACGGTAAAGAACCTAAGCTCCATTTTTGGAAGTTCAGTAAAAGTTTAAATAAACCATTTAAGAGAACATAACCTTATGAAGTTGGTAGCATCTTATTTGAAACCATCATGTTACCACAACTGAAAACCCAATTGAAAATTGATTATTCTAAAGGCCTAAAGTAAGAAAAAAAGCAAAATAAAAAGAATTAACAGTTAAACCACACACACGGTAGGCCAATGGTAGAAACAGAATCATGAACAATAAGAAGTAAACGATAAAAAGTAAATTAGACTATACCATGAAAAAAATTAACCACCCAAAATGCAATTCTCAATCACCGATGAAGAGCGAAATTAGCACTGATAAATAACAAAATTAGAAACGCACTCACCAATTCAAATAAAAACAACGCCAAGCGAGAGTCGAAATAGACTTACCTTAATGATAACTAATGACCAAAAAGCTGATGAGAGGCTGTATTTGAACCTGTCACATTAGAGCTTTACATCTCTCTGTAATTGTATTTGGATCTAAAAGGATAACTAAAAAGTAGATAAATTAATTAGCCCAGTAAAACATGAACACTTCTTGCTAAAACCATAATGATTCTTGAACTCTTAAGCAGAGAGCAACTTCTTATAGCAATGACACCAAAAGTAAGAGAAGTCACCACTTACCTTCTCCTACCAATTAAAGAGGGTGAACAAATTACTAAAATGAAACCTAAAAATTGAAGTGCATAATCAAATGAAAACAATCAGGGAGATAAAATGGTCATAAATCTTATAAAAACACAAATACCCCCTCATTAAACAACAATCAAAGCATGCAACAATAGGAGGAACGATAACCTGCACAATCTATGGAACCAATTCTTGAAACTTAAAACATCACAAATCAGGAGGAAATGAGATCAGATATGAATTGTTTTCTTAAAATCCCACAAATTCATAAAGTATATGTGCACATAGAGAGATAGTTCTTGAAGAGCATAAAAACCCCAAATTCTTGAAAAGCAGAAAACAAAACGGGAAAATCGACATTATCATCGGTCATAGCGAAACCCTAGATCGGTGTTGTGAGAGGATTAAAAGCCACCGCCACTGCCACCGTCGCTTCAACGTTATAGACGGAGCAACGACGGCCAAAACCACAAACCATCGATCCGACTAAACTTTCCGATCAAATGCATATAGAAAGAGAAAGAGTCAGATATCGTGTAGAGATAAACTAAATTGTTTTCATCAGATCAACATTTGATTCGGACCTGAATCAAAACCCTATATCGAAATTGAGAGAGAGAGAGAGAAAGAGAGAGATAGCGTCGACTAAGAACATGGTGGAGAGAGATTCAGAACCTTTATGTCTTCAAATCACAACACAACCATTCATATGTATGCCTAAAGACTTGTATCGAAAAAGTAGATGAAGACTTTCTGCCCGTCCTTGCGAGACTGTAGAGCATGGAGGAGAACTGTGGAATGGCAGGGCGTAGCAGTTGAGCTGCTCGTGAGTGATGAGAGAGAAGACAGCTTGTCGTAGAACGTCTGTTAAGGCATGGTGAAAGCCTGAAATCCCGGGACCAGACGATTCAAAGAAAGTAAGTGGGACCAAAGAAGGACTGCGTATGTAAGGGCCCAGAATCAACCGTTTCTTCATTTGGCTTTGCGCATATGAGGTTGTACAACCAGCATGGTTAACGGTACCCAATGCCTACCAAATGCCTTCTTTGAATTGTGCAATTGTGGGTTGTACAACAGGTTTTAAAACTTGTACCACATGTGCAACACTTGATTGTACATTAGGTTTTGGAGTTTGTACCATGGGTTGTAATTTGTATATATAGGGTAATTAGCCCAGAACTACCCCAAATGCTACTTTTAACCCCCGAACTATTATAAATCATACTTAATGAAGTTTCTAAGGCTCGGGACACTCTCAATAACATACGTATACATACGTATTTAATTTTATAATTATATATATATATATATAACTTTCATTATTTACACCTTTGGTCCCTCTAACTTTACAATACCTATCATTTTATGTACCGAATCACTTTAGGGTATGTTTATAATAGTTTATAAGCCTCGGGGAACTTATAATAGTTATAGATACGTACAATACCCGTAAGTATTCTTAACTTTACATAAATTACACCTTTGACCCTCTTACTTTTATTTTTACTTACCATTAAGCATTCTCTTGATGCTAGCTACTCAAACATGTACTATCACATATATATTCATCAAATGAATATTTCTCATGCATTTATACTATCCTAATCACATATATTATCACATATTTATCCATTTCTTATATTTGCAACTACGTATTCACTTATATTATCATGCATATACACATATAACTTATATCTAGCACATATATCATATAAATATGCATTCACTAAGATTCCAAATACATATGATAAGCATAGTTATTATATTATCTACCACTTACGAGTTTATTTTAATCTTTTTACTAAAATAAATCATGGAATATAACTCCACCATTATATATTTTAAAATCACATAAAATCATAACCTAGAGATTTAAAGCTCATAACTCAACAATTAATAACTTGTAATTAAAATCCTTTAATTACACAAAATTATAAATATCATTTAATCACCTATATGTATTTATATGTTTTAATTCTACATAAAATCATAGAATTTCAATCGTTTAAACTTTCGTGTATGCTCGTAATGATGATCACAAAACCCTAATTGCTAAGGTTAACACAGTCAATGTTCATACACAACATTTAATATGATTTACATTCAGTTAATGTCAGAAAATGACCTGAAAATACGGATTGTCACATTATCAGCTTCATTTGCTCTTTGACACCCTTTTAAACGTATAATTAAAGGGTGCCATCACTGCTCAAACTAGATGGTTATTCAAGTCTATAATTGATTTTGGGTGCTGATTGGTAATATGATTGATTTGAACTTTTGATTCAGTTAAATTTCCAGCTACAAAATTAAGTTCCAAAATGTTTCGTAAGCTTGAAGAGTCGGACTTTCAGCATCTGTATCACTTGAAAGTCCTTGAAGAATGGCAAACTATTTTTGTCTTCAATTTGAAATAGTTAATTCATAAACTTTTTTTGGCGCCATCTTAAAACTTTTAAATTAATACGAAAATTTAATTAGGTTTATAAAATCCGAATTGATATCCTTAATTTTGTAACATGTCTTTCTTATTTAAATTACCCATAATGTATACTATTTATGGACTGTACAAGTTTAGTCTACACAATCATTTTTCTTTCCCATCACTAAAATTCGGTATTCCATTGATATCTCACCTCAATTAAAATTTTTAAATAAACATGTCTTTAGTTAACCTGTTTTTTAAATTTCCGACATACTTTTGATTAGGTTAAATTAAACTGTTTTTAATATTAATTTTAATTTTTTAATACTAAATTATATATTATTGGCGCCATATTTAAAATTAGAAATTAACTTTTACAATTTCAAAAATTTAAAATTCCTAATTTATATCCTAATTTTCGTATATTTTTGAAATTGTCATTAATTTATAGATTAACTATATAAATCGACATCATTAATATTACAAACTAACTTTGACAATTTCAAAATTTTAAAAATTCGAATTTGATTTGAAACTTTTGAAACTTACCTTATTTTTCGAAATTATCATTAGTTTATAGATTGACTAATTAAATAAGTTGTAATCTTTCTATCTTTTAGCTATTACATATCCTATTTATACAATCTACAAGTTTAGTCTACAAAAATTCATTTTCCTCTCTCATCACTCATCTTTGGTTTTTGATTGAAATCTCATTTCAATATTATTGATATCAAGTCATCATTGAAGAGGTATGTTTCATTTCAATATTATTGATATCAACTCATCATTGAAGAAGGATGTTTTACGTTAAGGCTATTGTAATTACTATTTGCTTTGTTAAACTGCCATAAACATTTAGGTAATACACCTTAAGAGCAAATGAATACATCCACATAGAAGTTTAATGGTGTAGACTCTATAGATATCTACACTTATTTCATAAAACTAACAATGCTTATGACATATTAAGGAATACACATACATTAGAAACATAAATATTTAAACAATATAGTAGAAGTCAATTAGTACATGTATCTCTCATCTATCACCTGTGAATGAGCTTCTAAAGCCATTTTATAGAATATATTAAACAAATATATTTTACATAGGGAATTAATATGTCAAACGATTTAATTGATGTTATAAAGTTGATTAGAGAAAAATAAACATCTTCATGATGACTCAATATTTTTTTAATACCGAGATAGCAATATGATATGATAGGTTATTGCACTCATATAGGAATTATAGAAATGTCAAAGCTTCCTATTTAATGAGTGATGTTTTTTTTTTTGGAACGGCATCGATCAGGCGATTTTGGTCTCACGTGTAAACCTACCCTTGCGGGGCTATGTCCAAGGTCGATTACTCGGACCTCCGTGAGAACCAAGACACCCCCTCCTGAAGCTTTCTCCTGACAGAAACCCCCTCCTGGGACAACATGGGGTAAAACTGCCTCCCCTTGGATTAGAACTTGGGTCACATAGTAACCAAAGCCCTAAGAGCCAAGGGGGTAACCACTAGGACAAGTCCTAGTGGTTAATGAGTGATGTTGATTAGAGAAAAATAAACATCTTCATGATGACTCAATATTTTTTTAATACCGAGATAGCAATATGATATGATAGGTTATTGCACTCATAATTTTCAAAAAAAAGGTTATTGCACTCATATAGGAATTATAGAAATGTCAAAGCTTCCTATTTAATGAGTGATATTTTTCTTGATAGATTGCCATTCATGAGTTTTATCTTATATTATTTGGACAAATTAATTGTTGATTTCACCGATTGCCATTCTTGGTATTTAATGGATATTTTGTTTATTCATTTTTGTTGATAGATTGTCATTCATGAGTTTTATCTTATACAAGTCACTTAATTAGTTTATATATAACTAGAATGCAATTCCGTGCGATGCACGGCCGGGGGGAATTTTAACCAACCTAAACATGTTCAGTATGGTTGTATACATCATTATCAATAGTACCATGCCTATATATTATAAAAACATTTGTAGTTTAATGGTGTAGAAGTAACATAGAAATAGTTTAAGTTTAATATAACACAACTACAGGTAGATTCATCAAAATGCATGAAAGTTTAATAGAACACAATTACAGTTTTTGTGACCAATCCAGATAAGGCGGTCAAGTATGGTTCTCAAAAGATCATATTAAGACAAAAAACACCACACGGCACCTACATGTTTGGTGGGAACATCCATTCCACACGGTGCTCCATTTCATCTTCCTTTGCTTCAGTGTCCCTGCGCAGTGCTTGCAGCCTCCGTAGTGTTGCTTCCTTGGCCTCAATCTCATCACGTAGCAGGAATACAGCAGAATATCGGGAAGGGGGAAGGATCTTGGTTAAAAACAGTGTCTATGACTCTTCTATTCTCCTCCAGCAATATGTTAACCACTTGCATGGACGCATTGAGCTCGGCGATAATCTCGTTATTGATGGCTGCTAGGAAATTGCGGACGTAGTCTTCCATTGTGGTTTCTTGTTCCTAAGCACTAACAATGGGTATAAAATTGTAATACTCTAAAACAGAAGTGAACATTTTTTTATGTAGAAATCATTCTACACAAATGATATAAGAAATGTATATAGCTCCACATATATAGAATGGTTCACGGTTCTCAGATTGAACACACCAATCCCGGGCCATTCTAAACACCCTTGCAATGGATCTGTGGGTATTGAACAGTGGTGTTATTTAGGATTTTAGTTCCATCTTTCCTTCAGGCATATATTCAATCAACTTAGAGTAACTACATATTTGCGCTAAAAAATAAGCAATAATTCTACTAACAAACAAAATATAATTTAATAGCATTTAATTGATTCATAGAAGTAATATTTCTATAGCATGTTAAGTATATGAATTTTCTTTTGATTCCAACATAAAAAACCAGACTTTTAACACAGATGTATGTCTATAGTTCAAGAATAACTTGAAAAATAATTATCAACTCTTTATACACAAATGATATATCACTACAATGTCTACATGAAGCACATCAATATTGCACTTTAATCTACAACCAATATCCATATAATCATATATATGAACCAAAGTGCATCATTAATTAAAACAGAATGCATATATTCCTAAAACAGAGAATTTGATGTATCGATTTTCAAAGATATGAAATCCAGCAAAGCAAATACGCGGGTATATACTTATTAGTTTAGACAAACGAAGTACAGAGGTTAGGTTTATTACCTTTCGTCGGCGAGATGAAGGCTGTCTCGTGGTTTTCCAACGGTTGTGTACAGAGAATATATGTGGGTAGATTTAAATGATGGCGTGTTAAATGACTTGTCTTTTCAGTATCCTTTTAACCGTCATTTTATGTTCTTATTTTTGGTAAGCAACTGGGTTAAAGCCCATTTCGTAGGTTGGCTTGAGGTTTGACAAAATAGAAACCTGTATGGGCTGGCCTACACCGTATAATTAGTGTTTTATGATCATGTAGGCATATATAGTTCATAAGAAGAAGGAAAAATGAAACAATGTATGATACACTTTTCTAGCCCAATTCTTACTAATAAACTACATGTACACCCAATTAAGTTTTCCTTTTAAACTTATTGTTTACTTTGGTTTTAATACCTCTCATAGCTTAATACTTCTAATGATGAGTTTGAAAATTGACTTGTTAATTTATTAACACACATTTTTAGGTCTCAAACGCATCATAAAGTTAGTCACACGAATTTTAACTAAAAATCCATAATATATGATTTATGTCATAAAAATTCATTATTGTAAATTTTTTTATGTTTAGTGTCTATTTTAACAAATAGCATGTTATAGGCTCAAAGTGACTATTATAAATTTTTGTTGTGAAAACAGTAATGAACAAATTTTATTGAGTTATATTTCCTACCTTAGATTTAGTAAATAATTGTTGTATTAAATATGGTCAAAGTTATATTATTAAAAGATTCATATAATTTCTTTTAAATAAATGATTTAGAAGATTGTCATATTAGAATTATTGTTAGACGAAATTTCCCATTTGACCCGTTTTATTTTTAGTAGCCTTTTTATCACACATTTTTCTGGCCCAATTCTTATAAATAAACTGACACCCAAATAAGTTTCTGTTTAAAACTTATTGTTTACTTTGGTTTTAATACTTCTCATAGCTTAATACTTTTAATGACGACTTTGAAAACTGATTTGGTAGTTTACTAACACACATTTCTTAGGTCTTAAAGACATCATAAAGTTAATTAATAGAAATTTACCAAACGTCATAAACAAACAACCTCAAATTGAATGATTTCTTCACGACGATAGCAGATCCTTTCGAGGAGAGAGAGCATACAGAAGAAAATTAGAAAGCAAGAAACCCTAACCCCCAAGCTTGTGTCGTGCCGGCAAGCGAATTAAGAAGAATGGGGGAACTCTGATCCTACCACGATGAGGGCCGAGAAGTTACAAAGCCAAGGAGATGATCAAAGTTAGGGGTGTCAATCGTGTCGGCCTAGTGGGTTGCGGGTTGATGGATTGGCGGGTTAAATTATGCAACCCTAATACGACCCGTATTTTTTATGAGTAAAATAAAATTACGTAAACTAATCGTAAACTACACGCGGATCTTAGGATCCGATGGAGCTATCTGTTTCTAAAAAAACCCGTCATATATAATCATCCCACTCGAGAATAGTCGGTGCCGTTTCCCCATTTTTTCCGTTCGGAACCCTAATTTCCAAGAAACGTTGTCTTCTTCCAATCGACGCACTGAAGAGGTCGCCACCGCTGCCCTGAGGTTGACGGTTTGCAGAAGTCGGAGGTAGCCTCATTGAAGTATTTGAGGTTGACGTTCTTCTTTGGTTTTATGGACTGATTCAGATATATTGATTTTGGATCTCGCAACCTTAAACATCGAAGGCTACTGATTTCTCAAGCGATTTCTAATTCGTATGTTCCCCGTTCCACTCGCAAAGCTAAACCGATTCTCATCGAAGAATCCAAATCGCCAGCCACAAAAGGTCAGATTATCTCAATTAGTATCAATTGATTTGTCGCGAAGCTTTATAAAACTCAGATCAATTTTAGGTTTTATTTTGATTTCTTTATAGATGATGTGTTCTGTGTTTTACCATTTGTAGTTATTTATGTTTATAAAGACGATGATTTTGATGAAGACCCAGTTTGTTTAGGACCTTGAATACATATCCGAATTCAAAAAGTTTTGATCAAGAACAATCTGAAAACCAAGGTATGTATAATTTTATATATGCTGGCCTTGTGTTCTCCATTGATCAATAAGAATCTGATGACCCATAAGGTTCACATGATGTTCTGTTTGTTTGATGATCACTTGATTTTTTGATGTTTAAATCATTTTCTCATCTATTGTTATGTTATGGCTTCTTCATTTTCTTTTGGTAGTCACTTCTTCATCCTCATGTATGACAGGGCATTGAAGTGTTCCTTTTGAATCAAAATACAAACTAATATTTTGTATTTGGTAACTTGCTCTAATTGCTCTAATTTTTATTCTACGTTGATATTTATGACATGGCCTATCAATATACATAATATATTGAATTGGTTGATGATCATAATTCCTTTTTAGCTGTCATGCCCACAACCACCTTCATTAGTTCCAATAGTTGTGTATAAAATTATTAACTACATAGATTAGATTCACTTCAGTAGCCTAATACTTAATCACATACAAACCACAATGAACAACTTTAAAGGCTGAAAAGCTCTTGAATTTGATAATCTAATAGGCTAGCCCACGACAATAGTAATATAGTTTGTTGCTATTTTGCTCATTTTTATGTATGTTGTTACTTTTATTGATCAAGGTAAACAATAGAAAATAATGTATGTATATATCCACCAAATAATAAAAGTTACACTACATCTTACAAATATGATCACACACATAAAGTGTTACCCAAATTTTAATCTATTTATGTTTATTGGAAAGTTTGGATACACGTTACCACCTGTTGAACTGGGTAGAATTTTTCAAAAGATAGCAGCAAAATACAATATATTGTTGTCCCTTAAATTATTATTAGATTTTGTTCAGATTGATGAAGACTTATTGTCTTTGTTAGGAGTCCCTTAAGTTTTAGCACTAACTTACTACTTAGTGATAATACTCATGTCAAGGAATGTTGTATATTGCATTTACCAACAAACTAATATTCCGTAGAAATACTTTTGTTCATAACCATAAAACTTATTCTCATAACATGATATTAGCTTGCTTCTAGATGTAAGGATGAAATGGAGGCCTTACTGGCACCAAATTTTGGAATTATAAAAACAGAGTTGGCATAGGTGGGTACTCTTTACACTTTATTTTAAACATGTAGGCTATGACGTATTGTAGTAAATGTAGCTAAAACTAAAAGAGCATTTAATGTATTTTTTATTATGAATATAATGTCTTCTTTACACTTCATTTTGAAGCCTCATTTTCTATATCAACAATTCAATGGTAGGCCGCTAAATAAAACTTCAAAAACATGGTAAACACTTTTGAATAGCTTTTAGCTTCGTTGGAAAATATCCCTGTTGAACAGACTGCAGTTGACTCTTTAACATCTTGCCTAAAGACTACATATTATATCTCAAAGATGGTGAAAATACGAAGTATATGGTACATGTTTTCATAGTTTTTTAAATCTTAAATCTTTTTGGATCTTAAGTTACATGTTTGTTTTCGATAGTGCATGCATAATTCTTAATTGTTATATAAACCCAAAGAACAATAAATATGATTTGTATTCGGGTTGTAATGTTATTTCATGAATGTGGAGGTAATGTTGGTGATGATGTTCATATTCCATTACCTAACTGGATAAAAGAAATTGGTCAAGGCAACCCCGATATTTATTTCACAGACATAGATGGAAGGAGAAACCCTGAAAGCCTTACTTGGGGAATTGATACCTGCCTATTTCCTGTAAGTTCCTGTTTTTATAAACGTAAGGACCTGCCAAAAAGGAAGGAAGGGTTACAACATATACCTGCATTAAAGCTGAAGTCTTACTTTAGTGGATAGTCTCCGTTGGTACATTTTTTCCCCAACGGATGCTATCAAAGGGCCATTAGAGCCATTAAGGCCGAACTTCTACTATAGTAGATAGTTTGTTAGCCTCCGTTGGTACATTTTTTCCCAACGGACGCTAACAAAGGGCCATTTCCACATTTCTTTTCTTTGTTAGCCTCCGCTGGTACATTTTTCCCAACGGATGCTAACAAAGGCCATTTCCATATTTCTTTTCCACCAACCGACCGCATGCAAGCGTAGGCCAATTAGCAAAACATTATTCAAATTTTTAATACAAAGGTCGTTACATAATAAAATACAACTTACACGATATAAGGGGGAGATACACGGAGTGGAGAGGGGGAGTAAGCAAATGAGGTTTGCATGGGTTTATATAGGATTAGAAAAGATGGCATCAATTAATTTAACATGAGTTGCAAGAAGGCTAAAGGATGATGCTTTTATTATGAAAATTATGATGATTAATATGAGATTTATTGGTTAGGAGTTGCAAGAAGTTGGATAGTTTAAGAAGACCGATGGTTTTCAAATTGATTATTTTATTTATTGTTATATGACGTTTATTAATAACCATATTCATTTATTTTCTATGATGATGTATGATGATGATGATGGTGTTATTTTAACATGGTGTATTTGTATTTATGACACCATGTTTAACCATGCAATACATTATGCTTTGTTTGTTGTACATCGTATTTATGATTTCACATTTATGAAGGTGCAAAATAGTGCCATTGCTTAACTTTTATATATATATATAGATGATTATCTTTCATTGTGATACAATTAATTTTGTCCGGTTTGTAAACTGATTTTAATTTATTTCATAAACAACTATGAAAACCAAAGAAAATAAAGGAAAAATGAAAGTTCGTATGGATGAAGAAAAACAAAGAAAATTTGCTAGGACCATTGAATTTTTCGAGTTTTTCACAAGTCAACTGAAACATTTTTGTTTCCCCTTTCTTTGACATTTCAAATAATAGTATTTATTATTCAAACATGTCAAAACACAATAGAAAACACAGAAAAGTTGTCTTCGATGAAAAAAGAGGAAGAATATCACAAACATCATCTACAATTAAAACTTCTTTGCATTCCACAAATAACACTTATAGATCTCCTCTGGCTGACATATCAAACAGTAAGTTTTTAACTTTCAGCTTTCATGCAAGTACTTATACTATGAATACAATTTCTAAAATCTATTAATTTTACTATTTGTGTCTTAATGCCAGTTAGCACAGGTACTTATTCAAATTCTGCTAGAAAAAACAGTGAGAAAAGGAAGATGATAATGGCCGAACAGAAACATAACAAACTGCAACTATCCTCCAATGCGTCGACAAAAGTACAAGTCAATAACACACATTCTACAATGTCGTTGTTTGATAAAAAAAATGGTAAAATTACTTTAATATTTTTTTAATACAGATATATTTGTACGTTTATCAAACTTGCTATTACTTTATGAAATTTAATGTGTTTGTATCAATCTTTAGGCCAAACTTCTACTCATATTTCTTTTGTCGGTACTTCAACACCTCCTTATAGATATCCTCTTAGTGACATATCAAATGGTATCATTTTAAATCTCAATTGTCGTTTAAAGTAATCATAGTAACAACTCATACCTCAAACTTTGTATTACTTGATGTCATTTAATTTGTTTGTATTGTCAGAAGGGCGAACTTCTTCACCGATTTCTTTTGGATCTACTTCAACACCTGCTCGTATATATCCTCATAATGAATTATCAAACGGTATGATTTTAAATGTCAATTGTTGTTTAAAGTAATTATAATTGCAAATCATATCTCAAACATTGTATTACTTTATGTCATTGAATGTGTTTGTGTTATTTAAAGGTCGAACTTCTTCACCGATGTCTTTTGTCACTACTTCAACACTTGGTTATAGATATCCTTTTAGTGACTTATCAAACGGTATGATTTTTACTCTCAGTTGTCGTTTTAAGTAACTACACTAACAAATCATATCTCAAGATTTATATCACTTTATGAAATTAAATTATTTGTATTATCTTTAGCCCGAAGTTCTTCTCTAGTTGCCTTTCTCGCTACTTCAACAACTCTTGATAGATATCCTCTTACTCACATTTCAAACGGTATGATTTTTATTTTTAATTGTCGTTTACAGTAATTATACCTACCAATTTTATATTTCATATTTTTAACTTAACTTTTTTTTAATTATTTTTAAAATCTAAAAATGATTATTTAAATTATTCGAAATACAATAGAGAAAAGAAAGATGCTAATGGCAGAAAGAAAAAAATTGCAATTATCTTCTCATATGTCGTCCTCTTCATAAGTCATTAATCCTCCCTCTATAGTTGCAAATGACAATTCAAACGGTATAACTACTTTATTTGGTTTATTAAAACATATAAATATATCTTTAACTTTAATAATTTTGTACTTCTTTTTAAATATAATTAATTTTTTTTACTATCTTTTAGCTCCAACTTCTTCTTTGTCCGTTTCAAGAAATTCTATTAGAAAAGGCAAAAGAAAAGTTAGCGATTTATCTCCCATCCGTATTGTTGATTTCACATCAGATGAAGAGGTTGATATTCAGCATAATAATAAAGTAAACATTTATAAAGGCATCTCTAAAGGTGTGATAATATATTATGATTTTTTTAAATATATTTATTAATTTTTATTACTTATCCCACTTTTATATGATTTTTTATCTGTTACACCTTTTATTAAAACAGAATACCTTGATCATGGTGACCAGTCCATTATATGCGATTTATGTCAGTCGAAATTATGGAAGGACGAGTGTGTTAACTCGAGGACAAATAGTTCTGGTAGGAGCTATTCATTTTGTTGTGGATATGGAAAGGTTGAGCTTCCAGATTTAAAACAACCTGAAGAAAGCTATCTTAGTCTTTTTAAGTCTTCTGATATGAAGAGCAGATACTTTGTTAAGAACATTCGACGTTACAATTCGATGTTCTCTTTTACCTCTATGGGTGAAAAATTGACACGAAATTCAACAAAGGTAGAGGGTCATTTACATTCGTTTAAGTGGTGAAAATTTTCATAGAATTGGAACTTTGCTGCCTCTACAGGGTGAAATGCCAAAATTTTCTCAACTATACATTTACGATACGTAAAACGAACTTACAAACCGACAATCAGTTTTTTGGTATTTTTCTTTACCCGTGAGTTTTTAATTTTTTAGAGTAAAATTATTATTCTACTCAACTACTTTTCACATACATTTCGAAATAAACTTATATTATTTATTCAGTTATTAAACAGTGATACCGACAGAGCGTCAACTTCGTCAACATTGTAGTTAGAGCTTGAAATTATTCAAAAGATGAAAGATATGTTAGACTCACAAAACGAGTTAGTCAAAACATACAGGATGGTTAGGGATACCTATGAAGAAAATCCTAAATGGGTTGATTTGAAATTACGGCTTATTGGTAGACGATCGAAAGATGGAAGAAAATATAACCTTCCATCCGCATCTGAAGTTGCCGCATTAATAATTAGAGATTTTGAGGACAATATCGAACCACGTGATATAGTTGTTCGGACCACAGCTGGATCTTTACAGCGAATTAGCGAGTTGCATCCTTCTTATCTAGCCCTACAATATCCGCTTCTCTTCCCATTCAGTGAAGATTGTTACGATGTAGACATTCTTCATAGAGATGTGATTCTTGATCAGGCTAATAAGAGAAACAAGAAATGTACGATGAGGGAGTATTTCTGTTACCGAATACAAGATCGTGTCAACCGCTTTTCTTTAATCCTAAACGCAAGTAGGTTATTTCAACAGTTTTTGGTTGACGCTTATACAATGATTGAAGCACAACGCTTATGGTTTGTTCGGAACAAACGGAGCACTCTCAGGTGTACGACTTACAACGAGATCAATGATGCTCAGACTTCAGGTAATACTGATCTTTCCAAGAAAGGTCAGCGGGTTATACTTTCGTCCTCTTTTACCGGTGGTGCGAGATATATATTACAGAATTATCTGGATGCAATGTCGATTTGCAAATTGTGTGGTTATCCAGATTTTTTATCACCATCACTTGCAATCCCAAATGGCCCGAGATGATAAGATATTTAGCTGATACAACTCTACTTCCTGAGGACAAGCCGAATATCTTATCCAGACTATTCAAAATGAAGTTTGACTCTTTAATTACAGATTTAAAGAAGAACTCCATACTCGGAAGAGTCCAAGCAGGTATTATAAGTTTAAATTCTTATTACTTATTTAATTTTTTTATTATTAAATCTTATTATAGTTTGCAAATTCTTCTATATTAGAATTGAATCTATTAGTTATTAGTTTTATTATTTTTTACTTTTGTAGCTGTGTATACTATTGAGTTTCAGAAGCGTGGATTGCCGCATGCCCACATCTGTCTTTTCATGCACATGCATAATAAGATTCCTTGCATTGAGAATGTTGATCCTTATATTTCAGCTGAAATACTAGATAAATATGAAGATCCTGAATTGTATGAACTTGTGAGTGAGTTTATGATACATGGTCTCTGTGGAGCTCATAACATGAAATCTCCGTGCATGAACGGTAAAGATTGTACAAAATGTTCTCCCAAGGATCACCATGAGTATACATCTGTAGATAAGGATGGCTATCCTCTTTATCGAACAGGGGCGGATCTACCTTAGTCTCAGGGAGTGGGAAGGCCCCCACTAAGAAAAGCCCAAGTAGTGTAAAAATTTTGAGCTTTTAAGCTAAAAAAAAATAGGCCCCTAGGTATTTTTCTTAAGAGGCCCATAACCAAACTCATGAAAGATGAATCTGAATGTGTTTTATAAAGAAAGGAAAGGAAAATATTGATTTACAGTGATGTTCTACGTTGGAAATTAAAACAGAGTAGAATGTAAGTGAGAGGAAGAAGATGACTTTAGAAGAAAGAGAAAGAAAGATAATAAGTTCGAAAGAAAGTTATCAATTAATTATTTATTATATGTATATGTATTGACTCTTTCAACCCTCCTATATGTCAGGAAAATAAAATAGTCACAAGTATACATTTATCAATATATAAACCAAATTTAAAATATAATAATTCATTCGTATCAAACTTTAAGTTTCTTTTTATTTTCTTTTTAAATCCTGTGAAATAAAAGTAAAAGTTTATAAACGACAAAATATAAAAATTAGTATATTACTCTATAGTTTATATTTTTCATTTATATATAAATTATAAAAAAATGGAAAATAAAGTGATAAAGTTTAAGTTTACATTTTAAAAACAATATTATATTGATGTTTTACAAAGGTCCCGGCTAATAACACAGGAAGAATTGTTTTTGACACAGGATCCAAACGACCGTTTGTATTTTTTTAAATTTACAATGGTCGTTTGACACCAAACGACCGTAGGTATTTTTTTTAAATATATTTAATTATAACAAATAAAATTTTATATAATTTATTGAAGTCGCTAATTTTCAAGAACACACCCACCCATGAGGCCATGATGTTGCAACAAGAATTTAGTAAAAATTCAAATTTAACTGAAGACAATACAAACGTAATTTATTTAAAATTCAAAATGCAATCGAAGACAATACAAACGTAAACTCATCCAAACCGTTCCTGAAACTCTCTTTCCCTCCTGCGTATAGTGTTTGACTCTTCACGTGAACGTTCTCGATTAATCCACGCCAATTCTCTGTATGTGTTGTATGTTAACTCGCTGCGCGTTTCGTACACGCGTATATTCCTGTTATTGTTTCGGTTAAGGTAAGAGAGTAGCATACCGACATCTGCATTGCTTCTTAACGAATACAAACCCCTGTCAAGATCATGGCCAGGGGTTTGAAAGTAAAACCACATGTTGTTGAGATCTTCATACCCCAGTTCTTGCATGATGAACGCCATATCAGAAAATTGAAAGGTATTGACGTTTAGGTAGTCAACTAAGAAGTGTTGACCGCTCTCGTATCTCCTCCGTGGTAAAGCTGTGAAATGACCGGAATAAAAGATTGTTAGGGTGAAATAATCCGGATTTCGTGAGTATATGTCATCAACAATCAACCCTTCGTCATAATTATTAATCTAACGAATCGACCATGAACGTCTGTTGGTAGAAGTCATTGTTTTTTACACAAATGAAGCTTGTGAGAGATGAAATGAAGCTGCTATTGAATGTGGATTTATTTTAGTAGAATAATATAGCCTTGGACAAAATAGTCGTTGATGAATAAAGTCGTTTGAAAATCTAACCATTTGAATATGTAGCCGTTTGAAAAAAATAGCCGTTTGAAATGTAGCCGTTTGAAATATAGCCGTTGGGGTTATAGCCTATATATACCAGTACTGGTCCACATAATGTTGGCATATCATTCAATGGCAAATAAGGGAAACAATGATTTTCATCCTTATATGCAAGAGTATGAAGACAACGGGGACATGAATATGTATATGGATGATTTTTTACGTATTATGAATGAAGCACCCGAAGATCTTCCGCCACTCCCGTTTTTCGGTGATCAAATGAATCCAATTGACATATTTTTTTGACCGTCAACATGTTAACCCCGTTTCCGGTTACCCGCCACATCGTCCTCAGGTCAACCAACATCGTCCTTCGATCAACACACCTCGTCCTCCGGTTAACCCCCTAGTCCTCCGGTTAATCCATGTCGTTCTCGGGTTAATTCACGTCGTTCTCGGATTAATCCACGTCGTCCTCGGGTTAATCCACCTCGTCCTCCGTTTAATTCTACTCGTCCCCCAGTTAACCCCGCTCCCGAACAAGACTAGGACTTCCCCTGGAATCATTAAAAGTATGTTTAGGTTTATGATGTAATTTCCTATTTATGTATTCTAGTCGGTGATATAATTTTAGAATAATTTGTAGATGATCTTCTATGCTATTATAACATCATTTAAGACTTATTCAATTGGAAATATAACCGTTTGGAATAAATGCGTTCAAAATATAGATGTTGGGAAAAAATAGTTTTTTTTTTTTTTGAAAATTTTGAAATATGGTTTTATTTCAAGGATTTTGATGGTTTTATATGGCCTTTTTTAAGGCTTTTTAAATGAAATTTACTTTTTTTATTTCTGATTGTCACAAAAATTTGTTTATGAGTCATAAATAAGTTTTTAAGGCGTGTTGTAATAATATCGCTTGATTTTTCTAAAATTTTTATTTTATATTTATTTTATTTGTTACTACAACAAATTTGAAGTAATTTTTGTAGACAATAAGGAAAATCCAGTTTTTTGTCAAAATTTTGATGGTTTTATGTGGCCTATTTAAGGGGTTTTGAAATGGATTTTTTTTTCTTACTTTTTCTGATCCTCTCAAAAAAAATTGTCAATCAAAAACAAGTTTTGAAATCGTATTGTAGTAATTTCATTTGACATTTAAATTTTTTAACTTTTTTTTTATTTTACTAGAAATCAGGAAAATAAGGTTTTTTGTCAAAATTTCGATTAAGTTTTTCATAAGTTTAACATACGCAATACATTTCTTATGATATTAACATGTAAATTAAAACAATTTATAAGCAAAACACAAATAACATCATAACACATTACCATAAACCATTTGTTAAACTTAACATAACACCAAAAAAAGTTGATAGTTTGTTACTAACAAACACATAATAACAAATGAATCATAAACCTACAATTAAGGAGCATGACCGTCGTCCTCATCGTCGTCCTGATCATCCATCACCTGGTCGGCGTCAGCATCCGGGTCCACAAAGGGCTCTAGATGAGGCGGTGGCTAAAGCACCACACTGCTACTCTCTGCCGTCCACGCGTTGAACGCTATGTCGTGTTGTACTAAGTGAGTCAGCTCACGCAAATGGCGAAGAGTCTCCCGCATAAACTCGGGAGTGGGTGCAACCGATGGGATGATGACACGTGGATGTATCTGAGGAGGTCGTGGTGGTGGCGGAGCCGGGCCCGCGACCTGTCCCTGCTGTACGGGATGTCCCTCCTGTGCTGGTTGTCCCTCCTGTGCGGCCGCATCCTCCGCACCTATCTGCTGCGGGTAAGCGATCCGAGCCGCATCGGCGTCCTGGGGTCCATTAAACACATGCAACCCCCATCTGTAAAATAAAACAAACGTTAGTAAACATAGTAGACAACACTATATATTGTAATTACCTAATTTTCATACTTGCGGTCCAACCATAAACATCATCCCCCACCGGCATCACTATATGCATGTTCTGAGCTACCTGAAGATCGAGCCGGGCCCAATATATCTGCGGGCTCAGCCCAGCTATCACCTCCGTTGTAAGAAGCCCCATATTCACGGCGATGATCGTGATCATGCCACCGCATACGATGGGGTTCTCAGACTAAAACATAAGTTCGTTAGTTTTGTAAATATTAACAAGTAAAACGTAGAAATAATAAGTAAAATTACTTACCGACAATGTATGGAGATTTTGGAAGTAGGCGGCAAGACACCACGCCAGGTTGTAGCGGCGCCGCAGGATCACTAAACACAAGTAGAAAAGATCAAGCTTGTTGATCTGCTCGAGGGTCTGATTCCGACCCTGGATAGACCTCGCAATGCACCGATGCAGATACCGGTGTAGCGGGTCAAAAAGTGTAGATGTCGGTTCGTGCGTCTAGGAAACCCCGTGGCCGGGAAGCCATACTGCCCCCTAGCCACGTATGGCCACCATGTGGTTAGTGGTCGAGGCTCGGACTGAACCTCTAAGTGCCACCTATGGATGTCTACCTCACCCGGGTCGTACAAACGTGTACACTCCGTCGCCCAACGCCGCAGTGTCATCCGATGCTGCTTTCCACATAGCCAAAATGATACCGACTCGTGCGTTAAATTTTCCCGTGACCCATGAGCTAGAGGGGTAAAACGGAAAGTGGACAGAAACTCTAAGCACAGCTCCGGATAAGTGTCGTGCGCCCCCATCTCAATCATACGGGGCCACCCGCTCGCCCCTTCCTCCCCGATGAAAATTGTAAATGTCTCGATGAAAATTGTAAATTTATTAAAAATTTACATAAACTCTTACAAAACCAGTAAAGATGCAAAAACCAATAAAGATACATAAACTCTTATAAAAACCAGTAAAAAATATATTACGAATTACTCGATAACTTCTTCATGGTACTGCGGTGGCTTTTATGGCGTCAACGCTTCGTAAAGATCTAGACGTTTCTTGTATACAATCGGCCAGTCCGTTGCTAATGAAATGTCATGTCTTCTTGTATACATATACGACATTAAAGGAAGCGGGAAATCCCCCGTTAACTTGATGCTGATATAATGGATGTTGTCCACGTACGTATTGGTAATAAACTTGTGAGGTTTGGTATCTTTCGCGGAGACCCTTGTCAGGAAAAATGTTGCGGTTTGGTTCCTACATGTGTTAAGGAAAACAACAACGCATGAATACCTATTAGCAAAAAGACCCCCACACCCAGGCATTTGTAGCCACTTCTCCCGTGGAGCAGCCTGTATATCATCATATATGAGGCAGGTTCTCATTTCTTCATAGTTCAACATGTCTTTGGTGTATTCGTGTCTGTGTTTCGTTAGCTCCTTTAGAAGTTCTGTGTGAATCTCGCACAATTCATGTTCGTCCAGACCTATGCCCACACCCAGAGCACAAAATCCACAATTCCCGTCACCCAACACGTCTTTCGTTTCTTTCACATATTTATGAAAAATCTCCAGTATAACATCCCGGAACCGGATCCAGTTGTTCTTCTCCTTGTCCCCCGGTACCCAATCTTCCTTGGATCCTTTCCGTTTCTTGACTTCAGACTGTTTTTGTTGCCATTAGTTAACGGGGATTAATCACTATGTCGGTCCGGCTCGCGGAATGTATAATCATGGGTAGAAGATTCATGTGTCACGTAAGGTTGTTGGCTAAATTTCTCATAGTCATGTTCGTCCTGGTACTCAGATCGTTCGGGTACATACGAGTTGTGCCTAGGAGGATCTTTAATATCATTCTTGCCCTTAGGGGGACGCCCGCGAGGTTTCTGGTTAGTCACGGGAGCTTCCCTGTTGGTTAAAGGGTCGTATGAAAGATTTAAACCGATGAATAAAATTCTTTTGAATCGACTTCGGCTGAACCAATACATGCCTCGTTATCTCATCCATCTCGGCCTCCGCGTCGAAAGATTCTCCGGCACCAACGATCAAAGGATGATCATCGAGCTTCCTCCAGTACGGATCTATGTCTTCCAAGGGATATTTTTCATCTGGATTTTAACGCTGGACAATTTAAACGAGGAAGGAATAAAAGTCAAACTAAAAATACCATCAAAATGATGTTTTGTTACCTGCCCGAATGTAATTTCCCAACCGGCATGAACAGGGGAGCCCGCATGACGTCCAGATGTTACAAGCACAGCCACGACGGTACTCGTAGAGTTTATCAATCCGTCTTACCTCCTTAACCATTATATCCAGGCCTTTGTGTGATACATGGTATATGAGGTCTCGCAGCACTGGAATATTATTATGCTCGTGCATCCTTTTGCTCTTACTGTCAGTGAAGCTAGTTTTTATAAGAGTTTCTTGTGCCGCCACAATATCATTCACACATGACACAAACCTGTCCAACGTGCAGTTTGTTGCGTCGTCTAACTCCATTTTAAGCCTTGAGTGCTGGCTTTCGACTCTGTTTGTTGTGTAGTTTTTGTAGTTCCGGTATCTATCGGTCCAGGCGGACACAAACTTTTCCTTATAATTATCCAGCCGACTTTGGTTTAGGTACAGCAGACAAACTAAATTGACACGAGAAAAAATATTACGAATACATACGGTCAAAATATGATAATTGAACAGTGAAAGGAAAACTTACCACGATTGTTTTCGGCAAGTTCTCGGTAAAGTACGTTGTAGTGGTAGTTAAAATTCTCCGGCGTGTTAGCGTTTACTACTTTGCTCCACAGCCGTAAAAACCGTTCCCACCCAGGACCGTCAAAGCCTTTATTGCATTTTTTAAAGATGTTTTGCTATATGTGCCACCTACAGAGGTTATGCTTCGCGGTCGGAAATACCTGGCCGCAAGATTTGACAAGAGTTATGTCTTTGTCCGTGACAATTACGGTTGGCTCTAACCGTTTGTCTCCGATGGTTTCCTGTAGCCAAGACAACATCCAGTTAAAGTCTTCCTGTCGCTCCTGGCTTATGAAGGCGCTGACGATAAGAAACGAGACACCTGTTGACGTAACTCCCACCATCTAAACATATGGAAACTTATAGACGGGTGTGATCCAGACCAGGAACCGAGTCATTAGTTACATCAAGCATAAGTTAAGGGTTCAAATGTAAATATATTTCCAAACGGGAAATATAAAAACTAGAGTTAAAGTTTAGCGGAAGGTCATAAAAGTTATGTTGCGCAAAACAAGCGCCCGATAAGTAAATATTAGTTCAAGTTGAATTTAAAAGCAAGTTCCCAAAAATAGAGGTTTTAATCAACGTACGTGCCCAAAAATCTGATACTCCTAGCGTCCAGCAAAGCATGCACAAGAAGCATGTGTCAACTAATGTTGGTGAGTTCACATAAGTACATGAGTATAACTAGTATAAATATGCAGTACGAATACAATAGTCCTTATTCGTATGTAAGTATGTATATTACAAGTACAATCCATATCGTAGGTAGCGAGCCTAAGTTCATGTCACTAAAACGTTCGCACCCGAAGCTAACCGAAAAGTGTAGGATTTCATCCTTACGTGTTTTTGCCTTCCCCGTGTCTACTCGATCACGGTAAGTTAGGCTGACATTGTCCTCAGTCCGACAGCCAGTCGGGTGGTGCATCTCGTGCCCGCTGAGTGGGGTTTGTCGGAACCCAGTAGTACTACCCAATATCCCCTCGCTATATGCTATTAACGGTTCGATAAGTAAGGAATTGAAAGATAAAACATTTTACGTGAACATGTGATATATAGTGGATTTCTAATTTAATTATACATCAAAGTTGTGTTATCACCCTAACCCGGGTGTAACGTGTTTGTGTGTGTTATCGTCCAAATCCGGACGTAACGTAAAAGGTTGTGTAACTCACCTTAGGGTGCGCTGCTACAATTTAGTAAGACTCCGAGTCTTGTGTAGTTACCGAGCACCTATCGATTTTACGTACATAAGTGCGTGTCCGCGCATGAATAACATAGCCTAGACGACGGTTCAATAACAAGTAATTCCAAATATGACGTAGGTGACAATTTCAAAATGTGACAAAAAAAATCGTTTGTTCGAAAGTAGTAAAAATGACACTTAATCGGGGACACATAGATTTCGAAAATTAATGTGCGTAGGGTATTCCAAATAATAAATGTAAGGATCATCGGGTAAATATATATTTATATTCGTAAATACAAATATTGAGGCGTAGTCAAAAGTGTGAAAAATAAAACGTCCTAAATATATATTTATATGTCGCGTCAAAGTTTAAGAGTTTAAAGAAAATCTTTAAAACGTTCGCATGACAATAAATCAAATATATATATATATATATATATATATATATATATATATATTTCTATGTTTTAAACAATTTTTTTTTAATAATAACGAAATCATTGAATTTTTAAGTTTATTTAAATCTTAACGTTTTCATGATATAAACGTTCAACGAGTATCCTAACGGGCCTAAGGAAGCTTCACGAGTCAAGGTTTTATAGACATGTCCTAGTAGTTTTGAGTTTTGGACCAAATAATACTTAAATCCATTAAAAAGAAATAAAACAAGAGAAATGGGTGTCACGGGACTCGAACCTGTGACCTGAGGGTTGTAACGTAGCGCCTAAGCCACCAGGCCAAGTACCTGTTTTGGGTTTAAACTCGACTAGTAACAGTTTTATGAATACACAATGGGCTTGGCAAAATATTCGCATACAACAAAAAAAAACAGAGGGGAGGCAAGGGTCGGGTTTCGATCCCGCGCCACTCGCGATACACCCATATACCCGGACCACTACGCCAACCCACCCGATTATACTATAACCCGGAAATCAAACAATATAACCGTTAACCAGTTCGACCCTCCTTTTTAGACAGAACTCCGGTGGCCGGAGTTTCATTCCAGTCACTGGAAAATCGCAAAACCAGAAATAAAGTGGACATAAATGTGTGATTAACATAGGAAAGTCGTTAACTCAAATCGGTGATTAGTTTTATCGTGTTTTTGTGACCGAAACGAGACAGAAACTCGAACCCGCTTCAAACTTGAACTCGATATCGGGACAAACGATGATGCTCCACTCGTTGCTGTTGTGCTCGTGATCACACGGGTCACCACATGGTGCTGTTTCGGTGGGGATTCGGCCGGAATTCTCGAGCTCGCCGGAAAACTAAAAAAACGATGAAGACTCGAGAGGGTTTCGGATCGTGATAGAACGCCAAATGATTGAAAGGAATTGAGGTTTTAGATCCATAAATCAGTGTTAATCGATTCGAGTTCGTAACTGGTGAGTAATTAGAGAATTGATTTCGATGGTTGAGAGGGTTGAGATCATTACTGTCGACGGTTTCCTTTTCATTTCTTTCCAGCTCCAAGTCCACTTTCGTTGGTTGGCAAGAATGCCCCTTCCCAGCTTTACAAGATAAGCATTCCAGTTTCAACAATTACCGAATCAGCCCTTACAAGTTTTATTGCTTTGAAAGAAGTTTCAAAATAGGCAGGATTGGTCCCTAATATGTTAGTTAACCCTAACGGATGCTAACGAGGACTAACGAAGAGTAACTAGGCGACGATTATTCGGGTGTACATCAAGACATATTTAGCGAGCGAAGTTTTATAAAAATATAACCTATATATATTTCGCATGAAATCATAGTTATAACCCCATAACTCAATATATATATATATATATATATATATATATATATATATATATATATATATTTGATTCCAATAAACCTATAGAGACGTTTCATTTGGTTATGTGACACATCGTCACATAGAATCATAAAATGACATGCGTATATATATAAATATATACCACATAAAAATAATAAATATAATTGTCTCATAGAATGACAAAACGTTTTCTTGAAATTATACAATATGATTTACATAAAATCATACAATATATTTATTCAAGTAAGTTAACCGAGGTAACCGACATCTAGACTCATGTGCAATAATCGTGTAAGTATTCTAGTTAAATGAGACGTTTTCGAAATATAACACAAGTTATTTACAGGGTAACCTGGGAAATTGCCGGTTGTCACATCATCCCCTTGTTAAGGAATTTTCGTCCCGAAAATTTGCCTTAAGTTACTACGGTTTCTATTAAAGGAAAAGAAAAATTTTAGGGTTGCCCATCATCCCGTTGTTAAGGAAATTTTGTCCCAAAATTTAACTCATACCTTGATTATATGTTGAGGCTTGATCAAATAAGTGAGGATATTTCTTTCTTATTTGATCTTCTCGTTCCCACGTGAACTCCGGTCCACGCTTAGATTGCCATCTCACTTTGACGATGGGAATTTTACTTCGTTTCAATGTTTTCTCCTCACGTCCTATGATTTCCACAGGTTGTTCGATAAATCACAGATTTTCATCGATTTGTAGTTCTTCTAACGGAACTATGAGAGTGTCATCAGCTAAGCACTTTCTCAAGTTTAAAACGTGAAACACGTTGTGCACTCCATCCAATTTAGGAGGTAGATTTAAACGGTAAGCCACCAGACCAATGCTTTCGATGATCTCGAATGGTCCTACATAGCGGGGATTTAACTTCCCGCACTTGCCAAAGCATGCGATGCCTTTCCAAGGTGAGACTTTCAGTAGTACTTTGTCGCCGACCTCAAATTCCAAAGGCCTTCGGCGTTTATCTGTGTAAGTCTTTTGTTTATCTCTTGTTGCTTTCATGCGGTTTCTGATTTGCACGATTCTTCAGTGCTCTCGTGCACTAGTTCTGGTCCAGTGAGTTGGCTCTCACCGACCTCGGCCCAGTAGATCGGCGATCTGCATTTTCGTCCGTAAAGAGCCTCAAATGGAGCGGCTCCAATACTGGTATGGTAGTTGTTGTTATAGGAGAATTCTACCAGTGGTAGATGAGTCTCCCAATTTTTCCCGAAATCGAGCACACATGCTCGAAGCATATCCTCGAGAGTTTGGATAGTACGTTCAGTCTGCCCATCAGTTTGAGGATGATACGCGGTACTCATATCTAAGCGAGTGCCCATCACCGTTTGTAAGGATCCCCAGAATTTTGAAGCAAACCTACGGTCTCGATCAGAGATAATAGATAAAGGCACTCCGTGAAGCTTGACAATCTCCTTGAGGTAAATTTTCGCAAGTTTTTATGTTTTGTCACTTTCCTTGATAGCTAGGAAATGGGTGGATTTTGTTAACCGGTCAACGATAACCCAAATCATATCGCTACCGCCAGAAGAACGGGGCAGTCCCGTGATGAAATCCATCAAGATTTCTTCCCATTTACATTCAGAAATTTTAGGTTGTTGCAGTAATCCTGCTAGCTTTTGATGTTCCCTTTTGACCATTGCACACGTCAAGCACTTGTATATCTAGCGATATCAGCTTTCATATTTGGCCACCTATATAGCCCCTTTAAGTCTTGATACATTTTGTCTGAACCTAGATGGATCGAATAACAGGACTTGTGGGCCTCGTCCATCACCAGTTCTCTAAGATTTCCATGGAAAGGTACCCATATACGGTCATTATAATAACGAAGTCCATCAGACTTAACTTCAGAAGTTCCATATATGTCACGTAATGATTCAGACCTGAACATTTCCTCCCTTAGGGCCCCTTTCTGAGCATCCCGGAGTCTATCCGGTAGGCCCGTATGGATCGTTAATTGGAGAGCTCGAACCCTTCTAGGCTTAACATGCTCCTTTCTACTCAAGGCATCGGCCACCACGTTGGCTTTGCCTGGATGATACTTTATCGCAAGGTCGTAGTCGTTTAGCAATTCGACCCACCTACGTTGCCTCATGTTGAGTTCCTTTTGTTCAAATATGTGCTGGAGGCTCTTGTGATCAGTGAATATCGTACACTTGGTGCCAAATAAGTAGTGTCTCTAAAATTTTAAGGCAAATACAACAGCGGCCAACTCTAGGTCGTGAGTTGCGTAATTCTTCTCATGGGACTTTAATTGCCTTGACCCGTATGCGATGACTTTACCTCTTTGCATCAACGCACATCCGAGTCCCTGGATTAACGTGTCACAATAGACCTCGAAGTCGTCAATCCCATAAGGTAAAGATAATAAAGGTGTAGTACAAAGTTTTTCTTTCAAAGTTTGGAAGGCTGCCTCTTCCTTGTCACCCCATATGTATTGAACCCCTTTATGCGTAAGAGCGGTCAATAGTTGAGCTAACGAGGAAAATCCCTTTATGAAACGACGGTAGTAACCCGCTAAACCTAGGAATTGACGAATTTCCGTAGGAGCTCTAGGGGTAGGCCAACTTTTAATGGCTTCGATCTTGGCTGGGTCAATGTGGATACCTTGCTCGTTGACGATGTGACCCACAAATTAAACCCCTCGGATCCAGAAATCGCACATAGGGAATTTTGCGTAGAGTTGTTCTTTCTTTAACAATTCTAAGATTAACCACAGATGTTCCTCGTGTTCTTTTTTTTTGGAGTAGATGACTATGTCGTTGATGAACACTATGACGAATTTATCCAGATAGGGCTTGCACACACGGTTCATGAGATCCATGAATACGGCTAGTGCATTTGTCAGCCCGAAAGGCATGAACAAGAATTCATAATGACCGTAGCGTGTTCTGAAGGCTGTCTTTTCTATGTCCTCCTCATGGACTCGAAGCTGATGGTAACCAGCCCTTAAATCAATCTTGGAATAGTAGCTGGATCCTTCAAGCTGGTCAAAGAGATCGTCTATTCGTGGAAGATGGTATCGATTCTTGATAGTGACTTTGTTAAGTTCGCGGTAATCAATACACATCCTAAACGTGCCATCCTACTTTTTGACGAATAATACCGGTGCTCCTCTTGGTGACGAGCTAGGTCTAAAGAAACCCTTATCTAGCAGTTCCTGTAGTTGTGTGGATAGCTCATTCAATTCGTTCACTGCTAGACGATATGGTGCACACGCGATCGGAGCTGCTCCCGGACCGAGGTCAATCCCAAATTCTACTTGCCGAAGCGGAGGAATGCCAGGTAGTTCCTCAGGAAATACCTCCGGGTAATCACGTACTCAATTTTTCTCTCCACCCTGGTTTGGTCCGTAATGGTGGCTAGGATTGCCACGTGTCCTTTCTGAAGACACTTCTGCGCTTTAAGGTAGGATATGATTCCGGAGACAACACCTCCCTTTTCGCCCTGAATTGAGAGTACTTTTCCTCCTGCTACAGGTATTCGTATGACTTTTTCTTGACATACAATTTCCGCATGATGTTTGGATAGCCAGTCCATGCCCACTATCACGTCGAAGATACCGATGGTAAAAGGCATAAGATCTATACTTAGTTTATGACCCGATAGTTCTAATGTGCAATCCTCAACTAATTGAGTGGTGTCAATGAGCTTACCATTTGCTGATTCAACCTTATACCTAGCTCTTAGTGGAGTTTGGATAGCCTTAATTAACTTAAGAACTTAGTCGAGATAAAACTTTTCTCAGCACCAGTAGAAAATAAGACATTTGCGAAGTAGTTGTTTAGAAGGAACTTACCGTTAATGACGTTGGCATCGTTTCTTGCTTCACCTAATCCCATAACAAAAGCTCGCCCTTTGGCGCCATCACTATCGTTTCTACCACCATCACCGCCATTGTTATTGTTGTTATGGTGGTTGTTGTTGTTGCCAGCATTGTTGTTATTCTTTCGAAGTTGTGGGCAACCCCTCTTTAAGTGGCCTAGTTTTCCACATTCATAACACCCCCTACGGCCTTCATTATTCTGCCTCTGGTTCTGATTCTGGTTCTGATTAGGATGGTTTTCTAGTTCACCCCAACAGTTCTTAGCCCCATGGCCCCCTTTACCACAACGCTCATAGGTGAGTTTCTTGCATGCCCCATTGTGGTGTTGGTTGCACTGATTGCAGAAAGGTGCTCGTCCCTTGTACCCATTGTGATTTTGATTATTACCACCTTGGCGATTCTGGTTACCGCCCCCACTGTTGGTGTTACTGTTGTTATAGTCACCCATGGAATTGTTGTACCTCTTGTTTTGATTGTGAGAGTTAGAGGATCTCCCATTGTTGTTTCCACTACCGTTGTTGTTGTTGCTGGAGTCGTCCTCTCTCTTTCTTTTCCCATCTAGGGCAGTCTTGGGGACCTTCCTGGGTGGCAAAGTTCCCTGCTCTATGGCCTGGTCAGTTAGCTTATGGGCCAACCTGATAGCATTCTACAGATTTGCAGGGTTTGAGGCGGCAACCATCCCCTTGATTTGTGGAGCTAACCCATCCACGTACCTTTCTATCCTTTTGAAATCAGCATCGACCATCATAGGACATAGCACCGCGTACTCGTGGTAGCGAGCGGTGTACTCTTCAACCTCAGAACCTATCATCTTCGAGTTTTGAAACTCGATTTCCAGCAAAGACTTGGTCGCGAGGACAATACTCCTCCATGATGGCATCCTTGAATTCCTGCCAAGTCATGGCATTTGCTGCGTCGAGCCCTAGAATTTGGATCTGTGCGTTCCACCATGTGAGGGCAGCTCCCTCGAGTGTAACGGTTGCGAAATTGACCGACTCGCAACTGGGCAGTTGCACATTGAGAATACATTTTCTGATTTCTCGAGCCACCGTAGCAGACCCACAGCTCCTTCATCACCCTTGAATATAAGCGGCTTACAATCCATGTAAGTTTTGAAGGTGCACTGAGCTGGGCCTGGATTTGTTTCGTAAAATTATTTTTGAGAATAATTTTAGAGAGTGAGAAAAAAATATATATAGTCAATTTTTCGTCTCTTTTACTTACCACCGTTGTTATTTGGCTGATTCTGGGCCGCTGCTAGAGCTGTTGTAACTCCTTGGTCAATCAGATTTTGGATCTGTGCTGCGGTGAAGTTTTCAACCATATTTATGTTTGCCAGACATTTCAATGATTAATATACCCAATATTAATTTTGTTTACACGTTAGCACGCATACAATCAAATAATTAATATATCCAATATTAATTTCATTAAACATAGTGTATTTCCAATCATGCACTCATTCATCACATATCATAATTTAGAAACACATTTGAAAAGGCAAAATGCAATATCCATTACAAGATCCAAATTCAAACACTATTATTTCATAATCATAAGTCATTCGAAGATAAAACAAAACTTCCAGTTTAGTTTATTCGAAGGAAAATGTGGAAAAACAGAAATAACAATGATCATGGATCAATGACTTCGGGTTCCTCGGCCTCTTCTTCTTTAGCGTTATTTCCATTCTCTTCGAGGGGTTCTTCCTCTAATGGCTCAACTGCAGGGGCTGCCTGAGCCTGAATAGTAGCCACCTGTCCGGTCAGGTCCCTGACCAGATCCTCTAATTCCGCAATCCTTGTTAAGGCAGTTTGTAGCATGTTGGCTAAATTGGCCGAGTTGGGTCTTGCCTCCAAGGTCTCCATTATATCCTCGAGTTCAATCACCTCATGGGCTAAGTCGTTGTGTGCTGTGGTTGTCACCTCAAGATTAACCCTTGTCTCTTAATTTTCAGTTTGTGTTCTACGCCCTTTAGTTCGTAGTGATCTAACTTCACCATGCAACTCGTCTAGCGCTGCCATCATTGCAGCAGTAATCCGTGGGTGGCAGAAGGGAAGATCAGGTAGTCTACCCTCGTCCTTAGGGACTCCAAACTCGCCCATAAGACGGGCCACAATGGGCCTCAACCACCGCCTATCGGACGCGTTATCCGGATCTCGAAAATAATGTGACTCTGCCTCATAATCCCCTTGAGTATAGTCAAGGCAATTGCCTCCTTCGGGCCGGTTGACGTGACGAGGATCCTTGTTCTTTCATGGGAGCCTTTCCACGTGTATGATCGGATGGTGACATACTGCCAGAACCCAGATAGACACTAACAAAGGAAAAATAACCTAATGTGAGTAATCTATTTTTGGCACGCGAAAAGAAAATGTTTATGGGAATTGTAGTAAATAATGTTCAAAAACAGTTACAGTTTAGAATTTTTGTAAATTCTAGTTCTCTGCAACTAAGGGCTATGATACCAAGCTGTCACACCCCCAAGTTCCACTAACGGAGTTTTACCATGTGGTGTGTTATCCAGACCAGGTGCCGAGTCATTAGTT
This sequence comes from Deinandra increscens subsp. villosa, assembly GCA_039602395.1. Classification (NCBI taxonomy): domain Eukaryota; kingdom Viridiplantae; phylum Streptophyta; class Magnoliopsida; order Asterales; family Asteraceae; genus Deinandra; species Deinandra increscens. Next base: position 49,970,511 of record JBCNJP010000025.1, read on the forward strand.
ACATCAAGCAAAAGTTAAGAGTTCAAAATGTAAATATATTTCCAAACGGGAAATATCAAAACCAAAGTTAAAGTTTAGCGGAAGCTCATAAAAGTTATGTTGCGCAAAACAAGCACCCGATAAGTAAATATTAGTTCAAGTTGAATTTAAAAGCAAGTTCCAAAAATAGAGGTTTTAACCAACGTACGTGCCCAAAAATCCGATACTCCTAAGGTCCTGCAAAGCATACACAAGAAGCATGTGTCAACTAATGTTAGTGAGTTCACATAAGCACATAAGTATAACTAGTATAAATATGCAGTACGAATACAATAGTCCTTATTCGTATGTAAGTATGTATATTACAAGTTCAATCCATTTCATAGGTAACCCCATAACTATAACTATATATATATATATATATATATATATATATATATATATATATACTAGGTTATAAACCCGTGAGTTTCACGAGTTGTGTATAAAATTTTATAATAAATATTATCCATTAAAGTAAGACAACCTTTAATCAAATTATAGTTTCAAATCACAAAGCTAATAGACCGTTATAATGTTGGATCGGTTGATATTGAAGATTGAAAGGTCATTTCATTTGAGATAATAGATCGGGTTATTAAAAAATAAAATATAATACACAACTATGAAAAAAAATCTACAAAAATTTGATTGTTTCGGCTTAAGACGATTTAAATGCAATTATCCAAGGCAACAAATACATATAGAAATACCAATCCAAATTACAAGTAATAAAAAACTTCTTTGTATACAACCTTAGACATCTATTTAGTAAGGTTACCATTGCCATTTTTTCTTTAATTTACAAATGTTCATACAATTTAAATCTGTTTAATCACTGATTGTCAGTCTGTGATGGAGTCAGTTTGGAAAAGCTCATGTGAAGTAAATCTGTGCAAGAGATTTAAAATTTGACCCATTTGGGTTATGGTTTATTTCTTATATGCTTAATGAGTAAAATAAAATAAAAAAATTATCTTCTATTATTATTTGTTTCTATTTTTGTTGATGTTTTCAAATTCCTCCTCCCAAATTAAGTTATTAATCCGTGGGGTGAGATTCAGGTTTTATGGTTGAAAGAAGATCATCCATAAACATAATTAGAACATATCAGCAACAACAAGCCAACATATACAGAAATTAGACTGCAAAATTGATAAACATGGAGTCTAAGCTGGGATGGATTAAGATAGTAATTTATAAGAAGATAGTCTACGACATGGGTTGACTTTTTGGGTCTTCTAACTATGTTTTATTTAGTTAATAAATTGTTACAAGTCTGAGCCCACTTTATCTTGATGCTAACACAAATATTCTGACTTTTTTGGGGTAATGAAACCTGCCAATAATATACCTAAAAGGTTCATCATCTTCTACAATGAGATAATAAAGAATGGGTCAGCCATTTGAACAATTACACGAGAAAACAGTCTTGTTTAATTAAAATTTGTATGTAAAACAATGAGAATATTTTACAAGACTTGAAGAATGGAAATTTAATTATGGACTGGATAAGTTAGGTCGAACCCCAGTATGACTACATCCCAATGATACATGAATAGTGGACTGGAAAACTTGGGTTATTTGCATTATTCATTTGCTTATGGTCATTACGCTTTACTTTTGTACATGGGCTAGATGTAGCTACAACTGAGTTTTTTATGATAATTTTTCTTCAGTTCTATTTATATCAGTGATATCTCTTTCTAAGCAGTAGACGTTACTGACGAAAACAAATAGATGCAATGTCATTCCTTCTAATCCAGCAGAGAAGCCTACATCCTAACCATAACCATAAATTATATCGAATAGTCATAAGTGAAAACAGAAAAGGCTAATCACATTGGTAAAATAAGAAACCGCAAATATGTGACAATAGAAAATAAGTTTCTTAAAAAGAAACCAAGACATTAGTAAAACCAAAGGCCAAAGACCAAATCATAAATAAACATATAGAGACCTTTAGATAGAACTGAGTGCTAAAAGAAGGCCAGATGCATGTTCTAATTGCACTATATCCTAAAATCACAGGTAGCAATAGGAAAATATAAACAAACAGGGTATACAAATTGTTTATCCAAAAGAAGAATTTTAGAGGTTATTCTTGCTGCTTAGGCTAATTGCTTAAATGTTTCTGATTTCGTATATAGCAGAAATTCAGATATCAGAAACAAAACAAATTAATAATTAATAACCTGGGAAGCAATTAAAATACTAAAATAGAAAACATGAAAAATAACATATCTATTACTATAAGAACATGAATTTTCAATCTACTGTAAATCCAACTATCCAAGCTTTATGTTGTTATTTTACTTAACATCCATCAATCGAAAGTCCAACCAAAAAATTTCAATCTACTGTAAAAAAAACTGACCTTCGCAGAGATGAAATTAGCACGGAATTTAAAGATCGTTAACCTACAACATCTATACATACACACAATTAGGTTGTAAAATTAGAAAAAATAAAGAACATAAATCAAATAACCAAAGAAACTGACCTTCAGCAAAGTTCCTCTCAGTGATTTGAATTACGATTTCAATCAGCCCTCCATGGTGTGCATTTATAACAAAACGAAGTTGTATAATCTATTTGAATTGAACCGGCATTTCCCCATTACCCAATTCAAGAAGGTTGAATTGATTACACAAAGAATCAGCGAAGGATGCGTCGATAATCCACTTACCCGATTGAAAAGACAACTTGCAGTGTTCCCGAGATTAGGTTGCGTCCAATACGAAGAAGAAAAGCAATTGATTTACAAGCTCAAAGTAGAGATTCTCTGATTCTCCTCTGCAAAAGCAAATCGGGTGCATATAAAGGAAGATGAAATATGGGGGTTGGCGTTGGCCTTTGAAATCTTTTGAAACCAAGATGAGAAAGCTCAGACACCCAAAACGGTGGTGGCGGTTTTAGAATTGCGAGAAAGGGGAAAGACCACTTCTCTTTTTACCTGTTTACAAATTATTTACAATTTTGCCCTAAGACTTAATATATAGTATATAAATTAAATAAAACTAATTAATTCACAGAAAATTACACGTGGTAGTAAGTTAAGAGGGAGCCTAGATTATTGCCACGTATGATTTTTAAGGTTCCTTTATTATAGAAGACTAGCCGTGTGTTCGCGCGTTGCGGCGGTGCCAATGTATAGCGTGTTATTCGTCTTCTGGTCGCGCGTTGCAGCGGCACAACAAACTACAACGCGGTATTTGTTTATGCTAGTACGATGCGGTGCGAGAATGCCGTATTTTCTTGTAATGACTAATAATCTAATATCATACCACAGATATATTAAAATTACAAATAAAGAACAACTACAATTACTTTTGTTTCTGTTCAAAAGAATAATTTACTTCGGTTGACAATATACATCGCGGTTGTCTTTTCTCGCGAAGACAACAATCAACCACCGCAATACTTGCTTTTTGTCAGTCTATCAGTTATCTTGTGATATATTGTATTATACATCTGTTAAATTTCTCATTAGACACATTTGTTATGATAAAGAAAAACTTAACTATTTAAATTAACAAGATTTTTAACCCATCGCACCTTGCGGTTATAACGGCGGGGGGCGACAACGACAATTTACAAGACTCGTGACATGTTTGTGTATGTAGTTTTCATGAAATTATATGGGATAAACTTCTCTGTTCTAATGCTTCAAGAGTTTTAAAATTATATATATACAAAGCTTTGCACCCACGCTTCGCACTGGGTTTGTCGAAGCCGTTTTTAGTCTCTGTATATTTTGAGGCATTTTATGAACAGGTAAATGTAGAGCTATCTACAAACCTATTTCATTGATGATGACCTGGTCATTCATAAGGCAAACACTTTCATAATTAATACTACTTAGTTGTAATATATTGCATTAAAAAAGAACCTTATAAAGTTCTTGCATCATGGATAATACTCCTCCTTACATAAATGAGCTTCTTATGTTACCAAAATTTGATGTTTTTCAAATGCCCCTGGATGATTAAGCGTTCATATATGGGCTACATTTAGTATAAAAATGACCTTATAAGACATTTTCATATGACTATTTGTAGACATTCTTTTGGTAGCCAACAGATGTATTTAATAGGTCACATTTATTGGATATGAATTGTCTTATAACTTGCGAAATGCATTAATCCAAATCATTACATATTATTATTATTATTATTATTATTATTATTATTATTATTATTATTATTATTATTATTATTATTATTATTATTATTATTATTATTATTATTTTTGAACGGAAAATTTGGATCACTGACGGGGGCATTACCCACCCACCCGATCATCTCCAACCCCCATCAGGAGGAAACTCACCACTGGTGAGAAAACCCCCTGGCCCAACCTGTAACCCCCATTTATTTATTTTTGTTACAAGTGGGACTTATTAGGTCACTTTTTTATATCATTATCCTCAACAACACATAAGCTGCCAAAATCGATAGGGAGCCAAATGGAGAGAAACTATAAAATGCAAAAAAAAAATATATATATATATATATATATATAGAACTTGAAGTAAACGGCAGCAAAATGTTCAAACGCAAAAGCCAAATTCAAATTACAACAAAATGGACAAAACCAAGACGTTGAAGAAACGAATTATGATCAACTCGAAATCAGAGCCGGTTTACACAAAAATCAACCCGTCGCAATACAAAGAGAAAAAAAAGTATACTATGCATCAATTTATACAATTTAAAGTAAAAAGCAACAGATTTCAATAGATAATTTCTACCTGTTGTTTGACTCGTTAGAACCTATATTGAGGTTTAAGCCCATTACCTTAAGTCCGTTGGTTTGATCCTTTGTTGTTGTAGACCACGGATCTTTAAGCAAATCCTCCATGTTTTCGTTATGAGGCTTCATGTCAAGTTTATGACATATTTTCCCTTCAATAGACCCCTTTCCTGTCCTTCCTGGAGTGAACTATCATGCTTCATATCAAAATTAAAATACATTACCTTTTTGTGTTATTAGTTTATAAAGTTTTCATACGAACATATTTATACAGCTTTATATGGCATAAATATATATTAAAAAGAAAAGTTACAGCTATCAGGCCATGTTTATATTAAGACATAAGAAAACCTCACCTAAATACTGCAGCTATCATACATGTTTGTGCATAGTCAAGAACTGCATGAGCACAAGTTAGCAACACTCATTGTACTGCCTAAGATGCATAAAACATTCGTGTTAACACCATCATATACGCCATCACAGACTGTTAATGTTACAACACTTTACTCTCTGTAATAAAGTAATTTTGTGAAATTCTTTTTACAGTTGACTGAAGTAGCAGTAAATGGTCTAGAGTTACAGCTAGCAATAGTACACAGATGAGATGCATACCTTTAACCATTGAAGCGCCACAAAGTCTTTCACCATCATTACTTCCTATTCTGGAAATTCTTGATGAGGTATCCATATATAGTTCAGAGCCTTCTAGGACTACCTATGATCAGGTGGAGAAGATTACATAAGATAAATCACAATTTCACAAGCCAAAAATGCAGCATTCATCAACTCAACAGCTCCATTAGAGGCCAATCAAATGAAAGAAGCAAAATCCACCATTGATAGCCGAAAATTGAAAATTCTACCTGCAGTAAAGAAATATACACAAAACAAAAAGCAATATAAGAATAGTTTGACTTCACAACAGTAAGGCTTCTAAAATATGAGGAAGGATTATATTTGACTTTATCTTTAGAGGCTGAAGCCTCCTTTCCTAAAATTGTACCTGGAAAATTTCACCAGATATGACAAAACAAATAAGTAAAACAAAAACGATCCGTAATCTAACAAGTGCTCAAATGTCCAAATTAACCTTTTCAATAATGAAAGCTCAAGTATTTCTTACCAAAGGTAAAGGATGACCATTGGAGGAGCAGATCAAAAAACTAACCTACTTATAGAGTAACCTTAAAATCCTAAGAACTAAAACTGCGACAGTAAATCTTTACTCGCTACCACATTGCACTTCCTTGAAAATCCATAGTGAGCTAATCTAAATCCTTTGAGAAACGTTCTATTAAACCATGAGCAAACACAAATTAATCATCTCTTGCTCAAATTCTTAGACTCCAATCAATATCAAAACCATGTTCTCATTAGATTACTTAAAGGGGATAAGCACAAATCATGAAAATGACTAAAAATGATATGCATGAAAAGGGACCTTTGAGTCTATTATTTCCTTCCGATGGTTAAGTTTTTCAAGAGCAGTGTCCGAGATCTAACAAGTGCTCAAATGTCCAAACTAACCTTTTCAATTATGAAAGCTCAAGTATTGCTTACCAAATGTAAAGGATGACATTGGAGGAGCAGATCAAAAATGATAAAGGTACCTTGAATCATAGATGGTCAGCTGAAATAAAACATTGATCGATACCAAAACATTAGTAGCATCTAACCACAAATCATCACTTATTCTTACTGAAAATCACTTCATCATAACAAAAATCTAAACACAGGAGAAGTATTTAATAACAATGAAGATGTCAAGCATTAACTCTAATAGAAACACATACAATGAGAGGGCATTACAGGCATGAATTTTTTTTCTTTGTGCAATACTTTGACAGCAACAACAACTATAAGAGTTTAAAAAAAAGTGTATTCCTAATTTCGCACATCAAGATTCTAAGATTTAATTGAATAACCAAATATTCGTTATTAAGATCCTAAGGCCTAATGAATCATGTAATTTCAAGACAAACGGTAAGTATGGCGCAAACATCCTCTATCACAAACACATCTACAAATGGAAGAAAATCAACCATCGTCATATATAATTTACCTTTCCTGTGCATAAACCTTTTGATACCAAAAACTCAACGCCTAATAACAGCTTCAGTAACAACAGAAAAAATTTCATAATCAAAACACATGAATTCATTTACATTTATCAAACGCAACCTCAATTACTCTGCCATGATCAATTACACAATGTATATGCAGAAAACCTCTGGGAACAATTATTATCAAACAAAAAGCAAAGAGTAGAAGCATACATTAACATCAGATTCATAGTTTCAAACTTATAATAGTCACAAGAACTAAAGCATCGAATGTAAGGTGAACACTTATGAGCATCATTCTCAATTCAAGTTGAAATTAATCGAATTAAACCTGTAGAAATCAACAGATTTGATCTTTGCAGTCGACACCATTATTGCGAGTTAAAATTAATCGAATTAAACCTGTAGAAACCAACAGAATCGAATTAAACCTATAGAAATCAACAGATTTGACTTAGGGTTCCGCTTTTGGTGTTTTCTAGTTACAAATCCTGACGGTATGAATATGTGCTTCCTGTTCTGGAAGAAGAAAACATACCAGTGCATTTTGGGCCGAATAGAGCAAAATCAGATCGAATCCACTACAAAAAGGAACGGGAATTACCTGAGAGATCTATCACTGCAACGGACTTGGACGGAGGAGATGACTTTGCAGGACGACCGACGATGTCTACGGTGGAGCGGAGATCGGATGCGTGCGAGAGGGAGATCGACAGTGGAGGCATGCGTTTGAAGCAGATAGAGAGAGGGTTGGGTTTTGAATTTCAAATCGAGAATTTGAAATTAAAGGTTTCTTGTTTTCTTTACTTCAAAAGGGTTAGAGGTTCTGCAACATGATAAAGGCAGTTGAAGACTTACTAAAAATTGAAAAGCACTCTGATGGCAACTTTGAAAAGAATCAAAAAAGCATGTGTCTGGATGCCTCAATAGAAATGAATATGGCGTTTTTCCAAATTAGGGTTACATCGATTGTGAAGATGAAAAGCAATTAAGACTTACTCAATAAAGAGAAGATTCCCTGATATTGCAACGTAGAGAAGAAGAAAACGATGGATCAAAGAAAGGATGTTGACCGGTTCTGAAGTTCTGAGGCGATCATAACCTTATACAAAGGCGATTTGTTTCGCCGACTCTTCAAGGGATTACCGGAACCGGAAAGAAAAGGGGGGAGGAATACCAGATCGATGGTGAGACCCTAGTTCAAAAAGGAAGGCGTCTTAATTTTAAGACGCCATATTTACAAAAATGCCATGCTTGTTGAATATACATTATATAGTATATATATATATATATATATATATATATATATAGGGTTAGGTTCAAATGAAAACTTTTTCTTTTGAGAACTTTTGAGAACCATTCTGAGCCACTAATTTTCAGGGGGGAAGCATTCAAATTCATGAGGGGGGAATTCCTTATATACAACTTGTGGCTCAAAATGGTTCTTAAAAGTTCTCAAAACCAACTGGTTCTCAAATGATCCTCTCCCTATATATATATATATATATATATATATATATATATATATATATATATATCTTATCTTAATCCTAATAAAGCAATAAAATTTGTGCCACATGTCTCATTTATAAAGGGTCTAAATCACCATCGCCACATGTCAAGCTCATATTGAATTACCAATTTGGTAATCATCAATTAAGACTAATTACCAATTTTATCAAAATTAAATTTTAAAAAATTAATATAGATTTGATTAATTTACTCAATAATTTTAGTGTTTTTGTGAAAAGTAATCAAGAACTTCAAACATAATAAACTTCTTAAATGTATTAAACTATTATTTAATATATTATAAGAATTTTATTTTAATCATAATTTTCAGATTATTTTATCATTATATTTTTCTTTGTATTTATCTAATATTATAAATCTATATTCAGCCCGTGTAATACACGGGTTACTAACCTAGTTATTTCTAATAAAGCAATAAGATTGTTGCAACATAACCCTTTTCTAGGACATCCACATCATCATGTCCACATGTCAACACTAGATTAAATCAATATTTAAATTTATAAATTCAATGTATTATTTCAACTTTCCAAATATAAAATTAAACCTTACATTTAATAAATTTTAAATTTCTAATTAAATGTAATGAAACTTTAAACCTTTTAAAGTTTCTAAACTTAAATTTTAAAAAATTCAAAAAAAATTTATTATTTTAACTTTCCACAAATAATATTCAATATTAAATTAATAAATATTAAATTTATTATTAATATAATGTAATTGTGAGATCTTTAAAACTTCTAAATTGATATTTACAAAATTCAAATTCCAAACACTTATTATAACTTTCCACATATAAAGTACAACAGTACGATTAATAAATTTCTAATTTCTAATTTCTAATTAAATACATTTTGTAAATTTTTAATTTCTAATTAAATAGTTATTGTAATGGTCAACAAATCCTTATTTTTTCTTAACTATTGTAAGATAACTTATTACTATGCTGCAACAATTAAAATGACAATGGTGGCGGTCCTACTGTTTTACGGCAAGTAAATCAGGATCATGGCAATATGGGTCAGTAACGGGTCGACTATCTAATCTAAACTACAACATGGAAAATAAAACATTAGATCGGTCAAACATGATTAACGTGATTATTGAATATATTACATGATAAACGAAATTCATACATGATTAATGTGGCTATTAAATTTGAACGAACTCAACCCAGGTTTAACGAAGCCAAAATTGATTAAAAAAATTATGTCATTCATATTTTTCAAATCTCTCATCTTTTTTTGCTTTCATTTATCTCATTTTATGAACCCAAATTCAACCCGTATAGTTTACGGGTTACTAACCTAGTATATATATAGAAAATGGATCATTGGAAAACCCTTTAATTTTTGGAAAACCTGGAAAACCTTTTTCAACCAATCAAATAATTCCTCATATTTTCCATTATTTCTTTTATTAAAAGGGTAGTAAGGTAAATTTTACATAAACTATTTTAAGACACCATTTGTTTCTTTAAATCATCATAACTACACTCCATATTTACACTCTATAAACAATCATAACTATCTATTTTGAAAATGTCATATTTTTTATCATTATGTACAGATTTGAAGATTAGAGATGTTTATTTGGTTTATAATTTCGTCTAATTTGGTGTTTTTTTATATATTGTTCATAGTTGTTACAGCGGTGTAACAACGATTTCGAAGAACAAAGAAGATGAAAGAAAATGATGATGTACATGAAGACGTCATTGAAAATAATGATGATGCACATGAAGAAGACATGTTACATTTGTGTAACCATGATAATCCAAGTCTCCATCTATTATATTATATTATGTTACTTACACTTGTGTAATCATAAGTTTTCAAGTTCTAATTATGAAGTTATGAATTGATTACACAAATGTAATTGGGTTTTGTTAGATTGCGGACTATTTAATTTGATTTATTATGTAAATTGTGATTACACACATGTAACGTAGGTTGTATATCATCTACATCTCAATTTAAAATGGTTACATAAGTGTAACTTTAGCCTTCAACAAGTAATTACATTGGTCTAACAATTTTGTTTCATCTCAACTTCTCATAACAACGTTGACGATAGTAATGATAGTAATGAACTGGTGATACACCGGTGTAACAAACTTTGTTTCATCTCAACTTCTCGTCATAACAGTGACGTTTTTTCTTCTTCAAAATTATACATGAAATTGTTGTTACACCTATGTAACAACAGTGACGAGAGTGATGAACTTATGATAAACGTTTTTTTTTTGTAAAGTATGTTTGAGTTTTTTTTTCTATAACTTGGTCTAGAAATTTAAAATTAAAAGAGAGAGAGATAGAGAGGGAGAGAGAGAATGATAGATTTTAGGAAATGAGAGATTGGAAAGAGAAAATTAATTAAAACATTAATTACTATAATTATGATTTGTCTATTATGACCTTCATTAAACCTATACACTTTACAATCTTGTCCTCCTTTAATCTTAACCATCAATTTTAAATCAATGGTTAGAAAATGGTTTTCCAGGTTTTTCAAAAATGAATGGTTTTCCATGGATCCCTACCCTATATATATATATATATATATATATATATATATATATATATATATATTAATTCCAATAAACCTATAGAAACGTTTCATTCGATTACATGACACATCGTCACATAGAATCATAAAATGACATGCGTATATATATACATATATACCACATAAAAATAATAAATATAAGTGTCACATAAAATGACAAAACGTTTTCATGAAATTATAAAATATGATTTACATAAAATCATACAATATATTTATTCAAGTAAGTTAACCAAGTTAACCGACGTCTAGACTCATGTGCAATGTTCGTGTAACTATTCTAGTTAACTGAGGAAACAGATGTTTTCGAAATATAACACAAGTTATTAACAGGGTTAGCCTGGGAAATTGCCGGTTGTCACAAATACCAAATGAAGGGATGGCACTATAAAGATCAATCTTAGTTGATTACTTGCAGACACTCTAAAGATCAATTTGTATTTGTGCAAGTGTTTGTAAATTGTATACTTTATAAACATATAAGTAAGAACTCAAGAAATGATATGAACTAATCGGGGTTATAAGGATACCACATTGGTAATTAGAACTTTTAGATACATATTATAGCTCTATAAACCAGTACTTTAACTGTTTGATGGTTCATCCCACATCGTTTCTGTTAGGAAAATATTACTAAACCTTTTCTTATAAAATGTATGAAATGGGGTTATTAAATAAAAATACTTAACTCTTAACCTTCTTTAGCTCTTAACCTTTTTCTTTGAAAAAAGTTAAGAAACCCAAGTAAAAGGTTTAAGCCTAGTTTTTGGTTTTTACCAAAAACCGAACAGACCTATTTTTGAAACATTTTTATTTTCGGTTAAAAACCAAAACCGAACCGAACCGAGGATCAAAATCGAAAAACTAAAACCGATAAAAACCGAAATCGATCGGTTTTTAAAATTCATAAACCGAAAATTTCGGTTTCGGTTGCTGTTGGAGTAAAAAACCGAACCGAACTGAACTGTGCAAACCCCTATTGAATTCCCTACAAAGTGTGTGTGGGTTTTAGATAGAAGGTCGTGGAAACCAAGGAAACAAAGGTTTTCCCTTGGAAGAATCCATTCGGTGTCTCCTTCGCTTGGTGAGCTGTATTTTATAAGAATACTTTTAAATATAGTGAAAGGACCAGCGTCGTTTGAGGATATTCGCACCGTTAATGGATTGGTACACCCTACATTCAGAGACGCCTATTACGCAAGGGGGAGATGACGACAGAGAATATATCGAAGCTATTCGGGAAGCAAGCTTCTATGGTACTGGTCCTTATATGAGGAATCTTTTTGTTACCATGTTGTTGTCCAATAGTCTTTCAAGACCTGAGATTATCTGGCAAAATTCTTGGAGTCATCTATCCAAAGAAATCCTTCAAAAACAAAGACTTCTCTTAAAGTCTCCAGGTTAGATATTTATACTATTTCGTTAAATAATTTTTTTTTCGTCTTATTCTTTATATTTTTTTCCATTAATTACTTTGTCTGTTTTTCGTTTCTTACAAAGAATGCTATTTAACTAATTATTTTCAGGCTTATCGTACAATGATGGTCAGCTGAAGAATCTTACATTGTGACGTGAGGTCGAAGTCCCACTAAAAAATAAACCCAATTACACTAATTTAGATAGTGGTAAGCGGGTGTCGAACACAGGGAGATTGTGGAGTATGTGCTACTCTTATGACTTGAATTATACTAAATTGAAACTTGAAAGTAATTGTGACAAGAAATTATGGTTGATGACGTGATTTCTAATAGCTAGAAACAAAATTACAAAATGGATTTTTGGTTTTCTTGATAATCGAACAAAAGTAATCTTCTCAGAATTCGGATTTCTATATAAACAAACAATAATGACGCAACTAGAAAGAATCACATAGACATGATTCATGTAAAGGTAATCATCGTGATGAAAGGGGACAAAGCACTCGGGTTACCAACGCAAGGTTGTCACCTGATGATCAATCTGTATATATATCACACAAATTCCTATCCACTAAATCTTAATTGCTAATAGCATCAAGAACGTATGGTTTGCAAATTCGAATAAACACAATACAGAAAGTTACGAATAATCACATAAACATTGTAGTGAAAAGCATCGAATGCTTAGATCACTATTCTAGAGTCAAAGTGCATCAATATTTTTGTTTACATAGAAATCTTACATCCGAGAAGAATACTAGCAACTAGCCACTCATGATGAAATCGATTGCAACTAGGATGATTGAAGCCATGGATGATTCTCTAACGTTTGTGATGTTGGAATTGTGTTAGGATCCCTTTTTCCTCTCTCAAAATCGCCTCTACACACCTCCTGGTTCGTCTCCCTCTAGTAGAATGCGAGTTAGAACTATCAAGACCCCCAAAATGCCTGAAAATCGCGACATTCCGGAACCTGGGTAACCGCCCCGCCGTAAGCTACGGCGCCACCGTAGCTTACGGTGGCTTCAGGCTAGCTTACGCCAAGTAAATGCTGCCCTACGGTGATGTTGCAGGGTGGCCACCACCGTAAGCTACGGTGGTGGCGTAAGCTACGGCAGGCCCAGGTATTTTTTTCTCCTTTTCCTTGCTTTTCACTTGCCACAGCTTGTTCTAACCTTCCTTGATCTTCTCGTCTCTCCTAATTAGCTCATTTAAGACCATTTTAACCTGCAAACACACGATTTCGCATAGTCACCAACATTCATGAATTTACAATATTAAGAACACTAAAATCACATATTATCACAATTAAACAACATGTAACGGTGCAACCGTCACATCCCCACACTTATCCGTTGCTTGACCCCAACCAACCCAAAGTTATTTTCTTTGTCATTCCTCCAATCAACCAGTCAAACCCAGTTTCAATCAAGGTTCCAAGTCATACCCTATTCCCATATTTAATCGTTTGCTAGCCACGCAACATATAACAATTACATCTCAAGGATTTTAGCCAAACCTATCATGCTCTCGATCTTCTAATCAAGCAACAAACCCCTCACAATAAACGCTCCTCTCAGTTTACATTTAAGGGTTAGCGTAATGAGCTAGAATGCACTCAACTGACTATTGTGTTGTCTCACTATCATAAGCTTGTACAACTCTCGAACATCCATCATAATTGCTTTAACATGCATGCAAATCAATAGGACTTACAAAGGGTTGTAACGGGGCTAGGTGTAGGGTATGGCATGGGAATATTTGAAGTGGCTCAAATAATTCAATCCGGCTTAACTATTACATGAAAAACAAACATTCACACACTATGCTAAACAAAAACTTCACATTCTTTTTGTAGCATCATATTTCAATCAACCGATCTTCATATTTTGCCATTTTCTTTTTCATCATCTTCTTCTTTTTCTTTTCCTTTTTTTTTCAATGATAGAATTCAATCACAATGTAAAAAGCGTCGAACGCTTAGATTACACACTGGAATATAACACTTCACCAAACTACACTGTTCACATCCATCTATGAATGTAAAACAACTAAAAACCGGATTGAATACTAAGGGTAGTAAAATGAGTGGAATAGGCTCAGGTGATCAATTGATAGGCCATAAGCACAACAATGGTTTCTAATGAACCCAAACCCCATCCCCTCACTTTTACCAAGCTCATATATGTAATGTATGAGGTCCCAACCCCCAAATCCCACACTCGCACACATCTAGACGAGGCTTTACCTAAACGCCTAAATCATTTTTGCATACACATGTCAGCCAAGACCTCATACGTAACAGTTGCACAAGTTGTAAAGTGATAAACACATAGCCACACTCAAGAATAAAGTTTTCTATGTTAATCAGGAGTATAAGGCTCAAAAATCACACATTGTGGAATTGGGTTGCCGACTTTTTGCATAAATTATTCAATTGGGAGCATGCTACCCTTAACTAAAATCCTACCAACTTGGCTAAGCATTTTGACATATAAAGGGAAACACGACCATGACAAGGAACCAAGACATAAATTCCACCAATCAATCCACAAACCAACAACAAAGCTTTCTTAAAATTTTGAAATTTTGGGGTCAAGACTTACTTTTCAACAATTTCCCCCATCCCGACACTTGGGATACATTGTCCCCAATGTATGGCCTTAGAGAGTTGGTAAGGATGGACACCGTTCATCATCAATGATCAAAGATTTCTTTCATCAAATTGTTTCAACCAAGACTCATCATAGCTTTTCTTCTCAAATGCAAGACTTTAACATAACAACTTATTAAAAACACCCCCATCATACCACAAACCCAAAAAACAACTAACAAACTACTAAAACACATGAAACTACGACGCCACCCACATGCAAATCCACATACCCAAAACATATAAAGAGAAAGAACGACAAACTAACAACTAAAACAAACTGAAAAAGACAAGGAGAGAAACGACCTTCAATAGTAGCGCGGCTGAGGTGGGCCGAAAGTCTGCGTGAACACGTCGTTGAACACGTCGTTGAACTCCCCGAATCCAAAAGCGCCAGCTTCCCCTTCTTGATGCTGCTGTGGTGGTACCTGGGACTGCCTCGGGTCGACCCAGGCAGAGTGATGAATCGGCGGTGTGGGATAGGTGACACTCCCATCATATGGCGGCAAAGTAGTGTAATCAATCATAGATGGGTTCGGTACCACCTCTTGACCAGCGTGCCACTGATCATGCATCCGCCTCTGTCGATCATCCTCATACTGATGGTTGACCTCCTTCTGGAACGCGTAGGCATGGGCGCGGTTCCATGTCTCCTGTCGATCATGTAGATGCTTTGTTGCCCGTTCTTAACTTGCCCCTAATCGAGTGTTATGATCAAACATGACCCGAGTCAACTCCGGCCAATGGTAATACTGGGCTGGTCGGGCTTTTCTAATAGTGTCCTGCATGTTACCACTGAATGCCCAATCCGGATTCAAGTCCATCATGTCATACTCAAAGGGCCTGTTTGATCTAGGAGCCCGACTAGAACCAGCTGCGCCAGCTGCAACACCACCATCCATATTCACCCCCAGTTGCTGTATCTCGTCGTCATCTTCTTCCATTGCATCATCCCCCACTCCTTCATCAATTTCCTCGGCTTCTTCCTCTCCTAAATCTTCTTGATCATTGTCCTTCAATACCGACCACTTTCTGTCACCCTGTACAGTTGTCAAGATATGGTGCGTATCATTTTCCACAAATTTCCAAGTACCCCCCAAACTCCTTACGTTAAATGGGGTGAACTGCTTTGGTATCCCCACAGACTCACTCGTTATCACTCCTGCCCGCTTTAATAATGCAGTGACTAAACGACAATGACGCACAATCTTTCTTTCGTGGTTATCCCTACTCAGCCAAATGTTATAGATAATCATGTACCTGAAAGATATTAGTGGCTTCCCATGCATTAGAGCATACAAAATTGGTACTTCAGGGCACCGCACCTCACCTTTGTCGCCTCGGCGAGGAATGATGTTATGTTGTATGATCATATGCAACAACCGAGGCTTCAGTTTCAGTTGGTCTCTGAGAAGTTTATCGGTATCTCTGTTAGCTATAAACAATTCATTGACCATCATGGACCATGCAGGATGCATTTCTGCAGCATGATACAAATTGTCCAAATGAGGGAATTGATATTTTTTTTATGCCTTTACTATCAAACTTGGCAATCTCGTTCAATGTGTCAAAAGACATCGTCACTCTCACACCATTCACACTACCCACCAGTTTTGTTTTTGCGGGGCTGCTCCCCACATGTAACTCGAGTGTAGCAACCCACTCTTCAATCTCGTCCATATACAGTTGCTTGCTACCTCCATCTTAACACTTCAAAGCTGCCTCCCAGCCCAAATCCTTGAACTTTTTGATGACTCCAAAAGGCTTAAACTGCTTTTCAGGGACTTCTTTTTCACATAAGTACCCATCTTTTTTATTTTGCAACGAATTCATCTTCTCTCTGAAAAGCTCAGGCTGGAGATGGTCAAGTTGTCCCGATAGGGGGCCGGATTTCCAATGATGTTTCACATACCGTCTTTCTTCCGCAGCCACCTCTTCTTCTTGTCGTTCCCTTCTTTGTCGTTGGGCTTCAGGCTCCTGGTTACTTGAGGATTCAACTGCCTCCTTCCCCTTTCTTTTGAATATTTTGTTCATCTACACACAAGAACAAAGTCAACGACTAAACCAATTAATACTCAATATTAAACAATGTCCTATCCCCACACTTGCTTGCAACTATGGTTGTGAATTCTTCTAAACAAATAGCATTCAAACCAATAGTAAAATCATGAGCTACAAACAAGCTAAATGTTGTAACTTTTCCATTAGAAAGAAAATTCTGCATTTTTATCAAATTATCTTCCAAAATTCACAACTATACTACAATGTAGCATACTAACAACACTGAAACATCAAGTTCATAACTCACAAGCAAGTGGGTAACTAGAATCATGAGAAAATTAAGTATATACCTCTGTAATAGTGCATAATAGCAACCAATAGAGGAAAATTCATACCTTTGAAGTGTTGAATGATGAAAGATGAAGAATGCTCAAAAACCCCCCAATTGAATTGAAATTTTCGGACTTAAAACCTCCAAAAATTCGAACCAAACAGCAAAATCAAAGGAAACTAAGTGGAAATTATGAATCCTCTCGAAATTCCACTCAGGTTAGGCTCAAGAATCACTTGATTTGGTTAACTTTTGAGTAAATGGTGGCTAGGGAGATTCTAGGGTTCTTGAGAGGAGGAGGGTGAAAGTTGAAAAGGATGAGGAATGAGTGATGGAGATGGTGACAGATTTGTTTAGTAATTTTCGGAGTTTTTTTTTTTTTTTTTTAACTTAACTAAAACTAAAAACTTACTTAACTAAAACTAAACCTGCGTCTCGTAACAGTACCCCCCGATGAAAAGCTCGTGTTGTCCTCAACACTATCCCAAACCACCGAAACAATTTGGGACTTTGCCACACGTGAGCAATTCTACGAAAAACACGAAAAACCAAAAGAAAAGACAAAAGTAAAATGAACTTGTACAAACTGAGAGTTCAGTCGCCAGTCGACTCCGGTTTTCCTCAATTGTCTTCATCATCTAGTGAGTTAAGAAGAAAACTCACCTTGTCCAATGTAAGCATGTGCAAATCTTGGTGCTCCAAATAAGGCTTTAATCGATGACCATTGACTACTCGCTTCACTCTATCTTGCATATCCTCTATCTCCACATCACCAAAATTGCCAACTCTTGTGATGACATAGGGGCCCATCCATTTGCTCTTGAGCTTGCCCGGGAAGAGCTTCATTCTAGAGTTGTAAAGCCAAACTTTTTGTCCTACCTCAAAAGATCTTTTTCTAATCTTTGCATCATGTACCTTCTTTAATTTGTCTTTATAGGCGGATGCACACTCATAGGCTTCATCCCGGATTT
The DNA here is from genome assembly GCA_039602395.1 of Deinandra increscens subsp. villosa. Taxonomy (NCBI): domain Eukaryota; kingdom Viridiplantae; phylum Streptophyta; class Magnoliopsida; order Asterales; family Asteraceae; genus Deinandra; species Deinandra increscens. The sequence goes on from JBCNJP010000025.1 coordinate 49,988,822, forward strand.
CTTCCAATTCACATAATTTGAGCTTCCTCAACCCTCCGGCATCATTGTAATCCACGTTGACATTCTTAATTGCCCACAATGCCCGATGCGCCAACTCCATCGGTAAATGACATCCCTTTCCATAAACGAGTCGATAGGGAGTTGTTCCAATGGGTGTTTTATACGCGGTTCGGTAAGCCCACAATGCATCATTAAGTTTCATGGACCAATCCTTCCGGTCGGTGCGAACCGTCTTCATGAGAATTTCTTTAATTTTCCGGTTTGAAACTTCGACTTGGCCACTAGTTTGTGGATGGTAAGGTGTAGCCACTCGGTGATTGATTCCATATCGCTTCAACAAAGATCCAAACTTGAAATTCTTGAAGTGTTAGCCTCCATCACTTATTATCACTCTAGGAATCCCAAATCTTGCAAAAATATTTGCTTGGATGAACTTGCATACCACCAAGTGATCGTTTGTTCTTGTTGCAATGGCCTCCACCCACTTTGACACATAGTCAACCGCAACCAAAATGTATAAGCATCCATTGGAGTTAGGAAAGGGGCCCATAAAGTCGATGCCCCACACATCAAAGATATCGATCACTAGAATCGGTTGTAGTGGCATCTCATCCCTCCTGGAAATACTACCCATCTTCTGACAATTTAAGCATCTCCGGGCATACTCGCACGCATCTTTGAAAATTGTTGGCCAATAAAAACCACAAGTCAAAACCCGATATCCCGTCTTTTGACCACTAAAATGACCCCCACAAGCAGAAGAATGGGCATGGGCTAACACATCTTGAACCTCAGATTCGGGAATGCATCTTCGAATAATTTGATCCGCTCCAATCTTGAATAGATCCGGTTCATCCCAAATGTATTGCTTGACTTGGGCCAAAAACTGTTGTCTTCTTCTCTTGTTCCAATGTGTTGGCATCGCATCCGTGGCCAAATAGTTAACATAGTGAGCATACCACGGTGCGGTTGAGATTGCTAAGATGTGCTCATCCGGAAATTGTTCATTAATTTCTCCCGAATCATCAATTCTTTCTAAGGGGATTCTGGAGAGGTGATCCGCTACCACATTCTCGCAACCTTTCTTGTCCCGGATCTCTAAATCAAATTCTTGTAATAAGAGAACCCACCAGATCAATCGAGGTTTGGCATCTTTCTTCTCCATTAGGTAGCGAACAACACTATGATCAGAGTATACCACCACCTTGCTTCCCCAAATGTAAGACCGAAACTTATCCAAAGCATACACCACCGCAAGCAACTCTTTCTCCGTTGTGGTGTAATTCACTTGTGCCTCCGACAATGTCTTGCTGGCATAATAGATGACCACGGGCTTCTTATCCACTCTTTGACCAAGAACCGCTCCAATTGCACAATCGCTTGCGTCACACATAATCTCGAATGGTCGAGTCCAATCCGGCGGTTGCAAAATGGGGGCTTGCACCAAATGTTCCTTCAAAACATCAAAATCTTGAAAACATTCATTAGTAAAGTTAAATGGAACATCTTTTAACAACAAATTACACAATGGTTTAGTAATGACACTAAAACCCTTAATGAATCTTCGGTAGAAACCGGCATGCCCCAAGAATGACCTCACCCCTTTGACATTTTTCGGTGGTGGCAAGGAGGAAATTACTTTTATTTTTGCCCTATCCACTTCCATTCCCCGACTTGAGACCACATGACCCAAAACAATGCCCTCTTGGACCATAAAATGACTTTTCTCCCAACTTAGGACAAGATTTGTTTCGACACATCGTTTCAAAACCTTTTCCAATTCGCCAATACACGACTCAAACGTTGACCCAAATATGGAAAAATCATCCATAAAGACCTCAAGTGATTCCCCGACCATATCTGAAAAAATACTTATCATACATCGTTGGAAAGTAGCCGGGGCATTACACAAACCAAAGGGCATTCTCCTAAAGGCAAAAGTGCCATAGGGACAAGTGAAAGTGGTTTTGTGTTGGTCATCGGGGTGAATTGCCACTTGATTGTACCCCGAATACCCATCTAAAAAGCAATAAAATCTTTGACCTGAAAGTTTTTCAATGATTTGGTCAATAAAGGGTAAAGGGAAGTGGTCTTTTGAGGTGGCAGCATTTAATTTCCTATAATCAATACATACCCGCCACCTAGTTACCGGCCGAGTGGCAATTTGCTCACCTTTCTCATCTTTGATTACCTGAATACCGGATTTCTTTGGCACTGTTTGCGTAGGGCTTACCCATGCACTATCGAAATGGGATAAATGATCCCGGCATCCAACCATTTGATGACCTCCTTCTTCACAACGTCCCGCAAATTGGGATTCAATCTTCTTTGGGTCTCCCTTGTTGGCTTGGCATCCTCATCTGTTATGATTTTATGCATAACAATGGAAGGACTAATACCTTTGAGATCAGCAATTGTCCAACCAATCGCCGCCTTGTGAGCCTTCAATACACCCTAAAGTTGTTTTTCATGAGCTTCCTCCAAATTAGAGGCGATGATGACCGGGAGTGTTTCATCTTCACCCAAGAAAGCATACTTCAAATGTTTTGGTAGCTCCTTCAACTCTACCTTGGGTGGGCAAATAAGTGATGGCTTGATGTCTGAATGGACCCCTATTGGTAAGCTCTCCACTTGATGCATCCACGGCGGTCTTCCATCTTGTACAGCCATAAGTTCCAACATTCGCTCCTCTTCCTCTAATGCCTTGAAGTGTACCTGTTCAGAGCTATCACAAACACAAACTTCTACCACATCGTCGTCATAGACATGTGGTTCAAATTGATCCACCAAATCTGCCATAAAACACTCATCACCACTCAAAGAATTAGCAATGTTAGTAAACACATTAAGGCGCATTTTCCTATTACCAAAAGTCATATCAACCGTACCAAATCGACAATCAATAATAGCATGAGCAGTGTTAAAAAATGGTCGACCCAAAATAACATTTTGTTGGTGGTTGATGTTACCCGTTGCATAATCCAACACTAAAAAGTCAACCGGGTAATAAAATTCTTCAACTTTAACAATCACATCCCGAACAACCCCCCGGGGAAGCTTATGAGTCAAATCAGCAAGGACAACGGTGGTGTCAACACGTCTCAATGTGTAAATCACTGAGACGATCTTACTACAGCATGATTTGGTAATTGAATGACAACAAGAAGTAAATAAATCTTTGCTTTATTGATTCACTTAGAGGTTACAAGCTAGAGAGAGATTACACCTTCTGCTACACACAGTTAAGAGATACAGAACTGAAAGAACTCCTAAACACTCTCTCTAACAAGCTATTTATAGCCACTTAGAAACAGGCCAGCGTATCACCTGCGGACCATCTGGTCCGCCCGGATCATCTGGTCCGGCGGTGCATCTGGT
>JBCNJP010000025.1:49992699-50014318 GCA_039602395.1 Deinandra increscens subsp. villosa
GGTGTGACAAACTAGCCCAACAGTAATTCTAATGCAAAAGCCTTATAAAATTCTAGACTCTACACAATGTAACATTTTTAGCCGACGATGATGGGCGGAAAACAGAGAGAGTCCAGGAGAAAAGGCTCATGGTGGAGATGATGATGAAAACTAACACATAGTTTACTATATATTGATACTCGAGGGTTGTGGTAGATGGAGATTATACCAATAAAGTAAATGAAGTAATGAACCTCCCAAAATGGAGGATATAGTTCATTACTTCCTTTAGCATATACGACCCATGCTTGGTGTTTACGTCTAATATACCATTACGAAACTGTGGTGGTAGAATGGTCCATTCAAGCCCAAGTACCCGTTTCTCCTTACTTGGTCAAGACTACGTTCCATCATTCGCTTGACCTAGCCTTCAATATGTGTAATTTTAAATATTATTATATAACAACCCATTGTGAATAGGGTGAAACATGAGAAAGTAGAAACATGAAAAAACAAATATTAAATTACCAATATTGAAAGAAGCCCATCAGACTCGTATCCCAAAAGGGTCCCCCAAAAATGTTCGTCAAGGGGGTTCAAGTCCAAATAACGGGAGAAGCAACATACAACATCCCCATTGTTGTAGAACTCAATAGCATTAGCAGACCAACTACCGCCAACCCCCTCTGTCACAACTTCCTGGACATTTTCCAGCATACCCTCCGGGACATCCTCCGTTGAAAGATCATCACATCTTCAAGGATAGATTCCGACACAGCTTCAGTTGTATTTTCCGGCATAGCCTTTGGGACAACTTCAACACCGACTTTCTTTGCAGACGAGGAAGACGCATAATGTTTTAAACTCATACGTCTCTATTTCATAGGAACCCAACTAGTAGTTTTATTAATTGGTTGGGAATGATATTCTTGATCAACCAAATCTTTGTCTTTTTTGTTTGACATTGTATATGTGAAGATGATCAAGGTTGTTGAGTGGTGATGGAAGTTGGTTAGCCTTCAAAAGGTATTTATATGGAGTAATGAGTAGGTGTTTGAATAAAGATGGATCAATAAAGTTGGACTGAGCAGGCATTTTTCCAGCCTGTTTTTCCAGGCTAAAATTTGCAGGTTGTTTTTCCAGCCTGTTTTTGCAGGTATACATTTTCTTTTGCAGGTTGATCACATGTTACACCGTTATCTCACATTGAGGGAAAAAGTTTAATAATTTATTAAATAAACGTTTATTAGATTTTAATAATCTAAATTATGTCTTCTTGGGCAATAATACTCCCAGTTACATTTATTCCTTACAATAATCTGAATTATTAATGTATTGGAAATTAATGAACCACCGTTAAATATACACTAACCCCGTTAGTTCCTTGCTGACGTGGCATCTTCTGTATTTTTTAACTAATATCTTAAAATAGAGGAGTCATTTCTGTCATTTCTTTAAAATGTGTTAAAAAGAAAAAAATAGGAGGAATCGAACTCGCTGGAACTCGTTGGAATCTCTGTGGATGCTTCGACATTCGAGCCGGCTCATCACCTCCGCCAGAGTCCCCCAGTTCAGGGGAATCAAACTCGCCGGAATTGGAGAGGGGGGGGGGGTGGATGACGACATACAAATCGACGATGGTTCTTGGTGATGGTGGTTGTTATTTGGGGGGTTTCAGATGTCAAAAACGATGGCGAGATCGATGGTGAAACTAGAATCCGGCAGATGACGGAACCGATGACGCCATTGTCGTTGACCCTACGTCAAAATTCACCTTTGGCTACGAAAAAAACCGTGACCAAAGGTGTTTGGTCATGTTTTTTTTCCATTTCAATCGACACCAAAGGTCCCGTCACCTTATGTGTAAAACCGATTTTTCCTGATCTAGTGATTTGTACACCGAAATTTGACCGAAAGTTCATCAAAAACTAAGAACACGAAGAACACAGAATCAAGTAAATAAAACTCGTTGTATAGCACTGATTGATCAAGATTACAATGATATAAACTCAAGAATGTGTATGTAATCAAGAAACACGATAAAAAATTCCTCCCTATAGGATCGACTGAGAGAAAAGTAACTGGGTGTTTTGGTTCGTTCCTCTGTTCTTGTCACGTTGTGTTCTTGTATTCTCAGCTGCTAACCAACCACATATAAATAGTAGCCTTGGTCCGTTGTAACCATCAACTAGTACGTTCGCTAGATGTGAATGGTATGCTGGATTTCTACACTGTTGGTTCGTGAGCAGACTATACAAATATATGAGATTGAAATCTCATATATATGTAACTAATCTAAATCCCTCAAGTATAGGGAATTTACACTTTCTACCCTGAAACATTGATTTAACTATTCTAACCAAACCAACTAACGATACTAACTGTGATACACACACGTTACACAGAAAATGCTCTAACATTATGTATCCTACGAACACGTTATAATATCAGTGGCTGAAGCCACCTAGAAGCATGGCCAAAGGGTCCCAACGGTCACATGTGTTTGTTTAACGTGGCCTTTGGTATTATATGATCACATATATTTTTGTTTTAGCCACATATGTTATAAAAAACGTGGCCAAATGGGTTATTGAAATTATAATTTTTGTCACAATACGTGTGGCCAAAGGGTGGTAACGGCCACGTTAAAATATGAATAATGTGGCCTTTGGTATTATATGGTCACGTATATTTGTGTTTTAGCCACATATGTTATAAAAAACGTGGTCAAATGGGTTGCTGAAATCATACATTTTGTCCTAATATGCGTGGCCAAAGGGTGGCAACGGCCACGTTAAAATATAAATAGCGTGGCCTTGGTATTATATGGTCATGTATATTTGTGTTTTAGCCACATATGTTATAAAAAAACGTGGCCAAATAGGTTGCTGAAATCATACATTTTGTCACAATACGCGTGGCCAAAGGGTGGCAACAACCACATTAAAATATAAAAAGCGTGGCCTTTGGTATTATATGGTCACGTATATTTGTGTTTTAGCCACATATATTTGGAAAAAAAGTGGCCAAAGGGTAGTTGAAATCAGATAATTTGTCCCAATACGCGTGGCCAAATGGTGGCAACGGCCACGTTAAAATATGAAAATTGTAACATTTGGTATTATATGGTCACGTACATTTGTGTTTTAGCCACGTATATTTAGAAAAAAAAAGTGGCCAAAGGGTAGTTGAAATCAGATATTTTATCCCAATATGCGTGGCCAAAGGGTGGCAACGGCCACGTTATATTATAAAAGTGTGGCCTTTGGTATTATATATATGGTCACATGTATTTTCTTAATAACAATTAATTATACTGCATATTATTTAATATAGAGAAACCTTAAATCATATTATAATTAAAATTAATATACATACACTAATCAAATGTTGTTAAAAAAATAACATACACTAATCAAAGTTTAATTTTTATAATAAATTGATTATAATTTCTTGTGCGTACTCATCAGCTGCTTCTACTAGATCCGTGTACCAAGTTTTCTGTTTATCAGATCTTGACTCAGCTGGTTTGGTGTTATGTACACTTTCGATGTCTTTTTCCGATCATTATTTACCTGGAAACAAGACAAATAATAATAATAATAATAATAATAATAATAATAATAATAATAATAATAATAATAATAATAATAATAATAATAATAATAATAATAATTATAGCATATATATAACAATTAATTAATTAAAGTCAAAAATAGAATAAAAAATTGTGGTATATACTAATATATATACCTCTGAGATTACTGGTTGATCGATAGGAGCTATAATGGCATCATAATTATTTGGTTTTTCCAAGTGATCACTCTTCTTAGGAGGTACTTTACGAGTTGCAGGTTTTACTGATTTTGCATGTCTCTTATTGTTTTCCTAAATTGACACCATGTAATTAACTGATTAGTAACATATATATTAATTAACAATAACGTCAAAGCCAGTTGTCAAATCCTTAATTATATATACCACTTCCTGCTCTGATGCCCCAACTGCTGCTTCAGTACTTCTTTGTCTCTTTTTCCCCTAAAGACAGCATGATGCAACATTTAATTAAATGATCATATAGAAATTAGTTATGGGAATTGAAGTACACAACTGTGTAAAATATTTAGTTACCCTTACGTTTTGCCCGGGCACTGTTGATGTAGATGGATGAGTGTCTTGTGATCCGGTCACATAACAGACCTACAATTGAATTAACTATTTAGCTAGTGAGCTAGTTTAATTATCTAATTAAATCAAATCATAACCGGCTAAACATTAATTAACTATCCCGATAACCATCCAGATGAAGTACAAACTTGTCATAGCCGGAACAATTATTAATTATATTCCGGAAGAACTCTAACTATCCTGATGAACTTTAACTATCCGGATGAACCATCCGGATGAAGTACAAACTTATCATAGCCGGAACAGTTATATTTATATTCCGGAAGAACTCTAACTATCCTGATGAACTGTAACTATCCGGATGAAGTACAAACTTATCATAGCTGGAACAGTTAATTATTATTTATATTCCGGAAGAACTCTAACTATCCCGATGAACTGTAACTATCCGGATGGACTATAAATAGAGAAGCATGTTCATCCAGGTGAACAACAATCTTCCGTATCAACTCAATTTCAGAACTGTTTCAGATCTGTATCTTATCTTTCGGCCTCTTAGATGAGTTTGATTGAAGAAGTTGTTTCCCCGATGTATTGTGTGCAGAATTGACCATGTCCTACGTACAATTCAATAATTACCTAGTTAATTAATTAATTAATTATAGGTATGTGTATATATATATATATATATATATATATATATATATATATATGCATATATAACTTGTCCCTTAAAGAATTTACTGCTTTATCTGGTCCACCAAGTTGTCGTTGATTAATCATTTGGTTGTTCATAAACGCCATCAGCATCTCAATTTTTTATTCTGTTCTTTAACCTTAGAATTGAGGTGCTCAACCTCTTCATCTTTTTTCACACACAGCTGTTTTTCGTTCTTGAGTTGCGCCTCAAGTTTTTTGATGCGCTCTTTTGATCGCCTTTTCCAGCACCATGCTGCCAATATTAACGGGAATTCACTCCATAACCCATACCTTTTACGAATCCACCCCTTTCCTTGCCAAGGACCATTGTTAGGGCATCCGTTCCCGGTTCTGCAGTCAAGGATCCAGCTTTTATTTGTGTTTCTTTCTCAGCCTGCAGTAATTTATATTTAGTTAATGTTGAGGTGCTATTAATTTTTAACATGTAAATACTTAGGTATATATATAGCAATTAAACATATTATTTACTCTGCTAGGCCTTTCATCACAGGCGTCTTGTATTCCCCCTCTTTGTTTACCCTTGCTTTCCTCCACATAAGAGCTCGATCGTGGTCCTCATCAGCTTCAATCTCTTTGTTTTGTACCTTGTATTATAATAATATATATCATACTTGAAACATACATTGCAGGTTCGTAACCATGACTGGCTAGATGTAACACTCTTTAATAGCTTATTACCATTTTTTGTCTCAGAAAGGCATATCCTCCCCGGCCCATGGTATGATCATAAGTATAATGTGCTCGAACCTGTTTTGCACTGGTTGACACAGCCTTTCCAACAGAACAATAGGATATATAATTATATCTCATTAATTATAACATGCACTTAGCTATTTAATTAATGAAAGCCGTGATTTGAATTGAATAAAAACCTGGAATTCTTCAGAATTTGTATATTGTACAAATCTATCCCAATTTTTTTCCCACAATACCGAAATACGACTTTGGATCTTTCGCAAGCACCTTTGGTTTCGCCAGGTTGGGAAGAATGTATTTTTCACGCAATTTTCTTCTAAAAACCCTTAGCAACCCACCAAGCATTACCATAATAGAATTTTTTCAACAGTTATCAACCTCGAAATATTGCTAAAAAAATAACATAGATTTTTTAGTCACATGACTTAATGTGAGAAAATGTTTAATATGTTTAATAACCCGAATCAGATCCCACATCATCTTCTTGCTGTCTGTTGGCACCTTCTTCCAATTAGGATACTTCAATCCAACCTCTGCCCTTACAATATCTCCTTTAAAACTTGAAAACTTCGGTCTATGCTCCCTGATAACCCTTCCAGCATTGTCAAATGTTAGTAGCCATTTTTCCCCACCATTGTTACTAAATTTGGCACGCCACTTTACCAACCGCGACAACCCCCTCTTGCAATTTGTAGTTTGGGAAGCAGAGGTTGTGGGCTCCTCATTATCATTCTCAGTATGAACCTCATCCTCGACTTGGACTTCATCATTTATCATTTCCTCTTCTTCTAATTCCTCATTACGTTCCCCTTCACTGTCAGAATTCTCATTCTTAGTATAAACTCATTCTCAACTTGGGCGTCATCGTTTATCATTTCCTCTTCTTCTGAATAATCATAAATGTCCTTCAATGTTTCATCATCACGCTCCATTGTAAATGAAATGAATCCTAAATATGGAATGAAATAAATGCGATGTAATATTTGAGATGAAACGATCTATTAAAAATGACAGTGAAATTAATACTGACTGAAATTTGGTAGTGATCTCCTGAAGATTTTAAAGGGAAGAAGAGAGCGATGAATCCATAGAGGGAAGAAGAGAGTGATGAATCGTTTTGGTGATAAAATTTTGGTGAGAGGGAATAGGAACTGATCAATGAATTTTGGGGAAATTTAAAAAATGGTGGGAAGTAATTTGGAGATTAATATGATCGATTCGGGTGAAAGCATCTCACCAAATAAGGACACGACATCATTTATATTATCGGATTTAATATAAACTCAATTAATTTCAAACATAGATATAATAGTATTTTAAACATAACTTTAAAATGATCTCTAAGTGTAAAATGAAATATTAAGCAATAAATTTAATGATAATTGTATATCTTAATGGTTGTGATTAATTTCTTTTTTACTTTTTTTTCTTTTGTCTTATTATTCTAAATATTTCACATGTGCACATATGAAAAGAGCTATATATTTCACATAACCTCACCCTATATAGTCTACACACACACACACACTATATATATATATATATGTATATATATTTATATATATCTTTCATTGTGTTGTAATATATACATTATCATATACACCTTATTGGGACACATTGGTCCCAACTGACCCTCGTTGCCCCTAAACACACCTTATTGGTCCTATGCATAACTTATTGGTTATATATACACCTTATGGTTATATATACACCTTATTAGGACTCATTGGTCCCAACTGACCCTCATTGTCCCTAAACACACCTTATTGGGCCATCATTGGTCCTAAACACAACTTATTGGCAATCATTGGTCCTAAACACAACTTATTGGTTATATACACACCTTATTGGGCCATCATTGGTCTTAAAACAACTTATTGGCCATCATTGGTCCTAAACACAACTTATTGGTTATATATTCACCTTATTGGGACTCATTGGTCCTAATTGACCCTTGTTGCCCCGAAAGACACATTTTTGGTCCTATTGGTTATATACACACCTTATTGGGCCATCATTAGTCCTAAACACAACTTATTGGTTATATACACACCTTATTGGGACTCATTGGGTCCAACTGACCCTTGTTGCCTCTATACACACCTTTATACACACCTTATTGGGCCAGCATTGGTCCTAAACACAACTTATTGGCCATCATTGGTCCTAAAAACAACCTATTGGTTATATACACACCTTATTGGGCCATCATTGGTCCTAAATAAAAGTTATTGGTTATATACACACCTTTTTGGGACTCATTGGTCCCAACTGACCCTTGTTGCCCCTAAACACACTTTTTGGTCCTATTGGTTATATACAAACCTTATTGGGTCATCATTGGTCCTAAACACAACTTATTGGTTATATACACACCTTATTGGGACTCATTGGTCCTAACTGACCCTTGTTGCCGCTAAACACACCTTTTTGGTCCTATTGGTTACATACACACCTTATTGGGCCGTCATCGGTCCTAAATATAACTTATTGGTTATATACACACCTTATTGGGACTCATTGGTCCCAATTGACCCTTGTTGCCCCTAAACACACCTTTTTGGTCCTATTGGTTATATACACACCTTATTGGGCCATCATTGGTCCTAAACACAACTTACTGGTTATATACACACCTTATTGGGACTCATTGGTCCCAATTGACCCTTGTTGCCCCTAAACACACCTTTTTGGTCCTATTGGTTATATACACCTTATTGGGCCATCATTGGTCCTAAACACAACTTATTGGTTATATACACACCTTATTAGGACTCGTTGGTCCCAACTGACCCTTGTTGCCCCTAAACACCTTTTTGGTCCTATTTGTTATATACACACCTTATTGGGCCATCATTGGTCCTAAACACAACTTATTGGTTATATATACACCTTATTGGGACTCACTGGTCCCAACTGACCCTTGTTGGCCCTAAACACACCTTTTTGGTCCTGTTGGTTATATACACACCTTATTAGGCCATCATTGGTCCTAAACACAACCTATTGGTTATATACACACCTTATTGGGCCATCACTGGTCCTAAACATAACTTATTGTTATATACACACCTTATTGGGACTCATTGGTCGCAACTTGTTTATATAGCGTGGTTGAAGGTTTTGAAATTTAAAAACAAACAACGGAAAATTGAAATTAGCCGTTACAGCTAGTTACATCACCTGTTTGGGTTTTTAAATTTAAAAAAATCGGTAAAAAAGTAACGCAATAAGGATTCAAACACGAATCATGGTATGTGAATCTAAAGCGCTTCTACCACCTGAGCAGCACCCTGAGTTAGAAGCTACTTTTCATTATAATTTATTTAAATACGATTCTAACGTGCTCGCTAAATTCTAAAAGAGGCGGGATAAATTAATTAATGAGCGAATTCAATTGAAAGTTTCACATATCACTCATGATTTCCCCAATTCCCCGCTCCCCATTTCTCCATTGCTCATTAATCGACAGAATTTTCCCTCCGTCATATTACTTCTCCAATAAACAGGTTCACAGTAAAAATTATTGAAAAGGGTTTTCAGTATTAGCAAAACAATCCTTTTTAATATTCTTTGTTGTTGTATCTGTCAGCAAAACAAACATGGATAAGTCTTGGATGGTAACCAGTAGAAACACAAAATCATATTCCAATGGAGTTAAATCATTCTTAAAGTTTGCATTTACAAATTTGAAAAAGACGGAAATTCCATGTCCCTGTGTTAAATGTCTAAACCATTACTCTTGTCCTGTTGATGATGTAGAATATCATTTGTTTTCAAAGGGATTCAATCTGTGTTGGATCGTGGTTAGTACCAACTAACCAATCAAGTTACTTGAAGGTTATCAAACAAGAAAGGCGGAATGAGACTTGTTTGTGTTTGAGTAAAGATGTTTTAATCGGTAAATGTAACTAATAAACAAGAACTAAAGTAGTTGAACACAGGAAATAAATTCCAAACACTACAATATTATTACTTCTCCAATGTTTATAAAGAGTTACAGCTGATGAACATGAAAGAACCGGTACACAATAAACAAGAGAAATACAAGTAATATATATAGTGTAAGGAGGAAATAAAAGATATTCTTTTATTTCTTTTTAGCCACTAGGCTAACTAAACTAATCATATCTACTCCAAAATTTGTTGTACTACAAAGCATGGGTGCTGTGAACAGTTGAGCAACTCTATCAATGAACAGTATAAAGCAGGGAGAAAGTGAATTGCTCTTTGTCAGCTTTCTGCATTGGAACTTTGAACCGGAATGAGAAGTCAAACTTCCGGAGTAACATACTAAGAGTTCCGGAGGAACTACTTAGTGAACCAGAAGTTCCGGAGGAACTTCCTTTGGAATTCTGACTTAGAGAATTGCAGCCAAACTGAACATTCCCAACAGTCTACCCCTAAGATGTTGCTACCAAAAACTACCCTTATCTCTGAATCTTCTTTATACTTTTGAATCGAGCTCTACCATAACCTTTACAGCTTGTAGACAAAGCTACGAGTGCCCGTTATGTCCATGATATCTTTCTGATGTAAACTATCTCATTCATTCAACCTCAAGTTCTGTTTCTTGATCACTTCCCCATTGCTCAAGAAGTAGTAGTACCGATCTTCCTTTTTGTGTACCTCAATCCTTATGATCTTATGATGAGCATCAGTGACAAGTGGGTTGGGAGGATCTGATGATTTAGGCTCATCTTCTGAATCATTCACTAGAACCTTCTTTCTTTTAGCCATTGACTTCTTTCTTCCTAAAAAGGTGAGCTTGGTTGGTGAAATAGTTGATGGTTGTTGGGATGAGGGTTCTGTCTCAGGTTGGGTAGGCTTAGGCTCTTTCGGAGGTGGTGATGATTGTGGAGATGGAATTGGCTAGTTGGGAGTTTGGAATGTGGAAGCTGTGGGTTGTGATGCAGTGGTGAAGGGTTGAGATGATGAGAGATGAGGGTCAGAGACAGTGTCAGACATCTCTTTGACAATGTTGATCCTAGGCTTCTTTTGTTGACCAATTCAGACAAGAGCCTTTCTCTTCTTTTGCTTCAGGTAACTGAGACCTTCAGGATGCATAGAGTAAAAAAGATCATACATACCTGGTGGCTTCTTCTCACCAGAAACTCTTTCTTTTTCAATTTGGCTCTTCCTGATGACATCATAGTCTAGTCTCAATCTAGGCAATTTGCAAAAGTTGATTCTTTTGGGGTTTTCCATCAAAATTTCTTTGAAGTACCATTTGTGAATCAGCAGGTCATCTTCCTCAGATAAAGCTTGATATCCGGTGCCTTTCATTTCTTGTGCCTTCTTCTGCTCAAAAGCGTAGTCAATAAATCTCTTTACATTCATCTCTTTGACTTTATCAGCTCGGATACCTAAGATCATATACATCCAATTTATAAAATCATCACCCTTCATCTCATCAACCAATGTATCAGTAAACACTCCTTGCTTTTGAGCATCTCACTGAATTAAACTAAGAATATTTTGTTTTCTTCACTCTTCTTCATCTGAATCTTCCTGTACTCATTCCTTAAGACTCTTCTGTACTTTTCAACCTTGTCTGAGAGACCTTGCTGCTCAGCTTTAGCAATTCTTTCTTCTGTGTACAAGTCAGATCTTATCCTAGCTCCATTGATGAAGAATATCAAATCTGCATTGCTCTTAACATACTTATAGATGCCATTCTCTATGAGCAGTTGTTTTTTGTTCCTCAAACACTACACTATCCTTCTGTTCTTGTTCTTCCTTGAGCTTCTGTTGTATTTCAGCATTTTCCTTTTCCAGTTGATCAATCAAAGCTCTTGTAGCAGGATCCATTTCATCACCTTGGCCTCCTGTGCTTTGAACATCAATCTCCATATCGGTGAAACCAGAAATGGATTCCGAGATAACTTGCTCAGGAACAGTCTCAGCACCAATTTCCGAAGTAACTACCTTGGGACTATCTTCCGAGACAACTTGGTCCGGAATAGTCATAGGCAATTCCTTAGGAGCAACTTCCGAAGTAACTTCCTTAGGAACAACCTCAGTGGTGAGGGATTCTTCCGGAGTAACTTCCTTTGGAATTTACTTGGGAGAAAGTAATTCATCCGGAATGACTTCCTTTGGAATTTCTTCAGTTGTATCCTTTGCCGATGAAGATGTGGGATTGTTCAAGTTGAGAAGTGCTTCAGTGACTTCAATATCAAATAAATCCACATCTTTTCCTAGTTCACTATCAGGTTCATCAACCTGTTCATCATCCATTTCTTCTCCTTCAGCCTTAAACTGATCTTGACCCGTTTGAAGATACTCTTGCTCTTTGACCATATACACCTCAGTCAGATAGTTCCTTACTTCTCCAATGTTGTGAGGATGAGCACCTGATGCTGCCATCACAAATCTTAGGAACTCCATGTGATTGACCTTGCACTCTTCAGGTGCTACTTGCATCAGTTGATCCATGTGAACATTAAACAAACTTTCTATTGGCTTGAGGGCTTAATTCCATAGATTTTGAATAATTTGTTCATAATATGCTTAGGTAATCTCTCTCTTGGATCAAAGTCAATCTCACTAGAGCTTGAAGAGCCTTCAATAGGTTTGGTTTCAGCAGAGATCTTCTGATACTGTGTTGAAGAGCTAGCTTTCTCCCCCTTTTTGGTAGCGACAACTTCACCAGTTGGGTTTGATTCACTAACCTTCTCCTGCTTAAGCCTACTGATCAGGGTATCCTGCTCTTGAATTGTTTGAAGCAGGGACTGCATTTGCTTTTGCAGGTCAGTTTGTTTGGCCGTCAATTCATTGAGTATAGCAGTGCCCTCGACTGCTTTCTCAGTATCCTTAGGCAAAGAAGAGCTATCAAGCCTAGCTTGATCATGCTCAGCACCCTGGTTTTCTTGGTGCCTAGGATTCCCTGCAAGCACAATTTTTGCCTCAGGGTCCATTGCTGGTTCCTTTGGTACAAACTGGCTGTTGGTTGCCACATATTGGGTCTTAAAAATGTTACTACTATCCAATTGTTCCAGTGGGGAATCTATTGTAGTAGCATGTGACACCTCGTCCGAAAATCCAGGTCAAACCCATTACTTTGACTTTTAATTAAGTATTAATTGTGCTTTATCTGATCTGATTTCTGTTAAACTGTTAAATTACTGTGTCTGACTCTTAACTGATGACGTAAACCTAATCCCGCGTTTGTGCTAAAAGCGTATACCTGTTAAAAAATATTATGATTTCATGTATAAATCATGGAACTTCAATAATAAGAAAAATAAATATAAAATGTATTTTTATATTTTATCCGGAACTGGCGTCGAACATTTATATAATCGAAACTTCGAAACTGATAAGCGATCGATCATCTAAAACTATTCGGTTTTAATCAATATGAACGGTCGAGCTTAAAACTGTTACAAACTGACAAACTGAAAACGTTATCCGTAACCCATTTGAAAAACTAAAAAACATAACTGATTTCTGAAAAACTTTTATAAACAACTTAAACAAATGTTTTTATGAAATAAAAACATCGCGAACTGAAACCGTTGTCAAGACTTAAGCCTAACCCTAACTGAACACCCAATTGGGCCCGACATGGCCCAATAGGCCCAATAAGCCTAAAACAATTAAACCGAGCCCGAAACTTCGATCCGTTACTCAGATATAATATTCCGAATAATCGTGGCGACCCGAAACCTCAACCGATGCAAAACGGGCCCGGGCCTCGAACCGGTGCCCCGTTTGGGCCCGTACGGCCCATAACCGACGGACCGGCCCAGTTACGTTTTCGTTTAAATGTTCTGGCCCAATATAAAGCCCAAAGCCCAATGGGTTTATTTTTTATAAATTAAGCCCATCAACTTGTATAAATTTTTATAAATGGATTTGACATCTTTAAGTTTTATAAAAATTAGTCACCACCTTTTATAACTTTTACACTTGTGAGATTTTTAAATGTTATGGCTTTATTAATCATCTCCACCCTTTGTATATATATTTTATATAACACTCCTATTATCCATAACCTATTTCATAAAAGATGACAATATTTTTATAAACCAACACTTAGTTTTATAAAACATGACCAAAATTATAAAAGGCAATCACCTACTTATCCATTTCTTTATAAAACTTAAGGTAGGAGACATTTTTAGTAAAAGATTGTGATGGGGACATGGCCACACCAACCTACTCTATACAATCATGAGCAAATAGTGCAAGGCTTACTTGCACATCACCATCACCACTCCCTCCAACCTACCAACTTCTCCTACACTCAACCTCACCTCCCCTTCCTTCTCTCCTTCACTGCTGTCGAGAAAGAAACACAGCCCTCTCCCTCTATATTTTTCTTCTTTTCGGCAGCCATATACACCACCACCACCCTCCACCGTATCCACCATCACCCACCACCATGAGCCACCACAGCTTCCCTCCTTTCCCTTCCCTTCTCCTGCCGTGAACCACACAACCATCACCACCCATTCCCTTGCTGTTTTTCAGGTCAGCCCAGCCCTCCGCCACTGCCGCCAACCACCACTCCTAGTCACCGTCGCCATCCACCACAGCTCCCACAACCGCCACCCTTCTTTCCTCTTCTTCCTCCTCTCGAAGACCACCCAGCCACCAGCACCTTATCGTGCGAACTGCTGCTGTTGTCGCCACCTTGCTGCCCAGCAGCTGCTGCCACTGGAAGCACAACCACCACCCGCCGCCTCCCTGCTGCCCTGCCGCCGTTAGCTGCTGTCGTGGGACACCAAGCCACCGCCACCTTTCTCGATTTTCTTTTCCCCTCCTTTGTGAGTCTTTTAACCGACTATCGTTTACGTTTTATACGATTTAAACATCCCAAACGATCCCACGAGTCTTGACAAAACGATCCTTTAAAACCCGAGTTTCTAACCGACTTATAACTATTTTCGTTATTTTCTTAACGTTAATGTTGTAAGGTTTGGAAATGTGAATTATTATGTTGTTGTTAGATGATTCAAATCCATGTAAACTAAGTTTTATAACTTGTATTTAATCATGATCATCTTATGAGTTTCTAACATAATAATGTGGTACTTTTATTTAAAATAAAACCCATGCTTAAACTCACTAGCTAGATGTTTTATTTTAATCATATGATGAATCTCTAATGTTTAACATATATTACATGTTTAGTCATTGTTAATCTTATGTGTTAATATGTTATGGATCACTAGAAGTACTTAGATGTTGACATAAAATGATAGGATTATTAATTGTGACTTTTAATGTTAATCATCAAAAATCATGGGTTAATATGTTGCTAGTAACTATTATCATGGACTAAATATAGTGTTTAGTGACAATTATGGACTTAGTTGGACATTAGGATGAATTTATAAAAGGTTGGACATAAAATGATAACATAAAACCATTTAAATGAATTTTTATGGATAAAATATAAAAACTAGTGATTTTATAAATTACTTGGATATTTAAACCATAAAAATATCATCATAATCATTTTTATATAAAATAGCCACATTTTATAAAAATATAATTTCTAAAAGTACAAGAATTAAAAGTCTTGTTTAGAATTTATAAAAGAAATAAAATGGATAAAATATATAGTTATATTTTATGTTAAAAAATGATAGAATATCATATTTTTGAATAAATGACAAAAAGTATAAAACATTTGGATTTTATACAAAAAAATAGAAACATTTTATGTTGATGAATTTCTATAAAAGTCTTTTATTTAAAACCCTAACTTTGTTTAATAAATAAAGTTATTTAAAAATGATTTTATAAAAATAAAATCAAAAGACTTATAGAAACTACGAAAAACATTTTAAACATTTTTGATTATTTTTAAAGTAATCAAAATGATCAAAATGTTTTAACCGGATCAAATGTTTATTTTAAACGTTTGAAATTGAAACGAAATCTTTAAACGATTTAAAAACGTTTTACGACGTAACGAATCGTAAATAATTATTTTCGACAAATAATTATCTTTCTGAATTTTAGAAACCCTAATTTGAATTAAAATCATTTTGGTTTGTAAATATAATTATTTTAATGATAATTATATTTATATTAATTCAAAACCCTAAATTTTCATAACATAAATATTAAATAACCTTTAATATTTACCTACTTATGTTAAAGCACTTAACTTGTAATAATTTAATAGAATTATTTCGACAAGTTATAATAATTATTTCAATAATAATTATCAACCCTAGTTATATATATTATAACTTAACGCGATTTATTATTCAATCGATCGAGCGAACATAAAAATAATAATAAATATTATTATTTAAAACGATGTTTAATACTTGATTGAACTGGACTTCATGATTCGTTATCGCATGTTCATTCCTTGTATTTATTTACATAAATGCCTTAATACGTGAACATTAGCAATTACTGATTGTAAACTGATTAACTAACGGGTTTTCAAAATGCTACAAACGGGATTATACGTCAAGACTTGACCGGTATCATTTGGGTAACGTTCGTTACTCAAATGATTATGTGGACCCTTATGCATGTTGTCTTATGTTTTAATAGGACTTTACTTGCTAGTTGCCACACGGCAATTCATCATTACCACTGAATTAAGTGAGTTTCACGGCCCCTTTTCTTTACAACTGTTTTACACTTATGGGGGAGAAATCATGAACTGATAAACTGTTTTAACTTAATGTTATGATTACTGTTAGCCGTATGACTATCTGTTCCCTTACTGATTGCCCACTGGTACTTTATCGTTATAAACGTTAGTACAACTGAATCCCACCATTAGTTGATTTCAATTAGTTCTGATCGAAACGATAACTAGTGAATAGATCTATTTGGGTTGACAACCCTGCCCAGATTGGTAGCTCCAATTCTGACTTCGTACAATATGAGGAATGATATAGCGCTCCCACTTGCCTTTCTGTAAACACACGGTTCATCTTCATTTTGAGCAAAGCCAAACTCTTTGACTTTCTGGTCAAAATGAATGTTCCACCTTCGAGATGCTTGTTTAAGTCCATAAATGGACTTATTCAGTTTGCAAACCCTATTTGGATATTTAGGATCGACAAAACCATCAGGCTGAACCATGTAGACATCCTCAGTGAGTTGTCCGTTCAGGAATGCGGTTTTGACATCCATTTGCCATATCTCATAGTCATGGTATGCGGCTATGGCAAGCAATATCCTGATCGATTTGATCATGGCCACGGGCGAGAAGGTTTCGTCATAGTCAATCCCTTGGGTTTGAGTGAAACCTTTCGCAACAAGCCGTGCCTTATAGGTTTGCACCTTTCCATGCATGTCAGTTTTTCTTTTAAAGATCCACTTGCTCCCTACTGCCCGAGAACCGGGGGGTAGCTCAATCAAGTCCCATACTTGATTGTCACGCATGGATTGCATCTCGGCGTTCATGGCTTCAAGCCATTTGTCAGATTCAGGATCTGACACAGCAGCTTTGTAATTAGTAGGTTCGTCATCTGAGTCAGCTACTAATAGGACATCGGGACCTTCTAGATGCCAGAGGTATCTATCAGGTGCCTTGTGTGTCCTTTCGCTCCTGCGAACGCTTGTGTTTTGGTCTGATGGGGTGACAACCATTTGTCGGTCAGACCCAGCGACTGTCTCAGGGTTTTGTGTTTCTCGAACTTCTTCGAGATCCACTGGATCACTATTGGTTCCTCCGTTGAGAAATTCTTTCTCAAGGAACTTACCCTTCCTTTTGATAGAAACATTGTTTCCATCAGGATGGTAAAAGTAATAGCCGGTATTACGATAGTATCCGATGAAAATTACCTTTTCACCTCGAGGATCGAGCTTGTTGTCAGATTCGCTAGTGACATACGCCTCGCATCCCCATACCCTGAGGTAAGAAAGATTAGGAGAAGAATTATGCCATATCTCATATGGGGTCTTATCCACTTTCTTGGTCGGTGCCAGATTTATTAGGCGAGCGGCGGTCAAGAGAGCAAAACCCCAAAAGGAGTGGGACAAGTTAGTCCTGCACATCATCGATCGAACCATGTTCAACAAGGTTCGATTCCTCCTTTCACTAACACCATTTAATTGTGGTGTACCAGGAGGAGTGGGTTGTGAAATAATTCCACAAGCCTTTAGATGATCGAGGAACTCGTTGCTAAGATACTCACCACCTCTATCTGATCGAAGTATCTTAATAGTTCGATCTAGTTGATTTTCTACTTCGTGTTGAAACTCTTTGAACTTGTCAAAAGTTTCGTGCTTATGTTTCATCAGATAGACATAAGCATATCTGCTATAGTCATCTATGAAAGATACGAAATAGCGTTCCCGATTTCTCGTTTCGGTCCGAAAGGGCCCACACACATAAGTGTGTATAAGTCCTAACAGATCATTAGCCCGTTCACCAACATGTGTGAAGGGTGACTTGGTCAGTTTTCCAGATAAGCATGATTCACATTCATCGAAGGTATCTGCATCAGTGGATTCGAGAATCCCTGCAGATTGAAGCTTCTTAATGCGAGCTTTGCTTATGTGACCTAGTCGATGATGCCATAACGATGAATCGTTATCAACTTTGTTTCGTTTAGAAACATGATAGAGTTGATCTTGCGTTTGAACAATTATCTCATATATACCATGTCGAGGTTTAGCCTCGAAATAAAAGATATCATTAAAGTAGGTAAAAATGGAATTTCCATTAAACTTGTACTTAAAACCTTGTTCAAACAGGGAAGAGACAGAAATAATGTTTCTGGACAATCCAGGAGCATATAAACAGTTATCTAGAGTAACTACAAGACCGGTAGGACATGTAAGAGAATATATGCCGGTAGCCAAGACCGGGACTCTTTTGCCATCACCAACGATGAGCTCCATACCGCCTTGTTCTATCTTCTTCCACTTCTCAGGTTCCTGCAAAACATTTACAATGTGAAAACCACATCCGGTATCAAATACCCATGCATTGGAGGAAACAGTGAAAAGCTCAATAACATTTATTAACATACCTGATGAGCAACCCTTACCGGGGTTTCTAGTCATCTTGATCTTAGCAAGGTAGACGGGGCAGTTACGTTTCCAGTGGCCCATCTGATTACATTCAAAGCATTGACGTTCCTGAGGAGGAGGCGCCAATGGTTTCTTGCCCTTGGTCTCTTTGACCTTGTTTTTGGTCTTGGTGATACCTGTATCAGCAACTCTGAGCACAGCCGGTGTGGTCCTGATCTTGACATTTGGAAACAATGTCAGAACCTCATCTAAAGTCTGAGCCGAGTAATTTACCGCATGCAAGCGATAATGCTCGGTTAAAGATCCGAGGACTACATCAAGAGCCATCCCCTCAGGAATGGAGTAGCCGAGGTCGATCAGTTTGTCGCGATACCCCTTCGTCATCATGACATGATCATAGGCAGAGGAATTGGGCGACATGTGGCAGTTCACAAAATGTTGAAGTGCTCTACATCGCTCACCTCTCTGGTTTAACTCAAACAAATCTTTGAGTTTTCTCATGATCTCATACGCTCCCATGTCGGTAAAGTTATACCGAAAATCCGGTGTCATGCTAGATAACATAAGCTCAGTGACTTCCATAGAGTCATCACTGTGCTTCTGGATTTCCATCCGCGAGCGGTCGTTTAGCAAGTAAGACGGCGTGCTCGGGATGGGTCGGTCAAGAACATACAGCTTTCCAAAACGCTTCAAGATGTTCCTCAGGAGGGTTTGCCATGACAAGAAGTTCGTCTCAGTGAATGGGTCCAGAGATACCATTGAACTTAGAGGAACTGTGTTTTCATTAGCCTTCTGAAATAATGCAAAGTTATTTTAAATTAGTATTTTCGGTGTAAACCATTTTCTTATATAAATTGGTAAGATTTATTAAATAAGAAAATTGAGAATTCGATTAGACGATTTTACTTGAGACCGCCAAATGAGCCTCAGGAGCAAACTCGTGTAACCAAACTGACAACGGTTGTCAATCGCGAAGTCATAGTCGCGACTCTCGTTTATGAGGCCGCATAATATAATAACTTATATTTTGCGATACGTTTAGCCTCATCCATGCCCACCTTGTCTATATACATTCATAGTGCGGTGTTGAAATACTCCAACACTACAAACATACATAAAGAAAGTGATAGTAGTCCCAAATGGTCAATGTGGCTGGCATGGTGTTGAAATACTCCAATGCCCCCACCTTGGAAGGTACCCTCGGCACCAAGTGCGGTGTTGAAATACTCCAACACTGATGCTCCGGTCAATACGTTCCAAGTTAGACTTGATTTTGGACGGCATGAACTATCAATTTTTATTTACCGGATAGGGATATTAAAACCAATTTTAATATATAAGTGATCGTTAGACACAAACGATAAACTCTATCATCACTCGGGACAATTTATTTTAAATCCCCTATTTAAAATATCTAAGTGTCGCGAATGGTTAATTGTGTGTTAACGGCATAATGGCATGGTCTTGCTAGAGCCATTTAGCAAGACCAATGGGACATGACAATATAAAGGTGAACAACCACAAGGAAGGCAACTCGGTGCGTTCGTGGATCCGGTTCAACTCCCACTAGCCTCCAGACACCTTTTTGGCGAGCGTCCGATCTTCGGTCTTGGTTTTTATAAAATTACAATTTACTAACAACTTAGTAAACCTAGCTCTAATTTACAACTTTGAAACCCGAAAAATGGCGGGTCCACCAAAAACAAATAAAGATACAATTGGGTCAACAATTGAGCCAATAAGAGAAATCCAACACGCCAAAACAATTAATAAAATTAAAGGGGTCGGCCGTAACACACAATTAATTAATTAGAATTAATCAAGTAATTCCGTTCGCAATTTGGAAACGAATCGAAATTGCGAACCACCGGTTACAAAAAGACCGGTTCAGATTTACGCGCGGTGATTGTGGCTCTGATACCACTGTTGGGTTTTACAGTGGGTATCCGGGTTGCCCGTTTTAATTTTTACCGAATAAATTAACGGGTCAATTAATCAGATTAATTGCGCAGCGGAAATATAAGTTTTACAACGCGAATATAGTAAAAACCGTAGACAGGATCTGATCACCGTGTACGCGTAAATACTGAAAAATAAATTAAACAATTTAATTTAAATATCTAACAGTTTAGATATACCTTGGCGGAGTCCGAATAACCGTTCGAGACACCGGGGTTCGACGAACTGACGCTAGGGCAAACAGTAACGCCCGACTCGAATCTGCGAGTCAAGTCTTCAACCGACTTTGAAGACGGCATCTCGGGCACCACAGGCGCGTTCATCTCATGAACGGGCGGTGGTGGCGGTAACGAAACCATGGAATAGATCATGCCATTCCAGTCGAACGGTTCCACCGTGCTTGACGACGAATCCGTCATAGAGACGATTTCGTTCGTCTCGCGTGGAGGCGGCGGAGGAAGTGGCGTGACGGCGGCGACATACAATGGCGCCGGCCACTTAGGGTTTTCACCCGGTTTGACGACGGTGGCACGAGACGGTTCAAAAAACGGTCTCGGTGGCGCGGGTAAAGCGAGAACCACCTCGCAGTGGTCCTCGCCGAATATGTCGGCGGCTACGGCGGCACGGGCCGCGGCGGCGGCGGTGGTGGCGGCGGCTCTCTCGGCGGCGGCGGCGGCTCTAGCGGCGGCGGCGGTGGCCTCGAGTTCCAAGGCGGCGGCAATCAAACGAGGATCTCGTTTCACCATCGTGTTCGTCGGAAAAGGGCGACGGGGTGGTGGTGGTTGGTTGCGCCGATCGGAAAGGGAGAGGGGAGAGGGGGTGGTCGCGAGAGAGGGAGAGAGAGAGAGAGGAGGAGCAATTAGGGTTCTCCTAATCCCTCCCTTTTATAGTTTTCGTTTGACTTGATGGGCAAGCAAAGCCCATCGCGACCTAGAACCCTCTAAGCCCAATGATTAACTAGTCCATTAACCGGTAATGACTAGATAATCATTCGCCGACAATTCTCGTAAACGTTTTACGAATTATTGTTTCGTTACGTTAAATAAATAACTATTGTTTATTTAAACCGTTTGATTTAATTAATTAACGATTAATTAATTATTAGTTCGTTGACTCCGGTGTAACTCTTCCGGGTCGAAACCGGGTCGGTTACGCTAGGGTCGGGTCAGGA
>JBCNJP010000025.1:50014818-50093818 GCA_039602395.1 Deinandra increscens subsp. villosa
ACCCGGTCTTTTTTCGTGTAAGTATGGGATCACCGGGGTCTGGAAGAACATCATTTCGGCTGTCAAAACTGTCAAGGATAAAGGGGTTGACTTAGAGGGGCTGATCAATTGGTACAATGGTGGTTGGGTTTGGGGTGTGGCTGGAACTGGGTCTAATTCTTTTAGTGCCAAAGACATCCGGAACCGGTTCGCGGAGACTTCGGGGCAGCAAAGATCTACTTTTCAGTGGTGTAATATTGTCCCGTTAAAGGCTAACTGTTTTCTTTGGAAAGTTCATAAGGATCGAGTGCCCACTGCTGTGGCTCTGAGCCGACGTGGAGTTCAAGTTGGGTCGGTTTTGTGCAGGCTATGCAACCAAAGGGAGGAAACGGCGAACCATCTGTTTGAGGAATGTCCTATGGCTGGGGAAATCTGGAGGTGGGTGGCGGACTGGTTCAATATACCGAGAAACGATGGGGGCTGTTTGGCGGATCGGCTGCGGTGGCCTATCTATTCGCAGGTGGACCCGGACAAAAGGCTGCTGCTCCGTGCGGTGATCTACACGGTAATTTGGTGTCTTTGGGATGAAAGGAATCGTGTGGTCTTCCGTGATTCCCGTCCCTCGTTAGATAGACTTGTTTGTAACATCAAAAGTCTTGTGAATTTGTGGTGTAATAATAGGTGTAGGAAGGCGATAGATTGGATTAGTATGCGTATGTATTAGTGTTGGTGCTGGGCTGTGTTGTTTTTGGCAGCTCCTTGCTGCTTCGGTTTGTTTCTTTTTGGTGCTGGTGAATAATATGTTGCTGTTCAAAAAAAAAATTTAAAATCAATGAATTCATTTTATTTTTATTAACAGTTTTCTTATTAAAATTTTATATTTTTGGAAGGTTTTAATTATTATTTGATCCTAATTGAGATAATTCCGTAGTGATAGAAACGAAATCAGAATAAATTTCAAATTTCAAAGTTTATTCAACTAACAAAAAATAACTAAAAATTAGCAATTAATTCGGTTTTTGGTTTCCATAGTTATAAAAAATATATTGATTGCTAAATATATGTACAAAAATAAACTTCTCTGATCTCGGAAACTCAATTTTTTATCACGAAATTAGCCTCCATCTCCCTATATATATTCCTCCTTTCATTCCCCATTCTTCATATCTTCATACCTTTCAGAACTCAAATTTCAAGCTATTCTGTAAGTATCCTTCTCCCTATATGTACAAAATCCTTTAGTTTGCTTCTCTCTTTTCTTCCTTTAACTTTAGTTTTGCATCAAGTTTCAATGGCAGGACAAACCTTCAACCTTATAAGAGATTTGAATGTCAGTCGAGAGGATTTTGTGCTTAAACTACGTGTGTTGAGGGTGTGGAGAAAGAACCAATATAACAATAAGGCTAAACCCTATTCCCTCGAAATGATAATGGTCGATGAGGAGGTATTTTTCAACCATTGTTTACGTTAGTCACCTTTAATTTATTTATTTAATACTAAATCTGATTTATCATTTACCATTTTTTCAGAGTAATAGGATCGAGTCTAATTGTTTGGTCAAATGATGGAATAAGTTTGAAAGGTTTTTCAAAGAGGGTGAGGTTTTGATCATTAAGAAACCTACTCTGGGTGAAAACAAAGGGAACTTCAAGTGCATCGCTAATCCGATAAAGGTTTGTATGAATTTCAACACGGATATTCAGTGTTGCGACACTTGGAACGACCCTCTTAATGGTTTTCAATTTGCCGATTTTCAACAAATCATTGAGCTTGAGGTTGAAAAGAGCGTCTCTATTGGTAACGTTGCCTTTATTTAAATCACTTTTTCAATCTTTTGTTAAATAATTTTTTTTTAATATATTATGTTTGAAGATATCATAGGCATGATTATCAATTCGAATCCTCCTGAAACTTATGGGAAAAAAGACGATGGGTCCCCAAAGATCAGGATTAACTACCAATTGTAGGATGCTAAGTTAGTTCTTATAATTTATTTACAAAGCTATATTTTATTATCATATCATTTTTATTTATAGCTACCTTATTTTTCTTATGTTTTTGAAGGGTTGTATGATTTGGATTACATTGTTTGAAAAATATGCGGAGAGGTTAATTCATTATATAAAAATTAGCAGGACAATACTCAAGTAGTCATTATACTTCAATTTTCCATGTACAGTGTTTTCAAAAGTAAGTTACTTAAAAACCTTAAATATTTTATACAACTTCATCTATATGATTCAAGATAATTTAATTATTATTTTAATTCGTTTTTAAACTTTCCATATCGTCATTCAATTTGTAATTATTTTGAAGTATCCAAGTTATTTATAGACTCTGATGTTGATGACATTGCTGAATTTAAACAGAGATGATATTCATATTTTAATTAACTTAGATAACTTTAATTACATTAATACAAGAATTATTGATGAAAACTATTTTCAATTTTATTCTCTTCGGTTATAATGAAAATCAAGCTGATGTTTCATCCTCGAGTGTGAGTCGATTGTCTTCGTCTATATCATATAGTTTGGAGGATGATTTCTTAGTCGATATGGAGTTTAATCACATTGCGGAGTTGAATGTGATAATGAGGTAACTTTTGTAGACTTTGTATAAGT
Source organism: Deinandra increscens subsp. villosa (assembly GCA_039602395.1). Classification (NCBI taxonomy): domain Eukaryota; kingdom Viridiplantae; phylum Streptophyta; class Magnoliopsida; order Asterales; family Asteraceae; genus Deinandra; species Deinandra increscens. The sequence goes on from JBCNJP010000025.1 coordinate 50,017,422, forward strand.
TTGTCAATTTTTAAATACCTTCATTTATAAAATCGCTGAGTTGACTGTACATTTTATAGGTGAAGAAAGTTGTGATTTTAGGCACTATTGTAGGAACAAGTTCTGTGTGTGGTCGTTACTGTGCGAATATATTGATTGTATAGGGCTTATTGTAAATGGTGATGTCAGCATATCAACCAGCGTACCAGTTGGTACGCCGGACCGACTGGTCCGGCGGATCATATGGTACGCCAGCTGGTTTTCCTATAAATAGGATTGATATGTTGGTCATCTCTAAGTTTGTTCATTTTCTCTGTGTGAACTGTGTGAGAGAGAGGAGGTTCTGTCCAAACCTCCTCCAGAGCTTAAACGATGTATACTCTCTCGGTTTGTAATCATTTGATTATATTTGAATGACAAACTTCCGTCTCTATCATTTTATGATCTGGAAACGATCCGATTATGGTTTTACAACTGGTATCAGAGCCGTTGGTTCAATTTCCAGATCTTGTTCTTGAGTTTTTGAAGTTTTGAGACGTTAAAAAGTCAATTTAGGTGAGATTCCTCGAGTGTTTGATCGATTTCTGGTAAATCGAACCTTTCTGAGTCATTTTCGCATCTAAATTGAGTGTCTGTGTGAAGAAATTCGACAAAATACGAATCTGGAGTGGAATTTGTGATTTTCAGAGGTGGTCCGTCGCTGGTCCGCAACTGGTCCGCCAGGCAAAATTCATCGTGAATCTGGTCCGCCAATTGTTATCTGCTTTTATATCTTCATCGTCTGGATCGATATTTGGTCAAGTTAGTGATGCTGGTTTAAGTGGAACTGAGTTAGAACAGCTGGATGATGATCAATTAGCTGAATTAGATCTGCATTGGCAATTTGCAATGATGGTTGAAAAAGGAAGACGATTTATCAAGAAGCATGGAAAGAATTCTTTTGTTCCAGGAGGAAGAAAACTGGGTTTGGATAAATCTAAAGTCAAATGTTACAATTGTTCAAAGGTTGGACATTTTGCTCGTGAGTGTTCTCAGTCATCCTCTGATAAAGTTAAATCTGATAAGCATGAAACAAAAGCTATGATGGCTCAAGCTCAAGCAGAAAAAGAATGTGATGAATGGTCAAAATAATTTGACAAACCATCTATTGCTTTGACTGCGATTCAAGATACTAGTGCAGAACCAGATGGATTTTGTTATATCAACGGTCAATCTGTGGCTTTAATGGCAAATATTGAAGTTGAATCAAGTGGGTACATGTCTGAAACCACTACATCTGAAACAAGTGATTCTGAAGTTAGTGGGTATGAGTCAACATGTGAATTTTGTGCTGAAAAGGATAGAAAAATTCGTGAATTGGTTCAAGAAAAGGAAGGGTTAATGGTTGAGAGAACACTAAAGGAAACAGAATTAGAAAGTTTCAAGAAGCAAGTTGAAAATTCTGATGAGATTTGCAAGATAAATGAGAAATTAATCGCCGAAAAGAATGTTTTGAAGGAAAAATTGATGGCAGTTCAAGATGACTTGAATGAGTTCATTAGTGCCGATAAAGAACAAACTTTGAAGTTGCAAAGTGAGAATGAAGAGTTGGTTAAAAGTGTTCAGAAATGGGAAAGTGAAGCAAAAGATGCGATTAATGATTTTGATAATTTGTTTGAGAAATCAACTGCAAGAGTAGAATTGTTGAAAAAGGCTTATGATGATCTCAAGGAAGAATTTGATAAAGTAGTTGCTGCAGAAAATCAACATCAATTGGTCCATTCTGAGTTGCAAGACAAAGTGATCAGTTTGAAAGAAGAAAATCAGTTGTTGAAACGCAATATTGAGATTCATGAAGGCCGTGTCAAGAAAATTACTCAAGAAGTGTATGATGCCCATGATCAGATGCGACTGGAAAAGTTTCGGTTTAATACAGCTTCAGAGCAATTAATTGATTCTGAAAAAGCATTGGGTGAATCTAAAAAGAAAATATCTGATTTGAATGTTGAGGTGCTGGATCTTAAGAGGCAGTTGAATAATTTGAAGAATTCACATTCTTTCACAAGTTACTTGTGTAAAGATGAGAATTTCAAGAAGGTTTTTGGGAGTGAAGAATATAATCAGATTCCTCATCCGGTTATTGAATCTGATGCTCTTGCTGACATTCAAAGTTCAGCTCTAACTGGTGATTATTCTGAATTTGTTGCGAAGAAGTCTGAAGTGACGAAATCTCAGAAATCAAAGATGAAAGTGGAACAAGAGGAGAGTTTGGTTGATAATTTCCCAACAAAGTTTGTTTCAGGTGGTTTCATTTCAGAAAAGGGAGTTAGTTCTGTTGGAAAAGAAGTTGAGAAGGATGAAAAGCAGTTGCATGAAGAAACGTTTGCTGCTAAGCTGGTTGAAGATAACAAACTAAAGGATATTAAAGCTTCGTTTAATCAAGCTGCTAAAGCGGGTCCTTCGTGTTCTGAAGTTGATTTAACTACGCTACCGGGTTACAAACGTTGTGGTTTGGGTAGTGATGGTAAGAAGGGTGCAAAGAATATCAAGAAAAATATGCCCACGAAAGCTCTAAAAGTAAAGAAAGACACAAGCTTGGAACAAATCTATTATTTGGCTCAAGTCTTCATGTCTACAATGGAAAAAGGGTTTGGTGGAAAGATCCAAAAGAAGGCTTCATCTACAAGTTCTTCTGGTGATGTTCAAACAGTGAAAGTTTCGTCTTCATCTGGATCAAATTTCACTCCTCGAAGTCCTACTTCTAAATGGGTACATTGTAATCGATTTCAAATTTTTGATGATATTTCTGATAGTTCTGAGCCCGTTGAGAGGTGTTCATCAGTTCAGGGCAACTCACACTCTCAACGATCATATCGTTTGTGCTATCAGTGTCGCCGAAAGGGTCACATGGCAAAAGATTGTCCTGAAACTGGTGAAAGATCATTTTCAAACAAATCTGCCATATTTATCGATGAATCAGGCAGAATTTTTACTGAGTCCACACCGTCTACCACTAAGTCTAAAAAGAAACAATTTTTTAAATTTGATTCAAGTGTTGATGGTTCATCACAGGATGATGTTTCGGTAAAAACAGAAAAGGTCAAAATGCAGTGGCGACCTAAGGTGGTCAGCAATGCTGCAAATGATTTTGTGGAAGACACTGGTCGACCAGAAGCTGTGTGCTTCGGGTCATTTGTGTACTAATCTTTATAACCAGTGTGCAGGTGTTCCTAGAAGACCCGTTGGTGATTGCAAAGTTGCTGATGGAGGAGTATTCTGCGTTCTTAACTTAAATTGAATGATTCATTTTTTCAAATCTAAAAGATTATTTGAAAGCTTAAACTGATCAGGTATCCGTATCGATTGGTCCATTTTCTTTCTTTCATGCATTTTGTTTGTTGTTTAAGGAGAGAAAATTGAAAATCCAAAAATAGTGTGTTTTGTGTTTTTGTTAAAATGAAAATCCAAAAATAGAGTTGTAATTTTAAGGGGGAGAAATTAAAAAATACAAAAACATTGAAAAATGAGAAATTGATCCGACATGATTGGGAAATGATGGTACATTGGCTTACGTGTCTGACACATGGATAAAATAGATGAAAAAGCCATAAGATCATTGTTTGATGTACTTGGTAGGCTCGGCATTAAATCAGAAAGTATTCAGATGTGATAAACATTAAATATTAATGCTTGACCAAGTGGACAACATCTTGATGCATATCTCATGATATATCAAGAAAAGATATGTGAAAAAGAAAATGAGAAGTCACTGTGTATACATGTGTTCATTTTGCAAAGATTTAAACTTGTTTAATTTTCTTTATTTTGTCAAACGATCGGACTTTCTTTGCGTATCGAAAGATCGACCTGATTGTTGTTCGTTTGATGTTCTGCTTTATTTTCTTTGGTGTTTCGTATAACTCATCGGACTTTCTCTGCGTGTACGGGAGTACCGACCTGATTGTTGTTGGGTTATACAATTTCAACTTGTTTTATTTTCTTATTTTGTTAAATCCGAGGCCTTATCTGCGTATCGAAAGATCGACCTTAAGGTAGACGATTTAACGTTCTTATTTCTTTTTGCATGGAACACAGTTGACTGAATCATGAATACAATCATTACGTGATTAAATAACAAATGAAATCAAAGTGTGATATAAAAAGCAAAAACATATCTGAGTATGTCTGATAGTGTGAGGTACACTGGTCAAAGCAAACCTAATCAATTCAATAACATATCCAGATGTTATGAGTATGATTGTGCCTGAGTTTAAGATGGACAAATTATACCAGTAATCAACATGACTTATGTGCTGAAATAATTGAAATTGAAGTGTAGTTCAGCATGTCATGACCAATATGATCCGAAGTTGTGATCTTTCTCGCAAAAGACAAAAATAGTGTGTGATTCAGTATTTTATTTTTGTATTGCATTTATGTTTCATATCTGAAAAATCCAAAAAGATTTTCAGTGTGTTTTAATATAAAGTTTCAAAAAGTCAAAAAGATTTTGTTTCTTATTTGTTTTCGACCGATCGATGCAAGATACGAAATCCAAAATTCAAAACTATATCTTGGATTCTCGAAGAGAAGTTTTGCGCCAAGATTAATTTAATTTTCAAAAGAAAAGAAAGCTGCGTTTCTGTCTTCTGAAATTGCAGGTTTTCTGAGTGGTAAGACTCAAGCATGGTAAAAGGGGAGTATGTTATATCTTTCACAAGCGGATCTTGAAGTTCAAAGTTTGTTCAAGACTGATCCAGCCATGCAAGCTCTAATTCTGACAAGATTTCAAGTTGTCGATCGGATGCAACATTGTTGAAGATTGAAGACTGAAGTTTAGTTAGAATATAGCTACACTACACGTTAAGGGGGAGTTTGTAGAAGCATATTCCTATGCTAGCGTGTGTCTCGTGTATTGTATCTAATCTAGAGCATCTGTGTGAGTCAGATAGTCATCTGGCCGGATCACATGATCCGCCGGACCAGTTGGTACAGCGTACCAGATGGTCCGCTGGTGGTCCGCTGGCCTTTGACTAAGTGACTATAAATAGTCCGTGTTAGAGAGAGTTGTTTAGTCCTTTCATTTCTCTATCTCTTAACTGTGTGTAGCAGAAGGTGTAATCTCTCTCTAGCTTGTAACCTCTTAGTGAATCAATAAAGCGAAGCTTTATTTACTTCTTGTTGTTATCCAATTACTGAATCATGCAGTAGTAAGATCATCTCGTGGTTCTACAACTATTAAGTGCCTATTGGAAGATTCTGAAGGGTTCTACCGTTCTTGTAAATTGTGCAAGAAAGCTATTGAGAGATTTCTCAAACCTGATGCTACCACTACAAGTGATGATATGTGGTATTATGAACACAAAACAGAAGGCGATTGTGAGAATGAAAAAATTGAACCCACTACAAAGTTGTACTCTTTTTTATGTCTTCATCTATTATTATTAAGTATCCATAATATAGGGATAGGGTAAACTTATTTAATTGTAATTTTCTAAACTTTGAGCAGGTTTAAGATGTTAATTAAAGTGCAAGACGGCACTGGATCTGTCATTTTGACTCTTTTTGATAAAGAGGTCAGAAGGTTGTTGAGGATCACTGTCGTTGAATTGGTTTCGCGAATTATAGAGGTAATTAGTATGAACTTAATTTTTTTAATTTGTCCTATTTTGTTTATTTAGTCTCTTTTTTTTCCAATTTTTTTCAGGAAGCGAAACCTCCAGTTGAAATTGAAAGTCTATTTGGGAAGAGATTGGTTATGAAGATTGACATTAGCACTTTCAACATAAAAAAAGAGTACAGATATTTCACCATTGAAAAGCTTAATGATAAAATTTCAATCATATATGCTCTTGATGAAAAGCATAACAAAGATCAGGTTAGCTTATATCCTTTACTGTTATATTTGGAGTCTTTTCAGCCACTTCACACATTCTAAACTGTAACCATATACTTGGAGTCTTTTGTCGGAAACGATAAACTTTTCGTCTCAAGGATGTGGTGATATAGAAAGTGTTGCCAATATGGTATACATTTATCTTTACACATCAATTTATACATTAAATTTCTTATTTTATATCACCGTAACGATTGATAGCTTCAATTTTGAAATGTATTTTTGCTTGCAAGTGTTTGTAGCTTTGTTCAAAAATATAACATGTTCGAATATTTATCAATCAGTTACAGGCTCAGTTTGTTTTTTTTAGTTGTTTATTTTTTCTGCATATACCATCGAATAAATAATTGGTATGTTTAGATTTGGTTTCTTTAATGTGTAACATCAGTAATGGGTTTTTTCCTTTTCATTATAGGATGTGATTGTCCTATGTTCGTGATGATACTTTGATCGCTGCTGATCTTAGTGATGTAAAAAGTTAAAACCGATGTGATTCTAAAGGCAAAGGTATATGTCCATATGATGATTTGAAACGCAAGGTCTGTTGGTGAAGGTCTGTTGGAGAAAGAGTTATTAATTTCGAAGGTTGAGAAATAGGTTGAAGAAATCAATGTCCGGTGAGCTGGATCAGTTTATCTTTTTTTTTTAATGTTTTCTGAACGGTCTTTTTTTTTTTTTGGTTTCGTGGTTTAGCAATTTGCATCACATTTATGGTTGGTTTGTTTTAAATTTCTATGACAATGGTTTGGTTATTTATGATGAGAATTGTTTGTTTGGTTTTACTTACTATGATAATGATTTTTTTTAAATGTTATCAGAACTCAGAACAGTGGTCTATAATGAGCTAGAACTGTGAGTGTTTTGTTTCTGGGCTACTTAAAAGTTTAGGATGATTGCTTTAATGTTTTTTTATCTTTGAATTTAGGATGATGTTTGCCATTTACTTACTTATCTGTCACACCCCCAAAAATCCCACGGGCAGTAACGTGTCGCAGGGAGCGTGACAAACCAAGATCGAACACATTAGCCATACGAACATTCTATATGCAATATAAAAGTCAAACAAAAGTAAATACGTTTAAATATGCGAAAGCGTAAACGACAAAAGTTATGGTAAATGTTTAAGCGCCAAAACATGCGCAAATCCAAAAGATGATTAGTTTGAAAAGTTTTAAAGTCTAATATGCATGTATGATAATCAAAATCCATAAATGGTGCATCCTAGCTCGTGGCAAGCAATCCAGTTTAGCGACCTGAGAAATAACATGCTAAAGTGTCAACACAAAGGTTGATGGGTTCACAGGTTTAATTAGTTCATCAGTCCAAGTTCAATCCAAGTTCAGTTCCAGAGCAAGATAAAACATATATAATAGCTAGCTAGGCTATTTTCAAGAATCTAGGCACGTTCATAGTTAAGACTAAGGACCATTATAACACCCGTTCGATATCCAATCGAGTCGTCGCGAATGACCCGGGTGGGGCTTGTCAGACCCAGTAGTGCTACTCAATAGTTTCCCGCTAAATACAATGACTAACAGTAACTTTCAAGTGAGGACTTTTTATAATCTTGTGCTCGAGTATTCAGGTGATATGATTATCAAAACAGTTAAAGTTCATGCATGTTAATCTCCCCCAACAGGATTAAAACAGTTAAAGGGGTCGTGAAACTCGCCTTAGGTTGCACAACAAAAGTTTTCAGATAAACAGTTAACCACGTAGAAAGAACGGGTCTTGCGAAAGCAATCAATCCCCTAACGAGCATACGAGTATAAGTGTGTGTTCAAGTAAAACGGCTAAGTCTAATGTAGACGAAAAACAAGTGATCGCGGAATTCAAAAAAAGTCGAGGGTGGCACGTGTGCCAAATTCGAGCGATTATCGGAATATGCGAGAAAATACAATATATGTCAATATTATATATTTATCTAAGTTCAAATATTCCAAAAATAAATATATGTATTTAACTAAACGTTCAATAGACGTTAATAATGAATTTGCGAGGACAATATATATTTATATATATTAAAGGTTATCATAAAATATTTGGTTATTTCAATATAAATCCAACGTATAAGTTTATATATTAATCTACTCAAGATATGTATATATATATATATATATATATATATATATGTATATATATATATATGTTTTACCTTTTTGTAAAACTAAAATTTTATATCAATATATGTTGGAAATATATTTTAATTTAGAATAACAAGTTAAACATGATTTACGAGGTTTAAATGTCTCAAATATATTTGTACGGGTTTAAGATCAGACAAGGAACACGTTTGGTACAAGATCTAGCATTCAAATGCTCATAAAGATGCAAAAACAATAAAAACAGCAAGTATGGGGGTCCTTTGGTTCGAACCCTAGACCTCACTGTTACGAAACCGGGTACAGCCCACTCGGCCAAGGACCTGTTGGTGTCAAGATCCGGATTGAAATCCTTTTGTGTATAGGCAGCGACCAGAAACAATTCAAAGGAAAATAAAGACTCAAAAAATGATGAGGTCGGGACTCGAACCCGCGCTTCCAGCAATCAAACACCATAACCTTACCAGTTGTGCCAGTTTGGCATCTGGTAACATACCCGGCCCCAACCCTTATAACTAATACCCGCTTATTATCCTCTTCTTCCCCACAAACCCTAGTCTCGCCGGAGGTATTTTCCGGTCGCCAGAAAACCGGAATAAAAACATGAAACATACAAGAAAACGTGCGACTAGCATGAAATAACGATTAACTTGAACCGGAGATGAAGGATGTGTGTGTTTTTCGTGACGAAACGAACCGAAACACGAATATGGACACTCGATTACGGTCACTATTTCCACCTCTAATGCCTTCCGGTTGCTCGAAACTGGTTCACGATCTCTGTTGGTGATTGATGGTGACTAATAAGTGGTGAAAGGTGGTGTTTTGGTGGTTCCTTGGTGGGTTAACGAAAAAACGAGGAGATACCGAGAGAGAGAGAGAGAGAGAGAGAGAGAGAGCAGAGAGGATGCGAGAGAGAGACTGAGAGTGAATGCTATGGTGAAGGGTTTGTACCGATCATTGGGATGAAACTGCCGGAGGTGAATGATCGGTTGAAGTTGAAACCTTGAATTGAATTCATGTAATGAGCATTTAATTGACAATTGGTTATTGACACATTTAGTCCTTCATAATTTACCTATTGAGAATTAAGTTTCGGTAATTACAGAAACAATCCTCCGCATTCAATTAATTAAAATCATGTTTAAGGAACAACAAAATGACCCCTCGAAGTTAACAGAAAATGTTTTTAATAACAAAATGTGAGGAACGTCAAAATATAATAATCGTCTAACGTTTATAAGGATTATAAATCTTGTTTTACTAATGTAAATTGAAAACGCTTGAGCGTACGGATCGGCTTAGTTCGACATCAATCACGTAATAGAAACAAGAACAAACGTGTAAATAACAATGCTCAATCTCTCATTAATCACGGAACAGATTACAGAGAGAATCAGAACACAATACACACACACTTTGCTAACACTCGCTCAAAAACTCATTCCAAACACAAAGAGCTAACAGCCTATTTATAGACATCGGCCGGCCGAACTCCTAAGCTTGTCCGAACCTCAGGTTCGGCCAGGGTTCGGCCAACAGCAAAATGGTTGTAATCTTCAAGTCTTCAACGCTTTGTCTGATCCAGCACGTTGCCACAAAATGTATCAACAAACTCCCCCTTGGCAACTGCTGGACCGTTCTTTATCAGCCTTGAACATCAGCAGTCTCATTTCCCTTCCAGACCATGTCATGATTATGCCCGGCATAGATGTTGAAAGCATAACAAATCCTTATCACCCTCTGGAACTGCAATGCCTGCTCCATATAATCAGGATGATACAGGATCTGATTGTGATAGAGCACATCTATATCAGCCTTAGACAAATTGATTAGCCACATCGGGTCATAAATCTTCAGAACTGATTCTGTTCTTTCAGCACAATCACAGCTTCACCAGTCTTCTCGTTATAGTACCACCATCTCAACTCTTTGATAAAATCTAATTCCATCTTCATCAAAGGAATCTTCTTCATCACATCAGGCTTCTTCTTGAAAACCAAGATTATTAGCTTCTTTCCAGTTCTTGCATGAATCCTTGTTTGAGATCGACGCCTTTTAGGTTTCTGAGGATCCAAAAATTGAAATCCTTCACGGCATTCTTTCTCAATAGTCTTCTTGAAGTAAAACCCCTTCCAATCAGTGCCATAATTGCAAAAAGGCTTTCAATTCAGCTCTCGCACATCCAAAACTGGTAAACTGCTGAAATCACTGGCACATTTAAAGTACTGAATTCCGTGTTGGCATTTAATTCCATAGCACTTCAAACCGTCAGAATACATCCAACTGATAATATCTCCTGAAGCTTGACCCTTGAATTTGACATACGATCTTGGTTCGATTGGCTTCGGAGGAGGAACGTAGTTGGCATGAAACGTTTTCATGTATTAATTAAATGCCCAGCATTGTTCTTGTTCCTTAGCCTCCTTAGCAACCGGGTCTTCAGGTTTTTCTGCTTCTTTCTTTTTCAATCTTTCTTCAGCTTCAGCATCTTTTTCTTTAGGAAAAACCTCAAAATCATCACCAGACTGATTGTTGTTGAAATTTGAGTATAATTCTGGATATTCTTCTTCAGTAATATCTTCTACCTCAACTTCCTAATCAAATATATCTTCAACATCTTCATCCGATTCTGTTTCAGACGATTCATATTTCCGTGGTGCTGATTTAGAAACCCTTCTCATCTCTTCATCATTTAGATCAAATACTGCTTGCAATTGCTCAGCCATCAGATCACCAACAAACTCTCCATCTTCTAGCGTCTGCAACATCTGTTTGAATTCACCCAAACTTGTAGCCGTTTGTTTCGACGGGATTGACGTTATTGGCATCGCTTCTCGTGAATCCTTCTCACCCTGGGAAGTAGATGTCCCAGCATCCGAACCAGTGGTTCCAGTCGGGCGTGATCCTCCACCAACATTCCCTTCAGGATCATCTTGATCGGGATCATCATTCAAATATCTCATCGGGTCTTCATGACAACCAGAGCTATCCCTAATCTCCCCCTGGGCTTTAAATTTCTTCATTAAGAACTTTATTTGCTCACCCATCTCAAGAAGCATGGAGCTCTGAGTCTGGCTCGCTCTATTCAAACGTATAATCTCTTGATCTTTAACCGAAGCTTAACTTTGCAAAGTAGTAATCATTTGACGTTGATATTGATTCTGAGCTCTCAATTCATCATTACTTGTACGTAGCTCAGTAATCATCTTCGTTTGTTCTTCAGTCTTAGCTTTCAAAGCATCTATCTAAGACTGATGATCGCTTAACGCACTTTGAAGCATACCAGCTTGAGAGAATGATACAGAACCTTGTTCAAAATTGAAATTTACATCTGGTGTAGAATGTGAAAAAGCTGCAGCGGCTGTTGCTGTAGAGAACACCGGAGTTGTGATTAGAACCCATCGGCTGATTTACAAATTGTGCACCAGCACTTGTTGCAGGTGCTGTGCTGACTGTTGTAGACCTATTTGCATTCATGAAATCTTGTAGAAAGTCAAACTGAACATCAGCCACTGAAGTCTGAATAGTCGTAGATACTTCCGGCAAAGACATTGCTTGACTAGTCAATGAAGATACACCGGAATGAGGCTTTAGAATAAACAGTAACCCTTTCTTCCTTTTACCTCTTCTGCTAGCAACCGACTTCTTTCTCTTCATTGATGGAATAACAGAAGAAGAACCTGAAGCTTGATGTTTTCCTTTTCCATGAGCCACATCGGCTTCAGGATTATAATCTTTATCAGACTCAGACGAGGCTACATCATCAAACACCCGATCCTTGTATCGATCGTTGCTTTTGTTCTGGCTTGCTCGGTACGCTAAATGTTCATCGCTACCCTTTCTTAGCTTCACATATTTAGAGTTGATCTTGACGCGTACAAACAGATTGTTTGTATCTGACACGTCCTCAGAATTAGCCCCAAAATTCAGAAACTCCTCATCATCATCAGATTCATCCTCATCTATCAGAGTATTCACCGCTGGCGTCTCAGTCACATTGACAGATACAGGAACTTCCTGTGCTGAGACCACCGGTGGTTGTGAGACAACTGGTTTAGGATTCACTTGTTCTTGATTTACCGGTTCTTGTACAACTGGTATTTGTCGTTTAGATCTTTTCACTCTCCCTTGTTGTGGTATTTGATTTTGTTCCACAATCTAACTGTAATCAAGCTCCTCTGAATCACTTCCTTCAGAATGACGAGCTACACTCTGTGCTGGTGCCACATAATCAGCATTGACCAAATGACCAATCAGACGTTTCAATTTAGGCTGAAATTCTGGTGCTTCTTCTGATAAGATGCAAGAGCACCCACACTGGCCCAGTCATGTGTTTCAGCTCCATCTTCTGAGTATCAAGCTTTACCAAATCTAGATACAAGTCATTGAGAATCATCTAGAGAAACCACGGATATATTGCAGCTTTCTTTTGCCTCAGAGTCAGGTTTTCTCTCATGTAGTGAAAAATCATCCCAGAAATATTATAAGGACGGTTCATCACCAAGGCATTCAACAAAGACAGCATCACTTGGTTGACTTCATCATGCCCGGAGATTCTGTTCCCCAGACACATCAACAACACATGCGCTAGATACTTGTATGGAACTGTATCATCCCGAATTTTGAGAATTATGTGATTAATACACATGATATATGTGTTAGGTAGCTAAACATGATGAAAAGAGTAGAAAATGCATGTTTACCCATTACCGGGTGATAAATCGATAAACGATAACATTGCATGAATGATACACGTGTTAATTGATAGAATGAGATAAGGAAATGAAATAATATATATTTTATATCAAAGATAATTGATATATATGATGTTAGCATGAAAAATGTAGCTAAACGTTTATATGATAGAAATGAATGATAACCGGGAGAAAATACCTTTACGAAATTATATTATATCAAATACATGTGTAACAATATGTTTGAATGGCATGGATGCATGTGAAATATTCATTTGATGAATATATATGTGGAAATACGTGTTAGAATAGTTAAACGTGTGAAAATACAAATTAAATAGTTAAAGGAAAAGTATAAGGGCTAAAAGTGTAATTTATGTAAAGTTATGAATACTTACGGATATTATACGTGTCTATAACTTTTATGAGTATCCCGAGGCTTATAAAGTATTATAAAAATATTCTAAAGTAGTTCAGAACATAAAATAATGAGTATTGTAAAGTTAGAGGGCCAAAGGTGTAAATAACGAAAAATATATATAAATATATATAAAAATATATACGTATGTATACGTATATTATCGAGAGTGTCCCGAGCCTTAGAAACTTTATTTAACATGTTTTATAATTGTTCGGTGTATAAAATGATAGAACGGTTGAAATCTGTCTGGGAGCTAAAATGTAATTATTAAGTCCAGGGACCAAAACTGCCAATATGGCAAACTTCCTCGCGGGTCGCGACAGATGGGGCTCAAACCCTCGCGACCCTCCGCCCAAATCTGCATCAGCATTGTGCCAGGTTCGAAATTAGCCACGTATTTCGACTTGCAGATCACGATTACCCTCCCTAACGTGTCGATTTCGAAGATTACTCACCATGGGACGTGTAAGGACCTTAAGGCGCACCCAATGGCTATATATACCGGCCTTAACAGTCCATAATCACTCGCCAATTCACGATTTCATCATCTAAAAACCCTCTTTCTGGCCGCGACTTTCTTCTAAGCAATTCTCTCAACCGGTGAAGTATTCGAAGTTGAATTTCTGCAGTTGAGCATTATTAGGTATGATCTAAAATAACCTCTTTCAGTTTTTGATAATATTGCCTCTAAGTATGCTTTCTAAAACTATGCAAAAATTAGGGTTCTTGAGCTTGTTTTGATGAAATCTAGTGATCGGGTGGGAATTAGGGTCTGAATTTTTGTAAGTAATCCTAATTTAATGTGTTTTAAGAAATCCCTAAGTTTTTTTCAGAATTGGAAAAGGTTTGGTAAGGGTTTTGTAAACGGGTTAAAATTAGGGTTTTCATAACGTTATTCTGCCCAAATTGACTAAACGATGTTGAATTAAGCTTTGAGCTTTTAAATGATATTATAAAATGTTATAATGGATAATACCCTAAGTTGGTTTGAATTAAAAATGAGTTTTGATAATAAAACGAGAAATTCATGAAATTAGGGTTTCTAAATATGATTATTTAAATATAAAATAATCCGGAGGGTATGGGGACTTGATTTTTGGCATGGTAACATGTTTATATATATAATAAACATATATGGGTTTAAAATGAATAAATGATAAACTATTAAAGATACCGAGTTAATCGGATATTTAGAAGTTCGTGCGGACCGGAAGGGTAAGTGCCTGTACTTTGGGGTTTCTGGCAAAGCGAGGGTGTCGCATAAATCCCCGCTGGGAACTGGCATACCTACCTGGGCGACCCCGGGGTGAGCGTTTACTTATAGGAATGTGCGTCTTCATAGTATCGTTAAAAGAAAAGGATAACTGCCTAAAGGGCGTTTTGGTCATTTTGACCTTTAAAAAGGGATAAACTTAATAATTGAATATTATTAAGATAATACGATATTAAATAAACATAAGAGGTGTTTATCATATAAAGCCTTGCGTTAACGCCATACGATACGCAAATTAGGTTAAATTGGGAACCACAGCGGGAGTTCTGTCCAAGTAACCGGTTAAAGAAATAAGGTGAGTTCTATGAGCCCACTTTTAAACGTTTTAAATGTTTTAAATGTTTTCGGGCTGATATACATACAAATGTTATAAAATGCATTTAAATGAATTACGACTGAAATGTTATCTATCTGAACTATTGAAGTGTTAAACTGTTGAATTACCTTCAAGTAAATATATATCATATTGCTAAGGTGCTGATTGTTAATGGATATATTGAACTGTTAAATTGTTATTGAATTGATATATATATATATATATATACGTGGACTATTATGGAAATGCATATACGTGAAATATCTTGAATAAATAAACTGTTAAAAGGCTTTTGGGATAATATATATAGATAAATCTATATATGATATGTTATGCAAATGATATTAAATTATTTATATGTGTTCTAACGTAATTATAATGACTGTGATATGATATGTGCTATGCGTGCTTTGAAATTAAATAGTCAGAGTGATAAAGGATTTATTAGTAAACGTTATAGTGAATATGTATGATTATATGAGAACAGGTGATGCATTCGCTTTATTATTATGTGGTGGATACGCCACTGGTACTTCCTATATATAAGCATAATAATATTAGTTACCCGGTATATCAGAAGTGTGGAGGATACGCCCCGTATACATACACCAACGGTAAGTTGGGGGATGTCCACTTGTTTTCAGTATATGAAGACCTTCACTGTTTACTAATAATCTTAAGTCACTTGGGTATTTAACTAAGGGGCGGGTAGTAGTAGTACAGGGGGAGTTCGGAGGTAGTGTTGCTCAATGGGATTAGAGACCACTACAAATATACAGGGGAAGAAAGCAACTGTGCGTTACAGGGAATACTCTAGAAGGGTAAACTCGGCAGTTAGCAAATAGGGGAAGGCGGTGCAACTGTCCATTACAGGGAATGCCCTAGAAGGGTAAACTCGGCAGTTAGCAAATAAGGGAAAGCGAGGCAACTGACTGTTATAGGGAATACCCTAGAGGGGTAAACTCGGTAGTCGGCAAAGATGGTTTCTCTGCTTATATATTAGCAGGGTTTACACTGGTAATAGATGTTGGGGTTGTAGGAAGGGATAGCGGGATAAATGGTTTTATAGGGGGTGTTTCCTGTTAAGGAATATTACGTGTTATATAATTATGATATATAATATACTTGATAAATGTCTGTGAAAAAGGGATATTGCAGGTCCAAGGGTTTTAAACCTCACACCAAGGTAAAGCTTTTAAAATATAGAACTCACCAGCGTAAGTTGACCTTTTCCAAAAATGTATGTATGTCAGGTCAGGGTGAGGCTTCGGCTAGTTATGAGAAGGCCCTGGTGATAAGGGATTAGACGGGCAAGCTATCGGATGGAAGGAGGGTTTTGGCAAGCTGGAATAGTTATAGCAATAAAACGTGGTGACAGTTAGTATTTCCTTATGTAAATTATCTCTTACTTTGTAGTACTTGGCAAATAAATAAAAGTTTAAAATTTCCGCTGCTTAGTTATCTCTGTTAATACCTTGTGTTCATGAGTAAATCCGATTCGTGACCCCTTCTAGAGCCAAGTCTGGGAGTGGGCGTCACAGGAACACTAAGCGACGATTTGTAGACCCACTCCTTGCCTGGATCATCAGTGTACCAAATTCGCTTCAAAAGTGGCACATTGTCAACTTGAGAAAATTCCAATGGTGTAGTTGTTGTGTCAGTTTCCAACTTCAGACATCTACGAATATCCGCTTCAGTGACTTCAACAGGTCGTCCCTGAAAGGTTGCTATAATTCTGATTGGAGCGTCAGTAATCGTCCGTGCAGTACTCCAGAATGATATCAAGATACACATCACATGATTGAGTGATTGCATAGTGAATTCTTGATCGTCTTAGAAACTCAAAAATCCTGAATCCTCTGAATTTGGCAAGCTTGGCTTGTGCAACGCCAATATACGCACATATGTTGTGTTTGTCACCGATTTTCAGTTCGTTTGCCATATCTGAAATCACATAAGATAAAAAGTTCATTAAATTCCATGTTATTAATAGATATATTCACTGATTTCGTCAGTTCGTTGTCTTTCGCGTAAACGAACAACTTTTTGATAAAAAACTTTGACTCTCCGAACCCGGTCTGAACCTGGTGCGAACTAGAATTGCGGTCCGAGCCTTGTCTGAACCCTGTGGTCAACGTTGACTTTGGTCAATATCCGAACCCCATGGTCAAAGGCCGAACGTCGTTCGAACCTTGTCCGAACTTTAAGTTCGGAGTCCGAACTCCAGGTTCAGAGCCTAACGATCTCCGAAGAATTTGAATTTCAAAATCGATGAACCAGACCAAATCAAGCAAAAATCTTTGAACCCCTTGGTCGGTTTTTTATTACAAACACATTGACGTTCTTTTTAGCTTCTAAAAACACGTTTTTTAGATGGTTTAATTTCAGATCTAGGAACTTAAAACAGTCGGAACAAATATCGAACAAAACAATCACAACGAGTGATAAAAAACTGAATCTAACACCACCATTGTACTCGGAATCATGAAACCTACCTAGAACAGGTCTCAAATCGTTCAACCAAGTCGTAAAACGAAAGTTAAACTTTTGGGCAGCCGTTTGGTACAAGTTCGGAGTAAACAGGAGAAAGTGACCTCCGAACCTTGAGTTTGGACTATTTATAGCCTGAGAAGTTCGGACCTCCGAACTCCCTCCGAACCCCACTTTCGGACAAACAGTTTCACCGAACGCTGTCCGAACTTCACCTTCGGTGCCTCGAAACCTTGTCCGAATGTAAACTTCGGACCCTCGGAACTCCTGGTTCGGACGTCCGAACTTCAGGTTTGGACTTTTGAAAATTTTTCAATTTTAACCTCTGATTTTGATGAATCTTCAAATTGAACCCCGAAAGTTTAAGATTTGTCAATTTGCTTCAAACTACGTTCAATTCAATGATGAGTTTTCTGAAAACAAATCTGTTTCGTTGTCACCGGCATAATTTTGAATTTTTCACTAACGGTTGATCGAATATAAGACAGAATTAAAATCTTTTTGATTTTTATAAAATTTTCAAACACACCGAAAATCTTTTTTGATTTTAACAAAATTATGCTAAAACATGCCTAAAATCTTTTTGTGATTTTCAGATATTCAAGCAACAAACCAAACAGAAATGAAATAACCGAATTAAGGACTAATATAACTGAAATTTTTTTTGCGAGAAAGATCCAGACGCGAGATCATATCAGCAAATATGCATCAGACACACTTCAATTTCAATTTCAATTTTAATCAGCATACAAGTCAAGTTGGCAGCATATATAAATTATTAGTTTATTTCAGTTCAGGCAGATCAATTTTTATAGCTTTCTGATATGTTAAGATATGATTTAGCATGCATTGATAATGTGATAACCCACACAATCTGAAATACTGGTAATCTGGCTTATTCTATTTTTGTATTATTTTTTTTTTACAGAATTTCTATTTCCACAGAGATTTATCGTCCATGGTGTTTCATGCAAAAATAAAGCAGAACCTTAAACAAACAACAATAAGGTCGGCCGGTAGGCACGCAGAGAAAGTCCGGTTGTTTAGCAAAATAAGAAATTGAAAATAAAGCAGAAATTGTATAACCCAACAACAATCAGGTCGGTGCTCCGGCACACGCAGAGAAAGTCCGATGAGTTATACGAAACACCAAAGAAAATAAAGCAGAACATCAAACGAACACCAATCAGGTCGGTCTTGTGAACACGCAGAGAAAGGCCGAACGTTTGACAAAATAAAGAAAATCAAACAAGTTAAAATCTTTGCAAAATGAACGCATGCATACACCAGAACATCTCTTATTCTATTTTTGCTATTTTCATTTTGTTTTTTGCCAAGATCACACAGCATCCATCATGATGTGCCTCACAATTGATCAAGCAGAATTTTATGTTTATATCATACTAGCATATATCAGATTTTCCCTTACGCATTTAACTAACCAAAACAAGTACCTACAGCCTTTATTTTTACTTTATCCATGGTTGATAACACACGCTGATGTAATATCATTTCTCGCTTGGTCGGATCAATTTCTCAATTTTGATTTTTCATTTTTTTATGTTTTCTTTTCTTTTTCTTTTTTGCATTTTTAAATTTTTTTATGCTTTTTGCATTTGTCATTTTTTTTTTTATATTATCTGATTTTCTCCCCCCTAAAATACAAAAACTCTATTTTTGGATTTTTGTAAGAAGAAAAGAAAAACATACAACAAAAAATAAACAAAAGCAAAAATGATCAACCGAAAGCAACTAAACAGGTAACTTTTGTATGTCGTTGATCTGTAAAAGATAGCGAAAGTCAAACGCTTTTGTAAAAAGATCCGCTTTTTGAAAATCAGTGTGATCTTTTGCAGATCAATCAAGTGTTTTTCAAATCAATCACTTATGAAGTGATATCGGATGTCAATATGTTTTGTTTTAGAGTGATGAACGGGGTTTTTAGTAATGCATATGGCCGAAGAGTTATCTATGAATATGGGAGTAGTAAGAAACTGCAAACCGTAATCCCGCATTTGCTGTTGTATCCATAAACCCTGGGAGCAGCAACTTGCAGCTGCTATGTATTCAGCTTCTGCCGTGGATGTCGCAACGGACGTCTGCTTCTTACACTGCCATGACACCAACCGATCACCTAGAATTTGATATCCGGCCGTGGTTGACTTGAAGTTGATCTTGCAACCGCCGTAGTCTGAATCTGAGTAGGCTGACAGGTCAAACTTATCATCATGAGGATACCAGATCTCGAGATCTGAGTTACCCTTCAGATAAGCTAGAATCCTCTTGACTGCATCCATGTGAGAAACTTGAGGTGCTGTTTGGTACCTGGCACACAAACATACAACAAACATAATATCAGGTCAACTAGCTGTAAGATACATCAATTAACCTATCATTGCCCTGTACCGAGTGACGTCAACTGTTTCACCCTCTTCGTCAGGACAAAGGCCATGCGACGACTGTATTGGAGTTCCGGGAATACGAACATCTTCAACTTTGAATCGACTCAGAACATCTTTCACATACTTCGTCTGATGTATGAAGATTCCCTTGTCAGATTACTAAACATGTAACCCCAAGAAGAATGACATTTCCCCCATCGAACTCATCTCGAACCTGGTTCGCATCAATTTATTGAAATCCTTCGATAATTGTTCGTTTGAAGCTGCCAAAAATGTAGAATCAACCAACCCACGCTTGAATCCATTGTCGAGTAGATAAGTGGACAACTTATCATACAAAGCTCGAGGAGCCTGATGGAGACCATAAAGTGCCTTGTCCAACTTATATACCTTCTCCGGATAATCAAGATCGTAGAATCCCGGAGGTTGCTTGACGTACACTTCTTCTTTGACTTTGCCGTATGAAAACGCACTCTTAACATCCATTTGGAAGACCTTGAATCCACGATGTGCAGCATATGCCAAAAAGATACGAATTGCTTCGATTCTGGAAATCGGTGCATACACCTCGTTAAAATCGATTCCTTCTTTCTGAGAAAACCCTTGCACAACCAAACGGGCTTTGTTACGGACTATCACTCCACGATCATCTCTTTTGCACTTATAAACCCACCGTGTTCCGCACAGTTCTTTGCTTCCAGCTGGTAAATCGACTAGGTGCCACACTCCCAACTTTTGAAATAGTAACAACTCCTCTTGCATTGCTTCTACCCACGAGCCATCAAGTAAAGCTACATCAACATTCTTTGGCTCAATCTGGAGATAGAAAGCATGAATGAAAAACTTCTTCCTGAATACCAGATTCTAGAATTATTAGCAAAGCACTGCTCTCGATTTGATGTCTTGTACGCACTCCTTCACCTAAATCACCAATGATGTTATCTTGCGGATGAATAGTGTTTATCCGGAGTTTTTGATGAATCGGAACAACGACTGTTTCAGCCATACCAGGAACATGATCTTCCTCAACCACCACATTCTCAGTTGAATTAACAGCAGCATCACTTGAAGTAGTTTCAACTTGTGGATCGGCTTGTTGAACAAGAATCTCAACCTGATGTGACACAACTTCATGAAATTCGTTGTCATCATCTGAAGACATATCGTCAGCCATAATTGTAGAATCATTTGATGTTTCTGTCAAGTAATCATCAGCAACAGGCACTTCCGGAGTCGGCAGAGTTTCAATATTCAGAACCGGAGTATCGTCTTGAAGATCAATATAAACTCGAGTAAGCTGATCATCAGACATTTTTGGTGTCGAGTTAAAATTTTCAAAGAGATATTTGTAATCGAACATCCAGTCCGGTCCAACACCTTTGGACGGTAGAGTGTAGATTGAAAATCAACATGTAAATACTCTTCCACAGTACCAGCCTGCTTGTTGAATACCCGTTTCTTCGGATGTGAGTAACCAACAAACAAGCCTTTAAAGACTTTTTCGTCAAATTTGCACGCAGACTTCAACACGGTACATAGACACCCAAACGGCTCCAAATAACTGAGATTCGGCTTATAACTTGAGAAGTTCATAACACTTCTTCCCCAGTCGTTTAACCATAAGCACTTGGTTAAGCACATAACATGCCATGTTGACCGCTACCGTCCAGAAATGAACCGGCAATTGAGCATTGGCCAACATCGTTCGTGCTGTCTCAATGATTGTACGATTCTTTCTTTCTGCCATGCCGTTTTACTGATGTGCGTATGGCGTACTGAATTCATGTACGATGCCTTTCTCCATACAAAAAGTCCTCACGGCGGAATTCTTAAACTCCGTGCCATTGTCGCTGCGAATCCTTCTTACCTTCAACTTATATAATGACTCAAGTGTAGTAATCAGGTTGATAAGGATTCTTGAAGCTTCATCTTTAGAGACATAGAAAATCAACCCATGAGTATCTTGAGTATTCATCGGTCACCACAAGACAGTACTAGTTCCCAAAAATGCTTTGACGATTCACGAGACCGAATAAATCCATGTGTAGCAATTCCAACGGGACTTCAATAGAATGATACTTCTTCAGTGGATGTGATTTTCTCTTCTGCTTTCCCTTCTTGCAACTTACACACACATCATTGAAAACAAATTGTTGTTTCGGAACCCCTTCAACAAGATTCATACGCACCAACTCATTCATTTTGCGACAATGGATGTGACCCATGCGACGATGCCATAGAATGGATTCTCTCTCTGAAGCTTTCGATAGAAAACATTGACCCCCAACAGTTTCTTTGGATGAATTCATGTCGAGCACGTATAAATTCGAGAAACGTGGTGCTTCCATCACAACAAATTCATCTGGAATCTTGTAACCAGGCTTCAGAATCAGACATTCACTCCCCATGAAAGTAGTCGTGTATTGCTTATCACATATCTGGGAAACACTGAGAAGATTGTACTCTAATTCCTTGAAGTATTCAACTTTCTCGAATGTGACTGCACCATTTGACAATTTACCAATTCCTGTGACTTGACCTCCCTTGTTTCCAGCAAATGTAACTTTTCCACCATCGAAATACTTCACATCATGCAACAAGGAGATGTCACCAGTCATGTGCCGAGATGCTCCGCTATCAACAACCCAAATGTTGTTCATGATTTGTCGCGAAAATCCCTGCATAAATTAAGACAGAATAAAAGTATCGGGACGTACCGAAGCTAGAAGCTTTGGGTCGACCGTCATCTTCAACAAAATCAGCACCAGCCATGGAAGAACCCTTAGATTTCCATAAATCATTTGAAGAGCCTTTGGACCTAGAAGAAGAGTTTTTAAGAATTGATTTAACTTTTTCAAAATCACTTTCTGATTTCTTTTCAGTTTTATGTTTTTGAAACTCAGATGACTCATCAAAAAAATGAACTTTGCCTTTATAATCCACAAATCTGACTTTCTTTTTGGAAACAGGTGTTTCAATCTGATATCCTTCTGAAACTTCATCAGATTTTTCTGCATCAGACTTGTCAGATTTTGGCTTCTTCAATGGACAGGTCCGATATGTATGACCATGATTTTTGCATTTAAAACATTTTCGTTTATCAATCACAGTTTTTTCAATCGTGTCACCATCCACATCGGACTCAATAATAGGTTTTTGTGTCTTGGGTTTTAAACCCTTTCGGTTAGACACACGATGATTTCCAGAATCATCATTACATCCAGAATCATAACCTGTAACCCTCTCTGGAACATCACCACGGTACATAAATTGACCTCTAACATGTGGATTTCCAGAAAAATAATGATCCTCATAATTCTGATATATGTTCTACCTCCCACCAAATCTTGGACCAAAATCATTTTTACATCCATGATCAACCCACATTGGACCCCTTCCAAAAATAGGTGGATTTGGTCCACAACCAAACTCATCATAAAAACCCATTGTGATCTTTTAACATAAGGACTTGGTTTTCTGAAATTTGATTGCATTTGTTTGTGAAAAACTCTTGGTGGTGATTGAAAAGTTGGTTTAGATGTTTTCTTGCTCACAAAATTTTTAACAGACTTTTGCACCCTGTTAACCAACCCAGATTCAGAATCAGAGTCAAGTGTGTCATTACTTTGATACTATCATTCCCCTTCTTAATGGGCACACTCCTTATCTTAGGATCATATTCAGGATCATACTTTCCCGAAAAGATTTTATCTATTAAGTTGGGATTGACCATATCCAAAGGAAAATTCTTATCGTTATAGAGTTTATCCGAACCCTTCAAACGATAAGTAACCCAATTTTCAGATTTGTCAACTTTGGCTTTCGGAGTGGGATTGCCAGTCTTTGTCTTTTCAGGTTTTGTGACCTTAGAAGAAGAACCTTGTTCAAAAAGTTTTGATTTTGACTCAGACACAAACCCAACTCCACCATGTTTCACCTTTTTACCTTCAACAGACTTACTTCGAGCAATATGTTTTTGTTCAAACTCACTCAATTTCCTCAGCTCAGATTTGATTGTTGAAAAATCATGTTTTGAAATCAAATCTTGATGATCTGGCTTAGAAACATTTGAACGAGTAGGTTTGGAACATTCAGTTTCCGTTTCAGATATGAGATCATCAATTTTATCAAGGTCTGAGACATCATAAAACAATTCATCAACCGTAGAATCTAAGATAGATTTTCCGGTTGAAGTTTTATCAGACTTCGAATTAATTGATTGATGATTAGTCTGCTTGTCATGAGAAGAAACTTCCACGTTTTCCTCAGATGAAGGACCATTTGTTATAATAACAGTAGGTGGAACTTGGCTAAATTTTCCAGAGTCATTTTCCTTGTCAGACTTGTGAAGAAAATTGGTAAATGAAGATGAAACTTGAAACGTGTCAATCTTTTGTTTTAGTTCGAAAATCTCAAGTTTAAGATCAGCAACAAGTTTTTGACTATTAGCCAAGTCCTTCTGTGTGGACACAAGCAGTTCAGATTGGTTTGAAAATTCATATTTTTGTAAACGTAACTGCTCATGAACCGACAACAACTCCTTAGTGGTTCCTTCCCATCTTTCCTTATAGATATTCATATCAGCTCTTGCTACCGATAAAAGATCATTTAGTTTGGTCTTTTCATCTAAGAGCGTACTCTTAGCGGTAGCAAACTGATCACAAGATTTGCACATCGGAGGATAAGAAACTACCTTAGAAGTATCAGCCATTAAAGCGACCGATTCTGTGATGTTGTTTCTTTTCAGTGTACCGACCTCCTGCTTCAAGCTTTTGTTCTCATCAGATAGCTTTTACATTTCTTTCTGTAGTGCAATCATATTGTCAGCAATCTCCACAGCATTTGGCTGAGCCTTCTCATACTGTTGCTTTAATGGAAGACTCTTTTGATATAAATTCTCAAAATCATTGGATGTGTCTATTGCTTCAGCTTTCGCGACTTTACATTCACGGATCAGTGTTTCCTTCTCCTCAGTTAAAACTTGAACTTGCTTTTCCAACAAGTGAACGGCATCTGATTCAACTTTCTCAGACAAACTTGCCATGAAAGCAAATTTTTCTTTAAGAATAGATTGATGATCATCCTTTGAATCCGACACTCTTGCTTCATCATTGAATCCAACATTAACTTCACCAATTGCTTTGCCATGAATTTCATCTCCATCTTGAGTAGATCCGGTCATGGTATCTTCATCCTGTACATGTTGCACAATCAATGCAGATGAATCAGCAAATTGGTTACCCCAGTTATAAATTTTGTCTTCTTGAGACACTAGGGCTTTTGTAGTTTCAGAGTTAGGTTTAGAATTTGAAGAACTCCCTGAATTTGAAGTATTGTTGGTTCCAGAAGCATTAGACTTAGGAGCATACTTTTGGTATTCTTGCTTCTTAGGTTGAGAGCATTCCCGAGCGAAGTGTCCGAAATTTGAACAATTATAACACCTCACCTTGAACTTATTAAACCCAATTCTACCACCCGAATTCAGGTCTTTCCTTCCACCTTTCTTCAGAAATCTCTTCACCCTTCTCGCAAGCATGGCAAACTGCCAGTTAATATCCATCAGCTCCAAGTCATCCGGATCAACCTGATCATAATCCTCCTCTGTTAGTTCTGCATTACTCACCTTCCCAGTTATAACCCCATAATACGATGACACCAACGCAAATACAAGAGCCATATAATCTTCTGTCGTTGTAACCGACATGGCCATCTTGCTAGTGTTCATCAGGTTACTTGCTAGAATTGAGACGTTACACCCTCCAGAACTATAATGGTATTCATAATTGTTTGAACCCATTCCATTTCCTGAGTTTGACACATTTCCAGGCAAATTTCTAGCTATGAATGCCGTTGCTGGTGCAGAACTTGTCGCTTTACCCAATTTGCTTGAAATAGTTGCTGCATTCGAACCATAATACACTTCAGGATTTTGGACTTCGGCAGGTGTTGTATTCACATTTTTCATTTCAAAATCTCTCGCTTGCAACTTGCCCAACAGCTTCACAAATGTTAACGTCGAATAATCTTTGTCATTTGTAATCATCAAGACGTATCATTCCCACTTTGATGGCAAACCCTCAAGTAATTTTTCTTTAAGTTCCTCATCGTCCTTCTTGATCTAAACGGTATCCATCTCAAATAACAAATGGCAATACCTCGAGATCAATTCCGGAACGCCTTCACCATCAAAATGTTTAAAGTTATCAAACTCCTTACTCAAGACCTTCTTTTTACTCTTTTTGTATTGGCCGTTGCCTTCACACCGTTCCTTCAAAGTTGTCCATAATTCATTAAAATCTTCACAACTTTTAAACTAATGCAACAACTCTTTCGGTAATGCTTGAGTTAGAACACCGTAGGCCTTTTGTTCTCTGTTGTAATCAGTTTTTTGACTTAATTCCAGATTTCTTTGCATTATTGGTACGTTGTTGACACCAACCGGATAAACGTACGGTGCATCCAGAGCTATCCATAGATCAGGAATGGTAGTTCCAATATACGCCTCGAACTGCTTCTTCCAGTTATAGTAGTCTTCGAACTTGAGTAACTTGGGTACTTTCTGAGTAGTCCCAATCTCATTGTCGTAGTTCAATAAAGTCTGCATCTGAGACTGAATCACAGCAAACACTTGATAGTCTGACATTTTAAAAAAAATCAAATTTCTGATAGGTATGAATTTATACCGAACTTAAATAAACCCCCGAACGTGCTCCGAACTTTCTCCGAACTCGAATATATAGTCCGAACTTTCGCCGAACTCGTCACGAACTCAGTCATTCTGAATCAAAGTAAAAAACCCCGAACTCTCTCCGAAGCACCTCTGAACTAGGTCAAAACACTCTCAGAACATCCAACGAACTCTCACCGAACAGAAATTCCACCGAACTCCCTCTGAGTGACCTCCGAACTCTCAACGAACAAGAAAAACGGACCGAACTCTACTCCGAACTTCGGGTTCGGAGCGGTTACGCCAAACTAGAGGTTCGGCCGAACGAGAAAAATTCGGAAAACTTTGAATCTCACAGAAAAACTCAACCACTCGAGCTCAGGACGATCAATCGAACGAAAACCAACAGAAACAAGGAATTTGAACGTAAATCATGATGAATTCAACGCAGAAGTCGGATCTAGTGATTTGTACACCGAAATTGGACCGAAAGTTAACCCGAACACGAAGAAAAACGAGCTTTTGACCACAAAATTGACCAAAATCGAACCAAGCAATACCAGAAAGCTCTGATACCACTTGAAAACGCTGGAGCGTACGAATCGACTTAGTTCGACATCAATCGTGTAATAGAAACGAGAACAAACGTGTAAATAACAATGCTCAATCTCTCAGTAATAACGGAACAGGTTATAGAGAGAATCAGAACACAATACACACACACTTTGCTAACACTCGCTCAAAAACTCGTTCCAGAGACAAAGCTAACAACCTATTTATAGACATCGGCCGGCCGAACTCCTAAGCTTGTCCGAACCTCAGGTTCGGCAAAGGTTCGGCCAAGGTTCGGCCAACAGCAAAATAGATGTAATCTCCAAGTCTTCAACGCTTTGTCTGATCCAGCATGTTGCCACCTAATGTATCAACATAAATCATGGAATATAACTCCACCAATATATATTTTAAGATCACATAAAATCATAACCTATAGATTTAAAGCTCATAACTCAACGATTAATAACTTGTAATTAAAATCCTTTAATTACACAGAATTATAAATATCATTTAATCACCTATATGTATTTATATATTTTAATTCTACATAAAATCATAGAATTTCAATTGTTTAAACTTTCGTGTATGCTCGTAGTGATGATCACAAAACCCTAATTGCTAAGGTCAACACAGTCAATGTTCACACAACATTTAATATGGTTTACGTTCAGCTAATGTTGGAAAATGACATGAAAATACGGATTGTCACATTATCACCTTCATTTGCTCTTTCACACCCTTTTAAACATATAATTAAAGGGTGCCATCACTGCTCAAATTTGATGGTTATTCAAGTCTATAATTGATTTTGGGTGCTGATTGGTAATATGATTGATTTAAACTTTTGATTCAGTTAAATTTCCAGCTACAAAATTAAGTTTCAAAATGTTTCGTAAGCTTGAAGAGTCGGACTTTCAACATTTGTTTCACTTGAAAGTCCTTAAAGAATGGCAAACTATTTTTTTCTTCAATTTGAAATAGTTAATTCATAAACTTTTTTGGGCGCCATCTTAAAATTATCTAATTAATACGAAAATTTAATTAGGTTTATAAAATCCGAATTGATATCCTTAATTTTGTAACATGTCTTTCTTATTTAAATTACCCATAATGTATACTATTTATAGACTGTACAAGTTTAGTCTACACAATCATTTTTCTTTCCCATCACTAAAATTCGGTATTCCATTGATATCTCACCTCAATTAAAAATTTTAAATTAGCATGTCTTTAGTTAACCTGTTTTTAAATTTCCGACATACATTTGATTAGGTTAAATTAACCATACGAATAGTCTATATGCAATATAAAAGTCAAACTAGAGTAAATACGTTTAAATATGCGGAAGCGTAAACGACAAAAGTTATGCTAAATGTTTAAGCGCCAAACCATGCGCAAATCCAAAAGATGATTAGTTTGAAAAGTTTAGAAGTCTAATATGCATGTATGATAATCAAAATCCATAAGTGGTGCATCCAAGCTCGTAGCAAGCAATCCAGTTTAGCGACCAGAGAAAATAACATGCTAAAGTGACAACACAAAGGTTGGTGAGTTCACAGGTTTAATTAGTTCATCAGTCCAAGTTCAATCCAAGTTCAGTTCCAGATCAAGATAAAACATATACAATAGGTTGCTAGGCTATTTTCAAAAATCTAGGCACGTTCATAGTTATTGAAGCTCGACCGTTAAGATTTGCCTCATTAAGACTAAGGACCATTATAACACCCATTCGATATCCAATCGAGTCGTTGCGAAGGACCCAGGTGGGGCTTGTCAGACCCAGTAGTACTACTCAATTATTTCCCACTAAATACAATTACTAACAGTAACTTTCAAGTGAGGACTTTTCATAATCTTGTGTTCGAGTATTCAGGTGATATGATTATCAAAACAGTTAAAGTTCATGCATGTTAATCTCCCCCAAAAGGATTAAAACAGTAAAATGGGGCCTTGAAACTCACCTTAGGTTGCACAGCAAAAGTTTCCTGATAAACAGTTAATCACGTAGCAAGAACGGGTCTTGCGAAAGCAATCAATCACCTAACGAGCATACGAGTATAAGTGTGTGTTCAAGTAAAATGACTACGTATAATGTAGACGACAAAAAAGAGTGATGGCGGAATTCAAAACAAGTCGAGGATGGCACGTGTGCCAAATCCGAGCAATTATTGAAATATACGAGAAAATACAATATATGTCAATATTATATATATTCTAAGTTCAAATATTTCAAAAATAAATATATGTATTTAACTAAACGTTCAAGTGACGTTAATAACGAATTTTCTAGGACAATATATATGTATATATATTAAAGGTTATCATTAATATTCGGTTATTTCAATAAAAATCCAACGACATAAGTTTATAAATTAATCTACTCAAGATATATATATGTTTTACCTTTTTGTCAAACTAAAATTTTATATCAATATATATATATAGATGTTGGAAATATATTTTAATTTAGAAGAACAAGTTAAACATGATTTACGAGGTTTAAATGTCTCAAATATATTTTTACGAGTTTAAGATAAGACAAGGAACACGTTTGGTACAAGATCTAGCGTTCAAATGCTCATAAAGATGCAAAAACAATAAAAACAGCAAGTATGGGGGTCCTTGGGTTCGAACCCGAGACCTCACTGTTAGGACACCGAGTACAGACCAGTCGGCCAAGGGCCTGTTGGTGTCAAGATCCGGATCGAAATCCTTTTGTGTATAGGCAGCGACCAGGAACAATTCAAAGGAAAATACATACTCAAAAAATGATGAGGCTGGGACTTGAACCCGCACCTCCAGCGAACAAACACCACCACCTTACCAGTTGTGCCAGTTTAGCGTCTGGTAACATACCCGGCCACCAACCCATATAATCCATACCCGCCTGTTATCCTCTTCTTCCCCACAAACCCTAGTCTCTCCGGAGGTATTTTCTGGTCGCCGGAAAACCGAAAAAAAACATGAAAGAGACCAGAAAACGTGCGACTAGCATGAAATAACGATTACCTTGAACCGGAGATGAAGGATGTGTGTGTTTTTGGTGACGTAACGCACCGAAACACGAATACGAACACTCGATTACGGTCACTATTTCCACCTCTGATGCCTTCCGGTTGCTCGAAACCGGTTCACGATCACTGTTGGTGATTGATGGTAAGTGGTTGAAGGGTGGTGTTTTGGTGTTCCTTGGTGGGTTGCCGGAAGAACGAGGAGATGCCGAGAGAGAGAGAGAGAGAGAGAGAGAGAGAGAGAGCAGAGAGGATGCGAGAGAGAGAGACTAAGAGTGAATGCTATGGTGAAGGGTTTGTACTAATCATGGGGATGAAACTGCCGGAGGTGAATGATCGGTTGAAGTTGAAACCGTGAATTGAATTCACGTAATGAGCATTTAATTGACAATTGGTTATTGACACATTTAGTCGTTCATAATTTACCTATTGAGAATTAAGTTTTGGTAGTTACAGAAACAGTCCTCCACATTCAATTAATTAAAATCATGTTTAAGGAACAACAAAATGACCCCTCGAAGTTTTATAAAAACCTAACGGTTCTAACGGAGTTAACAGAAATTTTTTTTAATAACGAAATATGAGGAACGTCAAAATATAATAATCGTCTAACATTTATAAGGATTATAAATCTTGTTTTACTAAAACAAACATGGAATAGAACTCCACCATTATATATTTTATAATCACATAAAATCATAACCTAGAGATTTAAAGCTCATAACTCAACGATTAATAACTTGTAATTAATATCCTTTAATTACACAAAATTATAAATATAATTTAATCACCTATATGTTTTAATTCTACATAAAATCATAGAATTTCACTCGTTTAAACTTTCGTGTATGCTCGTAGTGATGATCACAAAACCCTAATTGCTAAGGTCAACACAGTCAATGTTCACACAACATTTAATACGATTTATGTTCAGTTAATGTCAGAAAATGACCTGAAAATATGGATTGTCACAGTATCCCCTTGTTGAAGAATTTTCGTCCTCGAAAATTGCGTAACGCGATAAAATTTAATGAGCTAGACACAAAGGAAATAAAAGTAAATTTCTCAGTCGTCACATCATCCCCTTGTTAAAGAATTTTCGTCCGCGAAAATTTTGCCAGTACCTGAACTAGATAAAGGTTGATCCTTGAACAGTCTGGGATATTTCTTCCTCATCTGATCTTCGCGTCGCGT
This sequence comes from Deinandra increscens subsp. villosa, assembly GCA_039602395.1. Classification (NCBI taxonomy): domain Eukaryota; kingdom Viridiplantae; phylum Streptophyta; class Magnoliopsida; order Asterales; family Asteraceae; genus Deinandra; species Deinandra increscens. Next base: position 50,048,404 of record JBCNJP010000025.1, read on the forward strand.
TCCCAAGAATTCAGGACCATGTCTCGAGTTCCAATGAACTTTAACGATTGGGATTTTGCTACGCTTTAACTATTTAACCTCCCGGTCCATAATTTCCACCGGTTCTTCGATAAATCGAAGTTTTTCGTCTGCGTGCAACTCCTCGAGTGGAGTGATTAATGTCTCATCTGCTCAACATTTCTTTAAATTCGACACATGGAAGACATTATGTACCCCCCACTTAGCTCTCCTGGTAAGTTTCATAAGCTGATAGACCAATTCTCTTAACAATCTCGAATGGCCCAATGTATCTCGGTTTTAACTTACCACATTTGCCAAAACGTACTACGACCTTGTCTCCTTTCTCAAATTCCAAAGGTCTTCAACGTTTATCAGCATAACTTTTCTGTCTATCTCGTGCGGTTGCCATACGATTACAAATTTGCACGATTTTCTCCGTTGTCTTGAGTACTAACTCAGGACCTGTGAGTTGACTGTCACCAACCTCCGCCCAAAAAAAGAGGTAATCTACACTTACGCCCATAAAGTGCTTCAAACAGAGCTACACCGATACTGGTGTGGTAACTGTTGTTATAGAAAAATTCCACTAAGGGTAAGTGTTTATCCCAACTTTCACCAAAATCAATCGCACATGCACGCAACATGTCCTCAAGAGTTTGAATGGTCTGTTCACATTAACCATCCGTCTGAGGGTGATATGCAGTACTCATATCCAAACGCGATCCTAATGCTTCATGTAGAGATTCCCAACATTTAGATGTAAATCGGACATCTCGATCTGATATGATAGAAACTGGTACTCCATGTCGCGAGACGATCTCTTTGAGATAAATTTTGCCTAATGTCTTTGAGGTGTCAGTTTCCTTGATTGGTAGGAAATGTGCCAACTTGGTTAAACGATCAATAATTACCCAAATTGTATCACATCTGCTTACTGTACGGGGTAACTTTGTGATAAAGTCCATAGCGATACCCTCCCATTTCCACTCGGGAATTTTTGGTTGTTAAAGTAACCCTGCCGGTTTCTGGTATTCCGCCTTAACCTTGGAACAAGTCAAGCACTTGCTTACGTAAGTGGCAATGTCAGCTTTCATCTTTGGCCAACAGTAAATCAATTTCAAATCTTGGTACATCTTATCTGAGCCTGGACGAATAGAATAACGAGACTTATGGGCTTCATCCATAATCAATTCCCTCAAATTTCCATACGCGGGAATCCATATTCGATTCGCACAATACCGGATACCATCTGATCTATCTTCAAATAATTTATCCATACCCCATAAGGATTCTAATTTAACGTTCTCAGCTTTTAGTGCTTCAAGTTATGCATTCCGGATCTGATCAGGTAATCTTGTACACAGCAACGTTGTCTCATGTTCAGCTCCTTTTGAGCAAAGATATGCTCAAGACTTTTGTGATCAGTGTAGATAGTACACTTCGTACCATAAAGATAATGTCTCCAAATTTTCAACGCGAAAATGACTGTCACACCCCCAAATCAACCACTAACGGAGTTTATACCGTTAAGGGGTGCGAGCAAACCAGGACCACAACCATTAGTTACAAATACTAAACGAATCAGAGTAAAGTCCAAACATTAATAATAAAAACAGTTTAACAGTACGCAGCGGAAAACATTATCTTTAGCACTAACCACGTGCTTTACATAAACATTGTTTTAAATTCCCAAGTTTAGTTTAAATAAAAATAAACATCTTCTTGTGCCATTTCAACCTGCTCCGGATACTCTTCAGCGATCTGCAAAAGTTTAAACTACGCAAGTGTCAACCTAACGGTTGGTGAGTTCACAGTGGGCATGTCACGCATTGGCCCGGTCTCATAATCATAATCGAATCAACATATACTTATGAAATATTCATTTGTGAAAAGCAATGCTTTAGTGATATCCAAAATCATATTATTGTGGTTTAGTAAAAGTATTGTTCGTAACCTACGTTATCGGGTATGTACTAGTTTTGTATAGTTAAAGTGCTCAACCGATATTGCGGGTAGCTAATCCGTTGTTCCATGCACTAAGGAAGTTTGTACCAAAGCTGACCATAAATTATTGTAGTGGCTGTGCCATCAGGTTCTGCGGACCTACGTCATCGCGGATTTGCCTCCCCCGTGTCCTCTCGGGATCACGGTGAGATAGGCTGATATTGTACCTCCGTGCACTCCCCGTGCCACGGGGCGGAGTTTGTCAAACTCCAGTAGATCTACCCAACATCCCCTCGCTTTACAATTAATGGTACAATTTAGTTGAGGACTTTTAAGTTTTCAAGGCATCCTTAGAAATCATGTGATATCATGTGGTTTAGACTTTAACCTACGCTAGCCATATTAAAAAGGTTTACTGGATTCTCATGAATCTCAAAAGTGTTTTCAGTTTCGTTTCAGAAATAGTTGTTTAAGTAATTCACAAGTGCTTCCCATAAAGCACTTCAAGTTCATCAAGTGGGTGCCGAGCACTCCAAGTTTTCAAGTTCATCAGGGAGGTGCATAGCACTCTCGAAGTTGTCAGCATTGTTTTTCATTTAGTTATTCGGTGTGACCCAAACGGGTTCACGGTAATCGGGTTAGTGACACTCACCTTGGGTTGCACTGCTACACTTGCTAATAATCCAAGTTTGCTTAATGAAGACCTATGAACACGTTTAGGTCTTAAGTATTAGTTTTGTCACACCCCAATTTAACCACTAACGGAGTTTATACCGTTAAGGGGTGCGAGCAAACCAGGACCACAACCATTAGTTACAAATACTAAACGAATCAGAGTAAAGTCCAAAACATTCATTTCAAAACAGTTTCAAAAGTTACGCAGCGGAATAAAGGCATAAGTATCTTAGCACTAACCACGTGCTTTACAAATCTTTGTTTCAAATTCAAATTCCCAAATTTAGTTTAATAAAAGTAAATATCTTCTCGTGCCATGCCAACCTCCAGTGGATACTCTTCAACGATCTGCAAAAGTGAAAACCACACAAGTGTCAACCTAACGGTTGGTGAGTTCACAGTGGGCATGTCATGCATTGGCCCGGTCTCATAATCGTATCAACATTTACATACGTAATATTTGTTTGTGAAAAGCAATGCTCAGTTATATACGTCAATTCATAAACATTTGTTATTTAGTAAAGTTATTGTCCGTAACAAAGTTATCAGGTATGTACTAGTCTTGTATAATTAAAGTGCTCAACCGATATCCCGGGTAGCTAATCCGTTGTTTCCATGCACTAAGGAAGTTCGTACCAAAGCTGACGATTAAGTATAGTAGAGGCAGAGCCTTCAGCCATTTTGTTTTGCGGACATTCGTCATCGCGGCTTTGCCTCCCCCGTGTCCTCTCGGGATCACGGTCAGATAGGCTGATATTGTACCTCCGTGCACCCCCAGTGTCACGAGGCGGAGTTTGTCAAACTCCAGTAGATCTACCCAACATCCCCTCGCTTTACAATTAATGGCACAATTAAGTTGAGGACTTTTTCAGTTAAAAAGGCAATCCTTAGAAATCATGTGATATCATGTGGTTTAGACTTTAACCTACACTAGCCATATTAAAACGGTTTTCGTTTCAGAAATAGTTTGTTAAGTTTCACAAGTGTTTCCCATAAAACACTTCAAGTTCATCAAGTAGATGCATAGCATTCTAAGTTTTCAGTTTCATCAAGTAGTGCATAGCACTCGTAGAGTTGTCAGCATTGTTTTCCATTAAGTTATTCGGTGTGTCCCAAACGGGCTCACAGTAAACGGGTTAGTGACACTCACCTTTGGTTGCACTTCTACACTTGTTATATAATCCAAGTTTGCTTAACGAAGACCTATGAACACGTTTAGGTTTTAAGTATTAGTTTTGTGTCTAATCTTTACTTAACGTTACTATGGCCCATAACATAGCACGTTGGAATTACGACTCGACATAACGACACACGACACCGATGGTTGATCATAAACAAGGGTTCATATACATCAGAAATCAAAGCATGTATCCTCATAGCATAATCATGTAAGTCATGGCATAACATTCAAGCAAATTGCACAAGTTTGGATTCTGGTCTCAGTTTCACTAGCAGTTTCGCTAGGCAATTTCGCTGTGTGCACGGGCAGCACTTTCGCTAGGCAATACCCGATGACACAGTTTCGCTAGGCTAGTTTCGCTCGAAACTGTTGGCACAGTTTCGCTAGCCTAGTTTCGCCCGAAACTGGTTTGAACTTTCGTTCAGGGAATTTCGCTCGGTAGTTTCGTCCGAACAGGTCTGGTTGGTTTACCCGGCGACACTACAGTTTCGCTCCATAGTGTCGCTGATTGAAGATATGCATAATTTCGCTGGACATTTTCGCCCATAGAACATGACAGTTTCGCTGGTCGCGAAACACACATAAATCAGCCTAAAAATCAATCTAACAGCTTCCATATTACATGTAATTCATTATCTAGCATACATAACCATTTACCAACATAAATCAGTAAGCTTTAACACCTTAAACATGCATTTTCATCATCAAATCACTAAAATACATTAAAAACCCTAAAATGACCTAAATAGCATAAATCTTTATCATGGATCAGTTTCACACGTAAAGTTATCAACTTTATGGTTGTTCTAGCATCCCTAAACAACATATAAGAAGATCAAGTGATTCTATGAAGGTTTGGTCATGCTTTAAGAAGAAAACACATAGAAAAGCAAGAAACATAGTTTTGGGTCTCACGGTTGATTCTAGGATCGATGGATGATCTTCACAACTCGGGGTGATGGCTGATTCTTGATGGTTCTTGGTTGGAATCAGCTGGTCCAGAAGTTTCAGGAGAGTGTGTGTGTTTTTGTGTGAAATGAGGCAAATAGGAGAGCTAGGGTTTATTAAGATTATTTATATCAGAGGCTAGTTTCGCTGGCAGTTTCGCTGGCCAGGCAAAACTGGCTCTGATCACGAGTGAGCCAACAGACTGCCAGGAGACATTATAGTTTCGCCCGGTAGTTTCGCTGGTTACCCAAAAGTGGTCAATTTCACATTCTAAGCAAGATAAACACGATTCATAAATTGTCATGCTATTCTCAATACTAAATCATGTATTTAAATCACATTGCACATATGGACGGGTTCGGTGATCAACCAAAGGACGTGGACGTATTCGGCCTAGTTGAGCATTAGTTACTAAGTTGACACTTATAACGTAACTAACGGAATTGTCTAACGGAAGTAAACCTTGAAATTCTCGGATGTCACATCATCCCCTTGTAATTGGAATTTTCGTCCCGAAAATTATTCTTGCGTCGTAGCGTTTGCAGCCTCGGCTGTCGTCGCTGCTGTATTTGCTGGGTAAAGAAAGCAAAAGTTTTAGGGTTGCCACATCCTCCTCCTGTTAAAGGAATTTTGGTCCCCAAAATTAAATCATACCTTGAGTTTCCGCGGACGTTTGCTCGAATAAGTGAGGATACTTCTTCTTCATCTGATCCTCTCGTTCCCAAGTATATTCAGGTCCACGCTTTGAGTTCCATCGAACCTTGACGATCGGAATCTTGCTACGTTTGAGGGCTTTCTCCTCGCGTCCCATTATTTCTACCGGTTGCTCGATAAATCTCAGATGTTCGTCGATTTCCAATTTCTCCAAAGGGATTATTTCAGTGTTGTCAGCCAGACATTTCTTCAGGTTAGAGACGTGAAACACGTTGTGAACTCCATCGAGTTCAGCAGGGAGTTGTAAACGGTAGGCCACCGGGCCTACTTCCCCAATGATTTCAAACGGTCCGATGTAGCGAGGGTTCAACTTTCCACGCTTTCCAAAGCGTATCACACCTTTCCAGGGAGATACCTTCAATAGTACCTTGTCGCCTACCTCGAACTTCAAAGGTTTACGGCGTTTGTTGGCATAGCTCTTTTGTCTGTCACGTGCTGCGGCTATCCGCTTTCTGATTTGAATAATCCGTTCGGTTGTATCATGAATGAGTTCTGGTCCGGTGAGTCCCTTCTCACCCGTTTCGGCCCAACACACGGGCGATCTACATTTCCTGCCATAAAGTGCTTCAAAAGGTGCTGCACCGATGCTCGAATGATAACTGTTGTTGTAGGAGAACTCCACCAACGGAAGGTGAGACTCCCAGTCTTTACCGAAGTCGAGAACGCAAGCACGGAGCATGTCTTCTAAAGTCTGAATAGTTCTTTCCGTCTGACCATCGGTCTGCGGGTGATAGGTTGTGCTCATATCAAGTCTGGTTCCCAGTGCTTCTTGCATAGATTGCCATAATCGGGAAGTGAATCGGGGATCTCTGTCAGAGATAATAGTCTTTGGCACCCCATGACGTGCCACAATTCGGTCGATATATAGTTTTGTCAACTTATCCATATTGTCACTTTCCCTCATTGGAATGAAATGTGCAGATTTGGTTAGTCGATCAATGATAACCCAAATCGCATCCGGTCGATTCGATCGATGAGGTAATCCCGTTACAAAATCCATTGAGATATCCTCCCATTTCCATTCTGAAATCTTTGGTTGCTGTAATAGCCCATAAGGCTTTTGGTATTCAATCTTCACTCTTGAGCATGTTAAACACTTAGCCACATATCGTGCGATGTCGGCTTTCATATTCGGCCACCAATACAAGTTCTTCAAATCTTGGTACATTTTATCCGATCCAGGGTGCACCGAATACCTTGATTTGTGAGCCTCGTCCATCACGAGCTCTCGGAGATTTCCAAGTAAAGGAACCCAAATTCTGTCATTATAATACCTGAGTCCGTCGGACCTAACTTCAGAGTTACCGTCTATACCACGCAGTGCTTCAGCTGCGAAGTTTTCTTCCTTTAGAGCTTCTTGTTGGGCATCGCGGATCCGATCCGGCAATCCCGTGTGAATGGTAAGTTGCAGCGCTCGTACCCGTCGAGGCTTTTCGTATTCTTTCCGACTTAAGGCATCAGCCACAACATTGGCTTTTCCCGGGTGATATTTGATTGCTAAGTCATAATCATTCAGTAGCTCGACCCATCGTCGTTGTCGCATGTTGAGATCCTTCTGATCAAAGATGTGCTGTAAGCTTTTGTGGTCGGTAAATATTGTGCACTTTGTTCCGTAGAGGTAATGTCTCCAAATCTTGAGTGCATGAACAATGGCTCCCATTTCCAAATCATGCGTTGTATAATTCTTCTCAGTGTCCTTCAGTTGCCTGGACCCATAGGCAATCACTTTGTCCCGTTGCATCAACACACAACCGAGTCCTTGGATTGATGCATCACAGTAGACTACAAAGTCGTCAACTCCATCGGGTAATGCAAGAATCAGAGCTGAACATAACATATCTTTGAGAGTTTGAAACGCGTGTTCTTCTTTTTCACCCCATCTATATTGCACTCCCTTGTGCGTTAATGGTGTTAAGGGTTGAGCCAACTGCGAGAAACCCTTGATGAACCTTCGATAGTATCCGGCAAGTCCCAAAAATTGTCGGATTTCGGTCGGTGCTCTTGGGGTAGGCCAATTCTTGATAGCTTCCACTTTAGCTGGGTCGACATGAATTCAATTCTGATCAACAATGTGTCCAAGAAACTGGACTTCGCGAATCCAAAAATCGCATTTCGAAAACTTGGCGTAAAGCTGTTCCTTGCGGAGCAATTCCAAGATAAGTCGCAGGTGCTCCTCATGTTCCTCCCTTGTCTTGGAGTAGATCAAAATATCATCAATGAAAACTATCACAAACTTATCGAGGTATGGCTTGCATACTCGATTCATCAGATCCATAAATACGGCCGGTGCATTGGTTAGCCCAAACGGCATAACCAGGAATTCGTAGTGACCATACCGAGTTCTGAAAGCAGTCTTGGGAACATCCTCATCTCGAACGCGAAGCTGGTGATATCCAGATCGTAGATCAATCTTTGAGAAGTAACTTGAACCTTGTAGCTGATCGAAGAGATCGTCGATTCGAGGAAGTGGATACCGATTCTTGATCGTAACTTTGTTAAGCTCTCGGTAGTCAATACACATTCGGAACGTTCCATCCTTCTTCTTAACAAACAATACCGGAGCTCCCCACGGAGACGAACTGGGACGGATTAATCCTTTGTCAAGTAGCTCTTGAAGTTGTGAGGAGAGTTCGTTGAGTTCACTTACCGCCAAACGGTAAGGTGCGCGTGCAATCGGAGCGGCTCCAGGAGTTAAGTCGATTCCAAACTCAACTTGTCGAAATGGAGGCAAACCAGGCAGATCTTCGGGAAATACATCTTGGAAGTCGCGGACTATCGGGTAGTCGTTGATTCTGCGCTCGGGAAGTGTCGAATCGGTGACGTTTACAAGAATCGCGAAGTGACCTTTGCGAAGGCACTTTTGAGCCTTGAGAAATGAAATAATACCAGTTACTGTTCCACCTTTTTCACCTTGGACCGTTAACACCTTACCTCCTTCGAGTGGGATACGAACCACTTTTTCTTTACATAAGATTTCAGCTCGATTCTCAGATAACCAATCCATTCCTACTATAACGTCAAAACTACCAATCGGAAAAGGCATAAGGTCGATTCCTAATGTATGGCCAGCTAGTTCTAACTTACAGTCCTTAACTATCTGAGTTGTATCATGGAGTTTACCATTTGCTAGTTCTACCACATATTTAGCGTCTAAGGCAACCGGTTTAGCATTAATCAACTTAGCAAATTTAGTGGAAATCAAACTTTTCTCAGCACCAGAATCAAACAATACAGTAGCAAAGAAACCATTCAATATGAATTTACCATTAATCACGTTGGCGTCGTTGCGAGCTTCTCCTTGACCCATGACGAAAGCTCTTCCTCTGCCATTTCCACCATTCCCGTTCCCGCCATAACCATTTCCGTTGCCCGGGTTTCCACCGTTACCATTGTTACCATTTCCTTGTCTTCTCAATCGCGGACAATCCCTTTTTATGTGGCCTTGAGCTCCACACTCAAAACAGCCACGGGCTCCATCATTGTTGTTGTTCTGATTGTTTTCTTGCCCGTTGCGGTTGTTTCCATAGTTGTTGTTGTGCCTTTGGCGGTTCTGTTGCTCAGGAAGAATTGCTTAACAGTCTTTTGCTTCATGGCTCCTCTTGCCACATCTTTCGCAGTTCAAACTTTTTCTGCAGGTACCGGTGTGATGCTTCCCACACTTGTTGCACCTGGGCAGGTTACCCTTGTAGTTACCTTGACCATTCCCGCCCTGGTGATTGTTAACACTGTTGTTTCCAGACCTCTTACTCTGACCCTGGGAGTTAAACGATCTCCCCGTGTTGTTTCCAACACTTTGATTGTTCATAGAGTTTCTAGGAGCTTCATCATCAGCTTTTCTTTTGCCACTCAAGGCAGTCTTTTCAGAAACTCTTGCAGGAAGTGTACCCCTCTCAACTTCCTGATCAGTTAACTTGTGAGCCAGACGGATGGCTTGTTGCAAAGTGATTGGGTTGCTGGCAGTCACCAAACTCTTGATTTGGGGTACGAGACCCTCCAGATAACGCTCAATGCGTTTGAATTCAGCATCAACCATGGACGGACACAGTACCGCGTACTCGTGGTAACGCGCAGTGTACTCTTCGACTTCAGACCCAGACATCTTGGAGTTCAGAAATTCTCCTTCTAGCTTCTTGACTTGGTCCCGAGGGCAATACTCCTCCATGATCAGTTCCTTAAATGCTTCCCATTCCATGTTGTTAGCCGCATTTACCCCGACCATTTGAATTTCAGCGTTCCACCAGGAGAGAGCAGCTCCTTCGAATGTACCAGTCGCAAATTTCACCTTGTTCTCAGCAGGACAGTTACACATGGAGAAGACCTTCTCAGACTTTTCAATCCACCTGAGGAGTCCTACCGCTCCTTCCTCGCCGGAAAACGTCATCGGCTTGCAGTCCATGAAAGTCTTAAATGTGTAGTGATGAACGTTTCCTGATGCAATTAATATTTCGGGTTTCAAATTTAAACAGGTCAAAATATATATCGCCTTGTGCCTTAACCGGCATAACAATTACCATGCGCGGCGATTGTAGCTTGCACGGCGGCCACAGCGGCTTGCACATGCTCGTTGATCATTGCTTGCAGTTGTGCAGGCGTCAGGTTGATGTTATTCCTTCCCGCTCTTCCAGACATTTTCTGGATTGTGAAAGTAGACAGTGTTCAGTAACAATTATATTCTATACATATCCCATAATATGTATATTAGCAATTTCCCGTTATCCCTCTATTAGTCCAGAAAAATTTTGTGCACAATCGAGGCGTCGTCGGAGAACGTCGTAAGTCGTGAGTACTATCGTCGAAAGTCGGCTTCCCCATAAAAGTCACCGTCGGCGTAGTCATCGTAGCAGAAATCAGGACGTCGCGTGTAGCATCGTTTCGTTGTCGCTTTCCCCAGAGTAGTGCGTGTATTATCGTTCGCATTTCGTATTTGTGTGTGAAATCTTCCTAAGGCTTTTCCGTTAGACTACTTAGACACGGTCTCTATATATATCTACATATATATATATATATTTACATATGGAGTATTTACTTACACAGCAGAGCGAGTATCCCAGGTTGGCACGTAAAATTTTTTTGTTTTGGGAATTTGTTTGTTCGTTTGTAACTAAGGTTTCAAGTTGGAGTTTCCAAATCGTTTTTCAAAATGATTCCAGTTCTCTGCAACTTATGGCTCTGATACCAATCTGTCACACCCCAATTTAACCACTAACGGAGTTTATACCGTTAAGGGGTGCGAGCAAACCAGGACCACAACCATTAGTTACAAATACTAAACGAATCAGAGTAAAGTCCAAAACATTCATTTCAAAACAGTTTCAAAAGTTACGCAGCGGAATAAAGGCATAAGTATCTTAGCACTAACCACGTGCTTTACAGATCTTTGTTTCAAATTCAAATTCCCAAATTTAGTTTAATAAAAGTAAATATCTTCTCGTGCCATGCCAACCTCCAGTGGATACTCTTCAACGATCTGCAAAAGTGAAAACCACACAAGTGTCAACCTAACGGTTGGTGAGTTCACAGTGGGCATGTCATGCATTGGCCCGGTCTCATAATCGTATCAACATTTACATACGTAATATTTGTTTGTGAAAAGCAATGCTCAGTTATATACGTCAATTCATAAACATTTGTTATTTAGTAAAGTTATTGTCCGTAACAAAGTTATCAGGTATGTACTAGTCTTGTATAATTAAAGTGCTCAACCGATATCGCGGGTAGCTAATCCGTTGTTTCCATGCACTAAGGAAATTCGTACCAAAGCTGACGATTAAGTATAGTAGAGGCAGAGCCTTCAGCCATTTTGTTTTGCGGACATTCGTCATCGCGGCTTTGCCTCCCCCGTGTCCTCTCGGGATCACGGTCAGATAGGCTGATATTGTACCTCCGTGCACCTCCAGTGTCACGAGGCGGAGTTTGTCAAACTCCAGTAGATCTACCCAACATCCCCTCGCTTTACAATTAATGGCACAATTAAGTTGAGGACTTTTTCAGTTAAAAAGGCAATCCTTAGAAATCATGTGATATCATGTGGTTTAGACTTTAACCTACACTAGCCATATTAAAACGGTTTTCGTTTCAGAAATAGTTTGTTAAGTTTCACAAGTGTTTCCCATAAAACACTTCAAGTTCATCAAGTAGATGCATAGCATTCTAAGTTTTCAGTTTCATCAAGTAGTGCATAGCACTCGTAGAGTTGTCAGCATTGTTTTCCATTAAGTTATTCGGTGTGTCCCAAACGGGCTTATAGTAAACGGGTTAGTGACACTCACCTTTGGTTGCACTGCTACACTTGTTATATAATCCAAGTTTGCTTAACGAAGACCTATGAACACGTTTAGGTCTTAAGTATTAGTTTTGTGTCTAATCTTTACTTAACGTTACTATGGCCCATAACATAGCACGTTGGAACTATGACTCGACATACCGACACACGACACCGATGGTTGATCATAAACAAGGGTTCATATACATCAGAAATCAAAGCATGATCTCATAGCATAATCATGTAAGTCATGGCATAACATTCAAGCTAAATTGCACAAGTTTGGATTCTGGTCTCAGTTTCGCTAGCAGTTTCGCTAGGCAATTTCGCTGTGTGCACGGGCAGCACTTTCGCTAGGCAATACCCGATGACACAGTTTCGCTAGGCTAGTTTCGCTCGAAACTGTTGGCACAGTTTCGCTAGCCTAGTTTCGCCCGAAACTGGTTTGAACTTTCGTTCAGGGAATTTCGCTCGGTAGTTTCGTCCGAACAGGTCTGGTTGGTTTACCCGGTGACACTACAGTTTCGCTCCATAGTGTCGCTGATTGAAGATATGCATAATTTCGCTGGACAGTTTCGCCCAGAGAACATGACAGTTTCGCTGGTCGCAAAAAACATATAAATCAGCCTAAAAATCAATCTAACAGCTTCCATATTACATGTAATTCATTATCTAGCATACATAACCATTTACCAACATAAATCAGTAAGCTTTAACACCTTAAACATGCATTTTCATCATCAAATCACTAAAATACATTTAAAACCCTAAAATGACCTAAATAGCATAAATCTTTATCATGGATCAGTTTCACACGTAAAGTTATCAACTTTATGGTTGTTCTAGCATCCCTAAACAACATATCAGAAGATCAAGTGATTCTATGAAGGTTTGGTCATGCTTTAAGAAGAAAACACATAGAAAAGCAAGAAACATAGTTTAGGGACTCACGGTTGATTCTAGGATCGATGGATGATCTTCACAACTCGGGGTGATGGCTGATTCTTGATGGTTCTTGGTTGGAATCAGCTGGTCCAGAAGTTTCAGGAGAGTGTGTGTGTTTTTGTGTGAAATGAGGCAAATAGGAGAGCTAGGGTTTATTAAGATTATTTATATCAGAGGCTAGTTTCGCTGGCAGTTTCGCTGGCCAGGCGAAACTGGCTCTGATCACGAGTGAGCCAACAGACTGCCGGGCGACATTATAGTTTCGCCCGGTAGTTTCGCTGGTTACCCAAAAGTGGTCAATTTCACATTCTAAGCAAGATAAACACGATTCATAAATTGTCATGCTATTCTCAATACTAAATCATGTATTTAAATCACATTGCACATATGGACGGGTTCGGTGATCAACCAAAGGACGTGGACGTATTCGGCCTAGTTGAGCATTAGTTACTAAGTTGACACTTATAACGTAACTAACGGAATTGTCTAACGGAAGTAAACCTTGAAATTCTCGGATGTCACAAGTTTAGTGTCTAATCTTTACTTAACGTCACTATGGCCCATAACATAGCACGTTGGAACTATGACTCGACATACCGACACACGACACCGATGGTTGATCATAACAAGGGTTCATATACATCAGAAATCAAAGTATGTATCATCATGGCATAACATTCAAATAAATTGCACAAGTTTGGATTCTGGTCTCAGTTTCGCTAGCAGTTTCGCTAGGCAGTTTCGCTGTGTGCACGGGCAGCACTTTCGCTAGGCAATACCCGATGACACAGTTTCGCTAGGCTAGTTTCGCTCGAAACTGTTGGCACAGTTTCGCTAGCCTAGTTTCGCCCGAAACTGGTTTGAACTTTCGTTCAGGGAATTTCGCTCGGTAGTTTCGTCCGAACAGGCCTGGTTGGTTTACCCGGCGACACTATAGTTTCGCTGTATAGTGTCGCTGGAAGGAGATATACAGAGTTTCGCTATATAGTTTCGCCCAGAGAACATGCTAGTTTCGCTGGTCGCGAAAAACACATAAATCAGCCTAAAAATCAATCTAACAGCTTCCATATTACATGCAATTCATTATCTAGCATACATAATCATTTACCAACATAAATCAGTAAGCTTTAACACCTCAAACATGCATTTTCATCATCATGTCACCAAAAACACATTTTAACCTAAAATGACCTAATCTAGCATAAATCTTCATCATGGATGGATTTCACACGTAAAGTTACTGACTTTATAACAGATCTAGCAATCCTAAGCAACATATCAGAAGATCAAGTGATTCCATGGAGGTTTGGTCATGCTTTTTAAGTAAAACACATAGAAACATAAAAATGGTGGTTTTGGGACTCACGGTTCGATCTCCAAGCTTGATGGATGATGGTCCGGGGCTGAGATCTCGATGGCTCGGTGTGAATCTCGACTGACCAGATTTCCAGGAGAAAGATGGAGTATGTGTGTGTTTTGTATGAAATGAGGCAAATAGGAGAGCTAGGGTTTATTAAGATATTTTATATCAGGGCCTAGTTTCGCTGGCAGTTTCGCTGGCCAGGCGAAACTGGCTCTGATCACGAGTGAGCCAATAGACTGCCGGGCGACATTATAGTTTCGCCCGGTAGTTTCGCTGGTTACCCAAAAGTGGTCAATTTCACATTCTAAGCAAGATAATCACGATTCATAAATTGTCATGCTATTCACAATACTAAATCATGTATTTAAATCACATTGCACATAATGACAATAAATAGTTAAACACATAACACATATGGACGGGTTCGGTGATCAACCAAAGGACGTGGACGTATTCGGCCTAGTTGAGCATTAGTTACTAAGTTAATACTTATAACGTAACTAACGGAGATTGTCTAACGGAAGTAAACCTTGAAATTCTCGGATGTCACATCATCCCCTTGTAATTGGAATTTTCGTCCCAAAAATTATTCTTGCGTCGTAGCGTTCGCAGCCTCGGCTGTCGTTGTTGCTGTATTTGCTGGGGAAAGAAAGCAAAAGTTTTAGGGTCGCCACATCCTCCTCCTGTTAAAGGAATTTTGGTCCCCAAAATTAAATCATACCTTGAGTTTCTGTGGACGTTTGCTCGAACAAGTGAGGATACTTCTTCTTCATCTGATCCTCTCGTTCCCAAGTATATTCTGGTCCACGTCTTGAGTTCCATCGAACCTTGACGATCGGAATCTTGCTACGTTTGAGGGCTTTCTCCTCGCGTCCCATGATTTCTACCGGTTGTTCGATAAATCTCAAATGTTCATCAATTTCCAATTCCTCCAAAGGAATTATTTCAGTGTCTTCAGCCAGACATTTCTTTAGGTTAGAGACGTGAAACACGTTGTGAACTCCATCGAGCTCAGCAGGGAGTTGTAATCGGTAGGCCACCGGGCCTACTTCCCCAATGATTTCAAATGGACCGATATAGCGAGGATTTAGCTTTCCACGCTTTCCGAAGCGTATCACACCTTTCCAGGGAGATACCTTCAATAGTACCTTGTCGCCTACCTCGAACTTCAAAGGTTTACGGCGTTTGTCGGCATAGCTCTTTTGTCTGTCTCGTGCTGCGGCTATCCGTTTTCTGATTTGAATGATCCGTTCAGTTGTATCATGAATGATTTTCGGTCCGGTGAGTCCCTTCTCACCCGTTTCAGCCCAACAGACGGGCGATCTGCATTTTCTACCATAAAGTGCTTCAAAAGGTGCTGCACCGATACTTGAATGATAACTGTTGTTGTAGGAGAACTCCACCAACGGAAGGTGAGCCTCCCAATCCTTACCAAAGTCGAGAACGCAAGCTCGGAGCATGTCTTCCAAAGTCTGAATAGTTCTTTCCGTCTGACCATCGGTCTGCGGGTGATAGGCTGTGCTCATATCAAGTCTGGTTCCCAGTGCTTCTTGCATAGATTGCCACAATCGGGAAGTAAATCGAGGATCTCGGTCGGAGATAATAGTCTTAGGCACTCCATGACGTGCCACAATTCGGTCAATGTATAGCTTTGTCAACTTATCCATATTGTCATTTTCTCGCATAGGAATAAAGTGTGCAGATTTGGTTAATCGATCAATGATAACCCAAATCGCATCCGGTCGATTCGATCGATGAGGTAATCCTGTTACAAAATCCATGGAGATATCCTCCCATTTCCATCTGGGATTTTTGGTTGCTGTAATAGCCCAGAAGGCTTTTGGTACTCGATCTTAACCCTTGAGCATGTTAAACACTTAGCCACATATCGCGCGATGTCGGCTTTCATGTTCGGCCACCAATACAAACCCTTTAAATCTTGGTACATTTTATCCGATCCAGGGTGCACCGAATACCTTGACTTGTGAGCCTCGTCCATCACGAGTTCACGGAGATTTCCAAGTAGAGGAACCCAAATTCTGTCATTGTAATACCTGAGTCCATCGGACTTAATTTCGGAGTTGCCATCAACACCACGCAGTGCTTCAGCTGCGAAGTTTTCCTCTTTTAAAGCTTCTTGTTGGGCATCGCGGATCCGATCCGGCAATCCCGTGTGGATGGTAAGTTGCAGCGCTCGTACCCGTCGAGGCTTTTCATACTCCTTTCGACTTAATGCATCAGCCACAACATTGGCTTTCCCCGGGTGATACTTAATTGCTAGGTCATAATCATTCAGTAGCTCGACCCACCGTCGTTGTCGCATGTTGAGATCCTTCTGATCATAGATGTGTTGTAAACTCTTGTGGTCGGTAAATATTGTGCACTTTGTTCCGTAGAGGTAGTGTCTCCAAATCTTGAGTGCATGAACAACGGCTCCCAATTCCAAATCATGCGTTGTATAATTCTTCTCAGTGTCCTTCAGTTGCCTGGACCTATAGGCAATCACTTTGTCCCGTTGCATCAACACACAACCGAGTCCTTGGATTGATGCATCACAGTAAACCACAAAGTCGTCAATCCCATCGGGTAACGCGAGAATTGGAGCTGAACATAGCATGTCTTTAAGAGTTTGAAACGCACGTTCTTCTTTTTCACCCCACCTATATTGCACTCCTTTGTGCGTTAGGGCTGTTAAGGGTTGAGCCAACTGCGAGAAACCCTTAATAAATCTTCGGTAATATCCGGCAAGTCCCAAAAATTGTCGGATCTCGGTCGGCGCTCTTGGAGTAGGCCAATTCTTGATAGCTTCCACTTTAGCTGGGTCGACATGAATCCCATTCTGATCAATAATATGTCCAAGAAACTGGACTTCGCGAATCCAAAAATCGCATTTCGAAAACTTGGCGTAAAGCTGTTCCTTGCGGAGCAATTCCAAGATAAGTCGCAGGTGCTCCTCGTGTTCCTCCTTTGTCTTGGAGTAGATCAAAATATCATCAATGAAAACTATCACAAACTTATCGAGGTACGGCTTGCACACTCGATTCATCAGATCCATAAATACGGCAGGTGCATTGGTTAGCCCAAACGGCATAACCAGGAATTCGTAGTGACCATACCGAGTTCTGAAAGCAGTTTTGGGGACATCCTCATCTCGAACGCGAAGCTGGTGATATCCAGACCGTAGATCAATCTTTGAAAAGTAGCTCGAACCTTGCAGCTGGTCGAAGAGATCGTCGATTCGAGGAAGTGGATACCGATTCTTGATCGTGACCTTGTTAAGCTCTCTATAGTCAATACACATGCGGAACGTTCCATCCTTCTTCTTAACAAACAAAACCGGTGATCCCCATGGAGACGAACTTGGACGAATAAACCCTTTGTCGAGTAGCTCTTGGAGTTGTGAAGAGAGTTCATTGAGTTCACTTACTGCCAAACGGTAAGGTGCGCGTGCAATCGGAGCGGCTCCAGGAGTTAAATCGATTCCAAACTCGACTTGTCGAAATGGAGGCAAACCAGGCAGATCATCAGGAAATACAACTTGGAAGTCGCGGACTATCGGGTAGTCGTCAATTCTACGTTCGGGAAGTGTCGAATCGGTGACGTTGGCAAGAATTGCGAAGTGACCTTTACGAAGGCACTTTTGAGCCTTGAGGAACGAGATAATACCAGTGACTGCTCCACCTTTTTCACACCCCCAAATCAACCACTAACGGAGTTTATACCGTTAAGGGGTGCGAGCAAACCAGGACCACAACCATTAGTTACAAATACTAAACGAATCAGAGTAAAGTCCAAACATTAATAATAAAAACAGTTTAACAGTACGCAGCGGAAAACATTATCTTTAGCACTAACCACGTGCTTTACATAAACATTGTTTTAAATTCCCAAGTTTAGTTTAAATAAAAATAAACATCTTCTTGTGCCATGTCAACCTGCTCCGGATACTCTTCAGCGATCTGCAAAAGTTTAAACTACGCAAGTGTCAACCTAACGGTTGGTGAGTTCACAGTGGGCATGTCACGCATTGGCCCGGTCTCATAATCATAATCGAATCAACATATACTTATGAAATATTCATTTGTGAAAAGCAATGCTTTAGTGATATCCAAAATCATATTATTGTGGTTTAGTAAAAGTATTGTCCGTAACCTACGTTATCGGGTATGTACTAGTTTTGTATAGTTAAAGTGCTCAACCGATATCGCGGGTAGCTAATCCGTTGTTCCATGCACTAAGGAAGTTTGTACCAAAGCTGACCATAAATTATTGTAGTGGCCGTGCCATCAGGTTCTGCGGACCTACGTCATCGCGGATTTGCCTCCCCCGTGTCCTCTCGGGATCACGGTCAGATAGGCTGATATTGTACCTCCGTGCACTCCCCGTGCCACGGGGCGGAGTTTGTCAAACTCCAGTAGATCTACCCAACATCCCCTCGCTTTACAATTAATGGTACAATTTAGTTGAGGACTTTTAAGTTTTCAAGGCATCCTTAGAAATCATGTGATATCATGTGGTTTAGACTTTAACCTACGCTAGCCATATTAAAAAGGTTTACTGGATTCTCATGAATCTCAAAAGTGTTTTCAGTTTCGTTTCAGAAATAGTTGTTTAAGTAATTCACAAGTGCTTCCCATAAAGCACTTCAAGTTCATCAAGTGGGTGCCGAGCACTCCAAGTTTTCAAGTTCATCAGGGAGGTGCATAGCACTCTCGAAGTTGTCAGCATTGTTTTTCATCTAGTTATTCGGTGTGACCCAAACGGGTTCACGGTAATCGGGTTAGTGACACTCACCTTGGGTTGCACTGCTACACTTGCTAATAATCCAAGTTTGCTTAATGAAGACCTATGAACACGTTTAGGTCTTAAGTATTAGTTTAGTGTCTAATCTTTACTTAACGTCACTATGGCCCATAACATAGCACGTTGGAACTATGACTCGACATACCGACACACGACACCGATGGTTGATCATAACAAGGGTTCATATACATCAGAAATCAAAGTATGTATCATCATGGCATAACATTCAAATAAATTGCACAAGTTTGGATTCTGGTCTCAGTTTCGCTAGCAGTTTCGCTTGGCAGTTTCGCTGTGTGCACGGGCAGCACTTTCGCTAGGCAATACCCGATGACACAGTTTCGCTAGGCTAGTTTCGCTCGAAACTGTTGGCACAGTTTCGCTAGCCTAGTTTCGCCCGAAACTGGTTTGAACTTTCGTTCAGGGAATTTCGCTCGGTAGTTTCGTCCGAACATGTCTGGTTGGTTTACCCGGCGACACTATAGTTTCGCTGTATAGTGTCGCTGGAAGGAGATATACATAGTTTCGCTATATAGTTTCGCCCAGAGAACATGCTAGTTTCGCTGGTCGCGAAAAACACATAAATGAGCCTAAAAATCAATCTAACAGCTTCCATATTACATGCAATTCATTATCTAGCATGCATAATCATTTACCAACATAAATCAGTAAGCTTTAACACCTCAAACATGCATTTTCATCATCAAATCACCAAAAACACATTTTAACCTAAAATGACCTAATCTAGCATAAATCTTCATCATGGATGGATTTCACACGTAAAGTTACTGACTTTATAACAGATCTAGCAATCCTAAGCAACATATCAGAAGATCAAGTGATTCCATGGAGGTTTGGTCATGCTTTTTAAGTAAAACACATAGAAACATAAAAATGGTGGTTTTGGGACTCACGGTTCGATCTCCAAGCTTGATGGATGATGGTCCGGGGCTGAGATCTCGATGGCTCGGTGTGAATCTCGACTGACCAGATTTCCAGGAGAAAGATGGAGTATGTGTGTGTTTTGTATGAAATGAGGCAAATAGGAGAGCTAGGGTTTATTAAGATATTTTATATCAGGGCCTAGTTTCGCTGGCAGTTTCGCTGGCCAGGCGAAACTGGCTCTGATCACGAGTGAGCCAATAGACTGCCGGGCGACATTATAGTTTCGCCCGGTAGTTTCGCTGGTTACCCAAAAGTGGTCAATTTCACATTCTAAGCAAGATAATCACGATTCATAAATTGTCATGCTATTCACAATACTAAATCATGTATTTAAATCACATTGCACATAATGACAATAAATAGTTAAACACATAACACATGTGGACGGGTTCGGTGATCAACCAAAGGACGTGGACGTATTCGGCCTAGTTGAGCATTAGTTACTAAGTTAATACTTATAACATAACTAACGGAGATTGTCTAATGGAAGTAAACCTTGAAATTCTCGGATGTCACAATGACTGCTCCCAACTCCAAATCATGAGTTGTATAATTCTGCTCGTGGGTTTTTAACTGACGAGAGGCATAAGCTATGACTTTCTCTCTTTGCATCAGCACGCAACCTAATCCTTGCTTCGATACGTCACAATACACCACAAAATCATCATTACCCTCTGGTAGGGATAATATTGGTGCGCTACAAAGTTTCTGCTTTAGTAGCTGAAAAGCGGCGTCATGCTTTTCATTCCAGTTATACGTCGTTCTTTTATGCGTCAATGCCGTAAGAGGTTGAGCTATCTTTGAAAATCCCTCAATAAACCGTCTATAATAACCTACCAAACCAAGAAATTGACGAATTTCCTTTGGTGTTTTAGGCGTAGGCCAATTCTTAATTGCCTCAATTTTGATTGGATCAACATGAATCCCCTAATCATTAACAACATGACCAAGAAATTGCACCTCACACAACCAGAAATCACACTTCAAAAACTTTGCATACAATTGTTCCTTCTTGAGTAACTCTAAGATCAAATGAAGATGTTGTTCGTGCTCCTCTTTAGACTTAGAATATATCAGAATATCGTTAATGAAGACAATGACGAATTTATCGAGATATGGCTTGCAAACATGATTCATCAAGTCCATGAAAATCGCTGGTGCGTTGGTTAACCCGAATGGCATAACCATGAACTCATAATGACCATAACGAGTTTTAAACGCTGTTTTCGAGACATCCTCCTCGCGGACTCTCAGTTGGTGATAAACCGATTAAATCAATTTTGGAATAGTATCTAGATCCATGTAGTTGATCAAATTATCATCAATTCGTGGCAAGGGATAACGATTCTTGACAGTCACATTGTTGAGTTCTCTATAATCAATGCACATTCGAAAGGTTTCATATTTCTTTTTAACAAACAACACTGGAGTTCCTCAGGTCGATGAGCTAGGCCTAATAAATCCTTTTTCAAGTAGTTCTTGAAGTTGCGTATACAGCTCTTGTAGCTCATTTGGTGCCAAACGATAAGGTGCACGAGCAATTGGTGCTGCTCCGGGAGCAAGATCAATCTGAAATTCGACTTCTCGGTGAGGCGGTAAACCTGGTAGAACTTCTGGAAAGACTTCAGGAAAGTCCCTCACAATCGGGATATCCTCAATCCTTTTCTCTTCATCTAATTTCTTTGAAATGTTTGCGAGAACAGCAAAATGTCCTTTGTGCAAACACTTATGCGCCTTTAGAAAAGATATCACAACCATAACAGTACCACACTTTTCTCCCTGAGCTGAGAGCAATTCTCCACTAGGCAATGGTATTCGAACGATTTTCTCACAACAAACGATTTCAGCACAATTCTTGGATAACCAATCCATTCCCACAATGACGTTAAAACTTTCCGAAAAGATGGGCAAAAGATCTATTTCTAATTTATGGCCAGCCAATTCCAGTTTACAGTCTTTAACTATATGGGTAGACTCAAAAAGTTTAACATTAGCAAGTTCAACTACGTATTTAGCATCTAAAGGAGTCAAGTTGGCATTTATCATATTGCTAAATTTAGTAGATATGAAGCTTCTATCGGCATCCGTGTCAAATAAGACTAGAGCATAGTATCCATTAAGAGAAAACTTACCAGTAACGATGTTTGGATCAGCTCTGGCTTCCCCTGAGCCTATGACAAAAGCTCTACCTCTAGCACCATTCCCACCATTGTTTCCATTGTTCTCGTTGTTGTTATTATTGCCATTGCGATTCCCAGTGTTATTGTTATTGTTGTTATAGTTGTTGTTGTTGTTGTTTCCACCGTTCAGTTGGGGACAATTCCTCTTTATGTGGCCTTCCTTCCCACAATTAAAACAATTAAGACCACTTCTGGACCCTTCACCCTGCTGAACTTGTTTACCATTGTTTTTTAACAGGCAATCCTTAGATTGATGCCCTTTCTTACCACAATTGGCACACACATACCTATCGCACTGCCCGACATGATGATAATTGCACTTGTTGCACTTTGGGAACTTACCCACATAACCAGAAGTGCCTTGGTTTTGATTACCCTGCTTATGAGAATTTGACGAGAAGTTCCTGGAGTTATTGAATTTGCGGTTCTGGTTTTGGTTCTGCTGGTTGGAAGTCTTGTTTCCAGACTGATTCCCAGAATTATCCCGCTTTCTTTTGTTGTCAGATGCTCCAGAAGTTCCTTTTCTAGGAGGTAAGACTCCTTGATCAACTGCTTGATTCGTGAGCCTATGGGTAATCCTTACAGCATAACGAATGGTCACAGGGTTTGAGGCAGTCACCATTCCCTGGATTTGGGGCACTAAACCCTTGATATACAGCTCGATTCTTCGATAAGCAGGTGTGGCGATTTTAGGGCACAAACTCGCAAAAGAATTTGAGCGAGTAGTGTAAGCTTCAATTTCAGACCCCTCCATCTTGAGATTATACAGCTCAGTTTCCAATTTCTGGATCTCGTCCCATGGACAATACTCTTCTTGTAGAAACTCTTTAAACTCAGCCCAAGGCATGGCATTAGCTTCTTTTGTTGGGAATCGAGATACCAAGCCAACAAGATTTGGATAGATGTGATTAATATTCAACGACCACTTATTATATACCGTCCTACAACACGGTGAAGAACATGACAACTCAAGACAACACGACTCAACAAAGAAGAGGCTCGAGTGAATATTATTTATTTTTCAATTATTGTCACTAGTTAGTATTTTACTATTATGCCCTTAGTGAGTCTTGTAGTATATATAGTAAGTCTTTCATTGTGAAAGACTTGATGATGTATGTCTAGTGAGAGAGAGAGTTAGTAATGGTTCTTTGAAGCTTGTAAGGGTTCATGAACTCACCTAGTAAGTTCATGATACCCGGGAATGCGTGGGGTAGGTAAAATGTAATATTTCGGTTATCTTTAGTTATCTATCATTCCACCTTGTTTATCTATCTATCTTGTTCTTCATCTATCATGTTTATACTAGCTTTGCTCATCATTATCATCACATCTCAAACACCATCGTTGTTCATATCTGGGTGTTCATTTGTTTCTACAAAAACGAGTTACACAACGACTCGATCCGCTTCCGCAACCAAGGTATTTGGTCACCACCTCGGTTTTTCAATTGGCAATAGAGCCATGGTCAAGATAATGCAACCTCACGGTTGATATCTCAACTTTGTGTTCATGTGCTTGTTTTTTAAAACAAATGGAGATGTTTATATTTTTTGAAAGGTTTTGAACTCTCCTCCATTATCTTTCAAAAACTATTTGTTCTTATTTTTCTGTCAAGATCTTGAGGAAATATTGATGGGTCTTTGTGTTTAAATTTGGTAAACACAAGAAGGTTGAAGACTATTCCCAGATTTTGTCTTATCTTTAACCCAAAATTTAAACTTTCAAAAGAATTCTACGAATGTAGAATTATTTTAATTCAATATTCATAATTTCTTGTTCATTGTGAATCTCAAGATTTTCTTGAACAGAGAGTTATGTGTAAAAGAATATAGCTATCCTTTATCCCATCACCTTTTCTTTTCTGATGGAGTATAAATCTCAATTGCTTTTTCTTTTGACTTTTTTAGTCCCACACTTTTTTATTACTTTTTCACTCTTCCTGCACTTTCCTTTTTCACACATCTGTACTTTCTTCAAAAATCCATGGCATTACTTTCTCTCTCTAAATATCATGAGAGCAAATACAAAAATATATAGAGTGCTTAATGGTTATTTTTGAAGATGATGGTGTGAAGGAACTCAGAAAAGATGTAACACAAGGTCAGAACTCGATCATATTTATGTTCTGATCAAAGAAGCAGATTAACGAGTATAAAGAAGTGGTTTTGGGCCGACGATGATTTCTGGATTTAAGCTATTAGTTTGATGAAGGGTATTCATAAAGAAAAGATAACGGAAGTCGATGGAATTCGGTTTAAAGGTTGATAAAGGTTACAACATTAATGGTTGTCACATTGTGGAAGAAAGAAACAATTCAACCTGCCACTTTTGTCGTGACGTGGAGATGAATTCAAAAAAAGCAGATACTTTCTGCAAATGTTCAGCCTCTTGTTTCCATCAACCTTGCAGCCGGATAACTTCTTTCGAAACAATCTTCGTATCCGCTTCAACCTCTAAGCGGAAAATCCTTCAACTCCAACCAGGAGTTTGTTCGTTTAAGCGGAACGTAGTCGTCAACCAAAAACATCCTGTTTCTTCCGCTCCATCTTCAACCGGAACTTGAATCTTCAACTGGAAACCAGCCTGAACCGAAAATGGGCTTGAAACTGATAATCAAACTTCAACTGGAAGTTTATATTCAAGCGGAGATGCAACTTCAATGTTCAACCGGAAGTTCGAGATTCAACCAGAAAAGCAGTTTCAACCAGAACTTCAAACTTCAAGCGGAGTTTTTAGGTTCAACTGGAACCTTGAAGATCAACCGGAACTGTACTGTTCAACTGGAAAAACGCCTATAACCGGAGTTTTTTTGAGCCTCAACCGGTAATGCTTCTGTTCAAGTTGCAGGTCATTTGAGAAGCTTTAGATCGATGTTCAAGTCACCAGAAATCCCATTGTTCGAAATTCAGTCACCGGAAAAATGTTTTTCTGGTCGGAAATGGTTCTGGTCACCACATTTAGCTTCTATTGACATTCCAGGTCGTTGGTGAAGCATTTCTGATCGGTTTTTAGCCACCGGAGTTCAGTTTTGATCATTGTTCAGTCGCCGGAATTTGCTTCTAAGCCGCCGGAACTCACTTCTGATCAAACTTAGCTTGCCGAAATTCGCTCCAGGTCAGATTCATATTGTTCATTCAATCTCTGTTCGTTATGATTCATTTGAAGAATGTGTTGTCGGATTATGTTCGGCGATGTATCGGTTCGAGACTTCGATAATAAATGAATCAAGAGTATGGTTTGAATTTTTGTTCAAGATTCCGGTGATGCTTCTGATCGAAAGGTCTAAAGGCAGATTACTCTTCTATTGTTTTAAATGTGCAATTATTAGAAACAATTTGAAGGTTCTGTTCGAGATTTTGATTACGGGTTCGGGTCCGGATAGTTATTTTTGTTGTCAACACAAAGTGGAAACCGTTTGCAGCCGTGAAGGATCCGTATCTACCTAGCTGAATCATTCTAACAGATTTGTAGCCATCATTTAAACCCAGCTTCTCTTGGATACATCAGGTACAACTAAACTATGTTTTCATATCAACTAGCTTCAATATGACAGACGTGTTATGAGGTGAAGACGATTTGGAAATTGTGCACAAGTTTTGTTTCATTTGAGAAGAATTACGGGGTTTGCTACTGTTAGATTATTGAAATTCATGGGTTTGATATTGCAAGGCTGATTAATTGGGTATATGCCACATTGATGTGTTTTGCTTGGTTGCAAAAGTCTAGGGGGAGGATATGTGATGAGACTTGTTGCAAGCCATGAACAAAGCAAATGTGATTTTTTTTAATCTTTGAAGAGTCCTCAAGCCGTAACAGTTGCGACATTGCCATTATGGTAAAAATCGAAGGCAAGATTATTAGCACAAAAAGAAGTGGTTTATCTTCGTGCAAAGCATTGGTTTGATATTCGGCCAAGTATTTCAAAATGGTTGAATTGTGGAGTTAATTCTCGAGTTTTTCATAGATCCATTATCTTGTTTACTTTCAACAATATTGGTACCTTGAGTTATGACTTAGTCATCAAGTAGCTTGCCATTGTGTTGAAGTTTGTAAACACCCTATGCATTATAGCCTATGGTTTGGGGCTAGAAGAATGTTTATTGTAGGGGGAGCTTCACAAAGGAGAATTGAAAAATGAAAGACTTGAAACTACATAAAGATTATCTTGAAGTCAAGTTGCAAGAATACAAGAATCAATGTCACAAGTGTTGAGTATTCCATCTACCAAATAGGGGGAGATTGTTGGGAATCAAGATACCGAGCCAACAAGATTTGGATAGATGTGATTAATATTCAACGACCACGTATTATATACCATCCTACAACACGGTGAAGAACATGACAACTCAAGATAACACGACTCAACAAAGAAGAGGCTCGAGTGAATATTATTTATTGTTTAAATATTGTCACTAGTTAGTATTTTACTATTATGCCCTTAGTGAGTCTTGTAGTATATATAGTAAGTCTTTCATTGTGAAAGACTTGATGATGTATGTCTAGTGAGAGAGAGTTAGTCATGGTTCTTTGAAGCTTTTAAGGATTCATGAACTCACCTAGTAAGTTCATGATACCCGGGAATTCGTGTGGTAGGTAAAATGTAATATTTCGGTTATCTTTAGTTATCTATCATTCCACCTTGTTTATCTATCTATCTTGTTCTTCATCTATCATGTTTATACTAGCTTTGCTCATCATCATCATCACATCTCAAACACCATCATTGTTCATATCCGGGTGTTCATTTGTTTCTACTAAAACGAGTTACACAAAGACTCGATCCGCTTCTACAACCAAGGTATTTGGTCACCACCTCGGTTTTTCATCTTTAATCCCCAGCATCTGCACCTCAGTATTCCACCAGGTGAGAGCTGGTCCTTCCAAAGTATCCGTGGCAAATTTTACTTTGCTAGCCTCAGGACAGTTGCACATTTCGAATGCAGATTCCACTTTTTCAATCTAGTGGAGTAGGCTAACAGCTCCCTCAGTTCCTTTGAACTGATGAGGCTTATAGTCCATGAAAGTTTTAAATGTAGCATTATCTGTACATACATTCATACAAACCATTCAATCACAGATTACCAATGCGTGTGATCACATCAAACAACAAAACGTGAATTTTGTGTTACCTTGGAGTGGCCCTCCATTGCCTGCACCTTGGGTATGCGCTGCCAAGGCAGCAACCACATGTTGGTTGATTAGTGCAGCCAATTCAGCCGGTGTCATGTTTGGTGCATTTCCGTCTGCCATTATCTTCAATTCACAATTACCTAAAATGAGAATAAGATATAATATGAATCACAACCACCATCACATAACTAATAAATTACTTCACAAGACATTTCGAACATGACAATCACATATTAGATAGTAAATCCTGATTCAAATAAAGTGCAACTTGTTCACAATTTATTCAACAAAAATTTAAAATGCATAGTTGATGAGAGGATAAAATGTACACTTTATTTTATAGTAATCACTCCCTCTACACACAAAATTATGTATAAAATATATTGTTTTAATTAGTTTTGGTGTTTAGTTTATTAGGGAGTACATGAGCTAAAACGGTGTTATTATATTTAACACAACCTATATATGTCACCGGGTCGGAATTTATATATTTTTTATGGGTTCTAGTTTGTATATTTAGGTTTAATGAAAATTGTTTAAAAGAAAAAGAAAACTAAATATATTGTTTTGATGTTTTTGTTTCGTGAGCAGCAATAGCAAAAGAGAAATCATGGACCACTTAATTTATGTGGAGTGGAATTGGAGTTGGCCTATATGTTCACGTGGATAGAAGCAAAGCAATATGAAGTAACATGTGTTCATGTGGGCCGTACTAAAATTGGGCTTGGAGGGCAATTCATCACAATAAAAAAAGAGGCGGCAGAAGGGTTCTCACATTCGCACAGTTTGAGGGGACGTTCGACAGAAGCATTCGACAACGGAACAGAAGGGAGGAAAAAAGGCGTAGCCCTTTTGGCTGCCTGAT
Organism: Deinandra increscens subsp. villosa; assembly: GCA_039602395.1. Classification (NCBI taxonomy): domain Eukaryota; kingdom Viridiplantae; phylum Streptophyta; class Magnoliopsida; order Asterales; family Asteraceae; genus Deinandra; species Deinandra increscens. The sequence goes on from JBCNJP010000025.1 coordinate 50,076,361, forward strand.
TGCTCCACGGAAATCAGGGAAGAACAACGTCATCAATCGTCATCATTCTTTGTTAGTTTTTTTTTAGTTAATTTTATTTAACGGTGAATCTTGTTGTGACAGTATTTGATCTATTCGTTATGATTAGCTAAATCTTTTGTAGTTTTCTTCAGATGGATGGTTCATATAGGGTTTACACTTAATTCAGTTTGATTTATGTATTGGATCTTATTTTATCTGTGATGACAAACATTTGAATTTGAATGATGCATTAGTTGATTTAAATAATATGTTTGTGTTTTGAGTCCTCTCTTTACAATTACGTTCTGTTGATGATAAAACTTAGAGCGGGTTGGGTGACTAAAGGGGGTTGAGTTGACACTTACAAATTAGGTGATTGACATGGTTTGATGACTAAAATCTGTTTTGATTGCTACTTTAACTAATTTTCAGAACTATGTCTATGTGATTCCCAATTAATTAACTGGATTTTGTGTTAACCTAGAACCTGAAACCTGGAGGGGATGCCTTGTTTTTATTTTTAATCAAATCAAATTGAATTTCAATTTTATATTAAGTTTAGTATTAATAATAAAACAAGCCTGCAAATCTAACCACATGCTCCTCGTGGATTCGACACCCGACTTACACTATCTATAGGTAAAGTTAGGTTAATTTTTGCATGACCCCAACGAAAGGTCATCAAACGGCGCCTTTGCCGGGGAGCTAGTGCGCTTAGTATTGCATTGCTAGTTTGATTTTACTTTCTTGTTTTCTTTAAACCTTAAAAAAAATCTAAAAATATTTTTCTTTTTATTTATTTTTGTTTAAGTTCGATATTACGCGTGGTATTGGTTGTCTTTGCTTGTGCAGGAAATTACTCTAAGGTTGGCAGCATACGCGTAGTCGGTTATGAGTTATTACGGTCGTCAAGGCCCATCAGGTGGCTTTTCAAACTCATCGTTCACATAACAATTTTTCACACTTTGACCTACCACATCTACAACCCCAAAACCAATCCGAATATGCTGAAGTTGATTTTGATTTTTCACAACACAACCAACCAGTACAAAAGCTAATGATCCCTCAAAACAGACACTCGCCACTTCTAAACCGATATGCCAGATATAGTGTAAATGAAGAGGATGGGTCGATGGGCTTCCTTCGAGGGAGAGCTGGTATAGTAAATGAGAGAGTTGGAAACTGGGATGGAGATTTCAATGAAAATGGATATGATGACCAGTTTAGGTATGAAGAGTTTAACGACTATAGAAGACAATTAGGTCAGTGTGGGTTGGATGATAACTCCATCAATGAAAAATTTGATATAATCATGGAGTTAATGAAGGATATTCAGAAAGGAAACGAGATTAGAGATAAAGAGATCAAAGCGTTGTCACAACAGGTTGGACAATTAGCTGAAAAAGTGGCAATCATCAGAAGAGATCAGGGTAAGCTTCTTAGTGATGCTCAGAGAATTCCAAGTCACATATCTTCTAGCACAATGAATGTCGACAAAGATGAGGTAAGTACTCGTCCTTCACCTGAAATTTCTGTTGTTGATACTCATTCACCACAATTTGTTAAGGGTGAGAGTGAACATGATCAAGAAGTTAAAAGTTTTAAAAGGTCTGAAAATGGTTCTAATGGCATTTTTTCTGGAATAAGTAATTTAAATGTGAAGGTTCCATTTCCCATGGCTTTACTTGCACCTGAAAATTTAAGTAAAAACAAGCCATAGAGGAATGAAAAGTGGGAGATTTTTGAAAAAGTAAAAATTAATAAACTATTTATTGATGGAATTAAAGAATGCCCTGATCATGTTCAATGTTTGAAAGAGTTAAGCACCACAAAACGTCGTTATAAATTTCCAGAACAACTTGATTTAAGTACGAGTGTGAATTCCGTTTTGTTTGGTACCCTCCCCCCAAAACTCCAAGATCCAGGAGCGCCTATTATTTCTATAAAAATAGGTGATTTTGAAGTGGACAGGGCACTTCTTGATCTTGGAGCATCCGTGAGCATTTTACCAAGAAGTCTACATGATCGATATGATTTTGGTCCTTTAAAGAAAACCAACACTAATGTGGTGTTGGCCGATCAGCCTTCTTTGTGTCCTAGGGGGATTGTTAAGGATGTGATTGTTAAAGTATATGAGTTTTATTACCCAGTGGACTTTTTAGTGCTCGATTGTGTTAAGAATACACATCCGTCTGCCATATTGGGTAGACCGTTCTTTGCTACAACAAAGGCTATTATTAATTATGCTGAAGGAACGGTCAGAATGAGGTTTGGGAAAAAGAAAATGAGTTTGAAGGTATTTTCTAACATAACTAAGCATAAAACTGATAAAAGTGGGTCTCGTGAGAAGGAGAATCCGAAAGAAGAAAAAGAATGTTTTATGATTGACAGGTTGACTGAGAAGAAGGAAAGTAGATCTCAAGATAATGAGAAGACGTCGAGGAAAAGAAGAAGGAAAAAAGTCAATAAATTGGTGGAATTTGATCTTGAGAAAAGCAATTGTCGCTTGGTATGATCAAGTATGGGAGGAGGTGTATGATAGAAGAAGAACAAGTCTAGGAGCGGAAGGATACTACTACCTGACACGTCCACCATGAGCGTCATATGAGGTAACGAGTCTGGCTGAAGACCTTAAAACATAGCGCTTCCGGGTGGCAACCCGAGAACTTCACTCGTCCACTCGGGCTACCGAGGGGTTTAAAAGGCTTGTTGCATACGCTAAATGCAACCGTGATTACTACGAAAGTGAGTTTAGGATTATTTTTTTTAGTATTTGCATTTTTTTTTCCAGTGTGTTTGTAGTTTTGCAGTGTGCCTGGTAGAGTTCAAGTGTGGGGAGGAGTTACAGAAGTGCCTGCTATTTCAACAAGTTTCAACTACAATTAGGTCGATGTACTCTTTCAATACTCTTGTATCTTTACTTTTGCAACTTTGTTTATTTGTATTCTTCTTTACTTTTGTTCTTTCTTTGTTCACATTGAGCGCAATGTGTATCTCAAGTGTGGGGAGGGGATAACATTTTAGTGTGTTTCTATTTTTGTGTGTTTAAAAATTAAAAAAAACAAAAAAAAAATTTTTAAATTTGAAAAATGTCTCTGGATTAACTTGTAATTACATGGAAAATGATAGAAAAATTGGGAATCGATTTTCAAAGTGGTAGGAAAAGGAGAGAATGGAAAACATGACTAATCTGTGATGTGTCGGTAGGCCCAACTGACTTAGGATTAGCTTAAAATGCCCATTGTGTTTATTGTTGTATAAATATGTAATTAAATCGGTCTGCTAGTGGGTTCCCATTTAGGAGTTAGAGTGAGATTGAAACTGAGGATTAGGAGGAAAGAGACATTTTTAAATTAGAAACTTATATATCCTCAGAATAACTGGCACGTTATGATCTTTTTGCGAAAGCAAATCCGAGAAATAACGACGCCCCATCTTTCCATCTTTGAGCATATTAGGTAATAAACTGGTTAATAATTTTAGATTGAAGGGACAAAATACTCATGTACGAACTAAGGATAGTATCCCGTGGTGAGTGCCTCTGATGATGTCCTGGATCTCGCGGGAAAAATACTCATGTACGATTTGGGGATAACATCTTGCAAAAAGTGCCTCTGATGATGTCCGTTGGTAATCATAGTTAAAATTAACCAACTATAAATGAAAAAAAATAGAAAGACATAGTAGAAGAATAAATGCTCAAAAACTTCATTCATCCATTAAATCCATCATTCTTGGGATATATAAGTGTCTGGTTTAAGGAGGGTGGGAAAATTTTAAATATATCATCTTAATTACCCTTTGCTTTGACTGAATTTGATTCGGGATTAGATGAACTTGAACTTCTCGATGTGGGACACATAGGCAGACTGGTAATATATTCAGTAATTTATATAAACACATTGGGGCAAAACAAAAGGTCAGTGGTTGGGTTTAGTCGGACCGAAATATCGGCAATTGCAGTTAGTATATGTGATTACATTTGGGAATGTGGAGTTGATATGGTTGTTGATTTGAAAAGTTAAAATATTTTGAGATTGATTTTCCGATTGTGATTCCATGACAGTTTTTCCGAGACGGAAAAAGATAAGTGTGGGGATGTGATGAGAGGATAAAATGTACACTTTATTTTATAGTAATCACTCCAGGCTACACACAAAATTATGTATAAAGCATTTTGTTTTAATTAGTTTTGGTGTTTAGTTTATTAGGGAGTACATGAGTAAAACGGTGTTATTATATTTAACACAACCTATACATGTCACCGGGTCGGAATTTATATATATATTATGGGTTCTAGTTTGTATATTTAGGTTTAATGAAAAATGTTTCAAAGAAAAAGAAAACTAAATATATTGTTTTGATTTGATGTTTTTGTTTCGTGAGCAGCAATAGCAAAAGAGAAATCATGGACCACTTAATTTATGTGGAGTCGAATTGGAGTTGGACTATATGTTCACGTGGATAGAAGCAAAGCAATATGAAGTAACATGTGTTCATGTGGGTCGTACTACAATTGGGCTTGGAGGGCAATTCATTCATCACAATAAAAAAAGAGTCGGCAGAAGGGTTCTCACATTCACATAGTTTGAGGGGACGTTCGACAGAAGCATTCGACGGCAGAAGGGAGGAAAAAAGGCGCAACCCCTTTGGCTGTCTGGTTGCTTCACGGAAATCAGGGAAGAACAACGTCATCAATCGTCATCATTCTTTGTTAGTTTTTTTTTAGTTAATTTTATTTAACAGTGAATCTTGTAGTGACAGTATTTAATCTATTCGTTATGATTAGCTAAATCTTTTGTAGTTTTCTCCAGATGGATGGTTCATATATGGTTTACTCTTAATTCAATTTGATTTATGTATTGGATCTTATTTTATCTGTGATGACAAGCATTTGAATTTGAATGATGCATTAGTTAATTTAAATAATATGTTTGTGTTTTGAGTCCTCTCTTTACAATTACGTTCGGTTGATGACAAAACTTAGAGCGGGTTGGGTGACTAAAGGGGGTTGAATTAACACTTACAAATTAGGTGATTGACATGGTTTGATGACAAAAATCTGTTTTGATTGCTACTTTAACTAATTTTTAGAACTATGTCTATGTGGTTCCCAATTAATTAACTGGATTTTGTGTTAACCTAGAACCTGAAACCTGGAGGGGCTGCCTTGTTTTTATTTTTAATCAAATCAAATTGAATTTCAATTTTAAATTAAGTTTAGTATTAATAATAAAACAAGCCTGCAAATCTAACCACATGCTCCTCGTGGATTCGACACCCGACTTACACTATCTATAGGTAAAGTTAGGTTAATTTTTGCATGACCCCAACGACAGGTCATCAATAGTCTTGGGAACATCATCCCGATAAAACAAACAACCAACCAAAACAAAAGTGAAAAAAACAACTCATGAGCTATCCTGATCAGTTGATGCATCAGGAATATCCTCCTCCGGTTCTTCCTCGGGATCCTCCTCTAGTTCTTCCTCGGGATCTTCCATAATAGGTTCATCAACTGGTTCCACCAGAGGCTCAGCCTCCCTGGCCAACTCGAGCTCTGCCACCCGAGTTGTGAGTGCCTCAACAAGCTTAGTGAGATGACTCGTTTGATAGTACGTGTCGCTCAGTGTCACCTGGTTCTCGGCCTGACGCTCATTTGTCCCCTCCAAGGTTTCCACAAGGATGGCAACTCTCTGATTAGTGTTAGCCCCCATTTTCTTGCAGCTCCGTGACCATACCAAATAGCCTCCTAATGTATCTGAGCGCGCAGTCAAACATAGATGTTGTTGCTGCGATGACTCGTTCAATGGGATACGGTGTTTCGGGTAGAAAGAACCGAGTTGAGGACGGCTCTGATGAAGTAGGTGGCACTTGTTCTCGATGAACACAACTAGCCACAAGTGACTCATATCAGTTCCAGTTGCGATTGTCTCTTCCACGAACAACAATGGGTTCTCCATATACGTGGCCCTCGGAAGTTATTCTCCGATTACCATGAGTCAGGGTAGTAGGACCCGAAGTAACCCGCATATATATCATATATATACATATATAAGTACAACTAGCACAGAGTCAAATAATCAAATACTAGTGTGTTTGTTCAAGTGTATGACTAAGGTGTGTCTAAGGCTATAGTCGGTCCACTAATGCAAACCTATTTCACTATAACCAATGGCTCTGATACCAATCTGCCACACCCCCAAAAATCCCACACGCGGTAACGCGCCGTAGGGAGTGTGACAAACAAGGATCGAACACATTAGCCATATAAACAGTCTATATGCAATATAAAAGTCAAACCAGAGTAAATACATTTAAATATGCGGAAGCGTAAACGAAAAAAGTTAAGGTAAATTTTTAAGCGCCAAAACATGCATAAATCCAAAAGATGATTAGTTTGAAAAGTTTTAAAGTCTAATATGCATGTATGATAATCAAAATCCATAAGTGGTGCATCCTAGCTCGTGGCAAGCAATCCAGTTTAGCGACCTGAGAAATAACATGCTAAAGTGTCAACACAAAGGTTGGTAAGTTCACCGTTTAATCAGTTCATCAGTCCAAGTTCAATCCAAGTTCAGTTCCAGATCAAGATAAAACATATACAATAGCTAGCTAGGCTATTTTCAAGAATGTAGGCATGTTCATAGTTACCGAAGCTCGACCGTTAAGTTTTACCTCGTTAAGACTAAGGACCATTATAACACCCATTCGATATCCAATCGATTCGTCGCGAATGACGCGGGTGGGGCTTGTCAGACCCAGTAGTACTACTCAATAATTTCCCGCTAAATACAATTACTAACAGTAACTTTCAAGTGAGGACTTTTTATAATCTTGTGCTCGAGTCTTTAGGTGATATGATTATCAAAACAGTTAAAGTTCATGCATGTTAATCTCCCCCAACAGGATTAAAACAGTAAAATGGGGCCAAGAAACTCACCTTAGGTTGCACAGCAAAAGTTTCCAGATAAATAGTTAATCACGTAGCAAGAACGGGTCTTGCGAAAGCAATCAATCACCTAACGAGCATACGAGTATAAGTGTGTGTTCAAGTAAAACGGCTAAGTCTAATGTAGACGACAAAAAACGAGTGATCGCAGAATTTAAAACAAGTCCAGGATGTCACGTGTGCCAAATCCGAGCAATTATCGGAATATGCGAGAAAATACAATATATGTCAATATTATATATTTTCTAAGTTCAAATATTCCAAAAATAAATATATGTATTTAACTAAACGTTCAAGTGACGTTAATAACGAATTTGCGAGAACAATATATATTTATATATATTAAAGGTTATCATAAAATATTCGGTTATTTCAACAAAAATCCAACGGCATAAGTTTATATATTAATCTACTCAAGATATATATATATATATATATATATATATATATATATATATATATATATATATATATATATATATAGGGCCCAGATCCCGTACGGACAAGCAAATTGCCTAAGTTCCGTGCGGACAAAAAACAACCATCGGATCATTCATCTAATGGTTCTTGTGCGGATCCAGGTCCACATTCAGAATTAAGAAATATTATAAACACAGAAGGGTATTTTTGACAAAAAAAAAACTTCCTTACTTTAGCCTAATTTGAAAACACGATCATTTCGATACGCCAAAAACCCTGAAAAATCGTACTGAAAACCCCGAAGTGAAAACTTCAATGAAGAACGAAGATAACAGTGGAATGCAATCGCAGATTACACAACCGACATTGACATTCAATAGTAAGTTTGTGAGAATATTAGAGTTTCGGTTGGCTACATTTCATTCATACCAGCATGAACAAAGCATTGCTCTATGGATAATAGTTTTTCCATATTTTTTCAGGGAAAAAACTCAAGGTGAGAAAAAAGAAAAAGGTAATAACCAGCAAGAGTGAGATGAACGTTGTTGGAGACAGAGGTAATGCTCTGCTAACATTCGTGTATTTTAGTCATTTGTGTTTAATTTGATGACATATTGCGACATGCAATGTTATTCAGCATGACCTACTTTGCTATGCTGATGTGTACATAATATAGCAAAATATGACATTATCTGTGTTAAGAATCATGGAGTGTGTTAAACTTTTCATGACCTACTTTTGCTATGCTGCTGTATACTTTCAGGGAACCAATCTATTAATGTTAGTTTGTAAAATGTGATGTTATGTTGGTCTTCATGTTAAAATTAATATGTTGCCCTCCTCATAGGTAAAAATAACAAATCTAGTGATGAATTTGACACTGATGATGATTTGAGATTCCAAAGCCATCAAAGAAGAAAACATGTGAAGTAGAAACCAGCAAGACTGAGATGAAGGCTGCTGGAGACACAGGTATTGCTCTACTGACATTCATGTATTTTAGTCATTTGTGTTTACTTGGCTATGTTGTTGTGTACATAATGTAATAAAATACTACGCTATGCTGTCGTATACCTAATGAACAAAATATGACATGATATGGCATTGTATACTTTCAGGGCGCCAATCACATGAGTATGTTCCTTTCACTGGTGAAAGGTTGAATATGAGAAGCAAGGCTGAAAACATACGCTCTATATTTCAAGATAATCTGAGTAAAGAAAGGCTTGATGCAATTAAATCTATGGGATTTGGCAGCATGGCTTCACTGTCCATAAGCTCAGTACCAACTAAACTGGGATATTGGTTGCTGTCAAATTATGACCATAAGACCAGCATGTTGAATCTAGGATATGAAAAGTTAAAACTGACAGCACAAATTGTTAATAGAATCCTTGGGATACCAATGAGAAAGCTTAAGGTTGATAAAGGTGCATATATGGACCATGTTATTCTAGAGTGGAGGTGTCAATGGGGTGCGAAAAGCGGTCTGAAAACAGTGAAAGATGTATTAACTAGAATCAAAGATACAACCAATCATGGAAGACAGTTTAAACTGAATGTATTGGTAGTAATAATTTCAACAATTGCTGAGTTAACAAAGCAATCTACTGTTAACATGCGGTTTCCTGAAATCAATTACAAAGGATGCAGCTTGTACAAAATATAATTGGTGTAAGTATGTGGTAACTTGCTTCAACTAGACAAAAGAATCTTGGAATGGCAAGGAGTACTATAATGGTCAATTACCTTTCTAGCTGTAAGTACAGATGTAAATTGGTTGTTTATTTATTTATTATTTTTTTGTATATTCTTATGCTGCTCATTAATCTAAACTTATAATTGTTTGGAAAACAGCTATGGTATGCTGACCATGTCCTGAGTAAGACAAATCAAAAGGGTGATACAAAACTAGCAATAGAAAGGTACACTACTGAAACACTGAAAGAATTAGAGATGGATCTTAGTAGGAGATTTGAGAAAGTGGAAGGGGTGAAAGGTAACAAGAGAAAGAGGGCGATGGAAGGTAAGGCATCAAATCAGGAAGTAAAAAAATAAGAAGTTGTGATTGAAGTTGATGAAGAAGAATCTAGTGATGATGACAGTGTAAGAATAGTTACACAATCAACAATAAAAAAGAAGAAATGGGTAGTATATGCAGTGGCATCGACAAGCAGTAGTAAAGACTCTGCTTCTGCTGGTAAAAGACCAGCAGGAACAGATGCACATGGAGATGAAGATGAAGAAGTAGATGGAGACGAAGAAAATGAAAGACCAGCAGGATCAGATGCGCGTGGAGATGAAGATGCAGATGCAGATGGAGACGAAGAAAATGAAAGCCCAGCAGGATCAGATGTAGTAGGAGATGAAGATAGTGAAATGGAGATGTCAAGGAACAAGACAATTCATTCAAATGATGTTGATGATCATTCATATTTTAAAGACACCACTGAAGGTTTATCTGCATTTGCTTCAATTGGACTTTTGTCACAGCCATTACATCCTAGAAATGAACTTGTAAGTTATGTTTTAAATTTTTATAAATATTTAAAGGTTTATTAAATAAATTTGAATAATCAACAAAAAAATTGAAAACAGGATTGGGTTTATTTACTGAGAAAGAAAACAAATGAGCTTGACAAATTTGTTGAAGAAGTTGATAAGTTGATTGAAGAATCAATAGAGGTTTATCCAGGTAGTGAGTCAATAAGTGAAGTGATTTGTCAATGGCAGTCTAGACTCACAAAGTATGGCAGCAGGAAAGGCCCAGGACAAAGGGATGATGATGAAGACTTGAATATCAGTAAGGTCAGTGAGGTAGGTGGAGAAGGTGTGCCAGCAGCGACAGCTGAAAAAGAAGAGATGGGTGCAGGGAGGGTGGTAGAAGATGATGCTGGAGGGGTTGTTGGAGAAGGGATGCCAGCAGAGACAGATGAAAAAGAAGAGATAGGTGCAGAGATGATGGTAGAAGAGGATGTTGGAGGGGTTGTTGGAGAAGGTATGCCAGTAGAGACAGCTGAAAAAGAAGAGATAGGTGCAGGGAAGGTGGTAGAAGCTGATGCTGGAAGAGTTGGTGGAGAAGGGGTGCCAACAGAAATAGCTGAAAAAGAGAAGATAGGTGCAGGGAAGGTGGTAGAACAGGATGATGTAGGGGTTCCAGCAACAAAATCTGGTGGATGTACAAAACAAAAAATTTGCAGCACAAGATGGGGAAAAAATGATGATATGACTAGATATGACTCTCAAAATATAACAGCCACATGTATGCAAGAGATGGTAGACTATGCTGAGTTAGTTGAACAAGGACTGAAACAGAAGGGTAAGACACATGAAACATCTGGCCTGCCTTCATTTGACTTGAATATAAATCAACTGTCTCCATCCGAACCTGTAGATGATGTCAATGTTGGGGAACTAATTTCAAAACTCGCGTTGCTGAGAGAAGAAGAAACAGATAATGATATGTTTAAGACACCTGTTCAAGCTCAGCCAATACACCAGCAGTAATCATGTCAGTTTTACATAAGGAAAAACACAGGAACAATGGTAGTAACGCCTGTACCATTAGATAAATTTAATCCAGCAGAGGTTCATGAGAAAGCAGATTGTATTGCTAATAATGTAGAAGCTGCAAATGTAACAAAAAGCACAACGTGTGCTGGTGAAGAACCGGTAGTTACCGATGAGAAAGCTATCATAAAATCCAAAGCAAGGCATCTTGAGCCACTTGTAGTGCTTCCACCTGAACAAGAACAACATCAGAGGAGACAGCGATTGACAAAATTGGCTGATGCTTTAAAGCCTCCATATAAGGATAGGGAGGTGAATGTTGGATCAAGAATCCCAAAGTTGGAAGGAGATATATTTGAGTGTTTTATGTATGGGCAAGGCCAGGAAATGTATTTTATACATCAGATATAAAATGCTTAAATTTTATATTTTGATTGTTTTATACGTAAGCATCAGATAGAATAATAAAATTTGTTTTATAGCATTATGTCACAGTGAAAAAGTGTTTCAAACTGCTGCTGGTAAGATCTTAAAGCGGAAGCATATACATTCGCTTTACACTGATGAATATGTAGATGTGAACATATTGAACTGTTGTATTCAAGTTCTCAACAATGAGGAGAATGCTAAAAGCAGTGATTCACCAGCACGGCTCTTCTGTACTTGTGATGTCTTGGTACGGAACAATTATTATTATATGACAAAAAAAATGTTATATCTTTGTTATGCTGCTCTAACAAACCGTGTATCCTTTTTCAGTCAGAAGACAATTTTAAAACACATTTTACCCAACAAGAGAGGGCAGATATTATGGAGATAAATATTCAATCATGTTTGGATTCATCAGCTTACAAGAGCATGAGAAAGGTTAACATTTTGTTCTTACCCATTCAGCAGCATAACGTGTTCAACGTTGTATGTTTTGATTTTGTAAAGCCTACAATAGAGATAATGGAAAACAGGAGAGACAATGCAGCTATGCATACAAAATATGGAAACAGACCTATCGTATTGGTAAAAAAAACAAACTAGAATTTAAAATATATTGATAATAGATGTAGTTCTAATAATGTACCTATTTGCAGAGGGATACCTTGGCAAAATATCTTTTAAAAGTATGCCCACTCAGATCCAAGAAGATTAAAACCTGCCTTCCAAAAAATATAAAATGAAATATGGTTTCTACTTGGAATTGAAAATCTCTTCAATTTGTATTATTCATGATGCATGATATACCAGCAAAGAGAAACCAGCAGAGGTACACTACAGATGTACATCAACAGATGTATATTCACAGTAAAAAAGGACCAAGATATGATATAAGCTATTAAAATGATATCTGGTTTGTACTGGAATTGAAAATCTCTTCAATTTACATTATTTATAAATGATATGCCAGCAGAGATTTATGCGAAAATGAGCCAGCATAACATAAAATCTATTAACAAGCAAGATAAAAAAAACCCATCATAACAAAAAAAATGATATTATTTTACCAGCATAGACCAATTCTTAATCATCTTCCTTATCAGTCACATTTTCATCTTCACCATATCCTTCATCATCTCCAACATCGTCATCATCTTCATCTTGTTCATGATCAGCCTCACCATCCGAATCTTCATCACTTTTATCCATGGTATCATGAGTTTGTTTGTGGCAAGTACGACTGTTGTGCCCAGTACGACCACAATTTTGACATCTACGCTTCTTTTTACCTTTACTATTAAATCCCTTTTCTTCTGCAGACTTGAATCGTTTGTGAGATCCGGAACCCTTCGTCTTCACCGTAATAGGTCTGCCTGTGGGCACATCTTTAGTTTGATCATGACCTAATATACTAGCATACCTCTCCTTCTGTTTTGTTGGATCAACATTAAATCGACACCCATCAGGCTTGCTCACAGCTTCTTTGACTTTATCACGGAACAATGTCAGTTCTTCCATATTACTAAGCAAACGATTTACAACATACTCCGTAGACATCATAATTTCTTTGACAAGACCTTTAACATTCTCACTAGCGGGATCAGCACCCTCTCGTTCAAGTATAGGACTAGTAGACACATTCGGAACTGCATCTCTGGTCCATCTACACATTATATATTTCTCTGGAAACCTCTCAACCTCACATACAGTTAAAACATAAAAAATACGTCGACAAAGAAGCCCATACTGTTCGTAACGATTACATGTGCATTCTAATGTCATGTCACTCTCCCTGAAAACAACCTAAAAAAAAGTAAAAAACAAGATTTTAAAAAATCTACAGCATAAAAAACAATTATTCTAGCATAAATAAGGACTACAACATAAAACAATTATTCCAGCATACAGAATGTGACAATTTCCCAGCATAATTTTTAAAAACAATTATACCAGCATAAAAAAAAGTATACCTCAGATAATCCTTTGTATGGTGACTTAAACTCCTTTATTGTAAATTTCAAAAGAAATCCTCAACTGTTGTTGTATTCAAACTTAAACAATCATTGACACCGGCCCTTATTTCTTCTTGAACATCATAAAAAATTACTCTAGTATAAATCTTATCAGCCTGCCTTTCAAGAATTGAACCCGTCTTAAAATCTGGTGTTGTGTAACGAGTATCATGATCATTCTTCCTATGTTGATATCTCTGGCACTCAATTGCAGTTTCGAAACTGCTAAAAAATTCTACAAGTGTGTTATCCACATTGGAAAAAGCGCCAAAGAAATGATTCTCACTTTCAGATCTAGATGCAGGGATCCAATCTTCCTGCATGTTATACATGTCATTAAACCACCAGTTCTCAGTCAATTTGAACCTAACAATTATATTATGCCATCGTTCCTTAAATTCAGTAATATTAATTGAATCAGTCCACACTATGTTACAAAGTTTACGTTTGAATTATTTTTTTTCGGAATAATCGCTTACTAACTTGCAAACATAAAAAGAAAAAAAATATAAAACACAAAAGGAAAAAAAACATTTACTCACAAAGACCAAACATAAAAATAAAAATAGAAGATATAACAACCTTAGACGCAAGCTTCTTCATAATATGCCACATGCAAAACCTGTGTCTAACCTTTGGAAATACCTCAGTGATGGCACATTTCATGCCAGCACCCTGATCAGTAACAATTACTTTGGGATCAGACCCCATGCTGCTCTGGAAATTTCAAAGAAGCCAAGTGTAACTTTCAGTTGTCTCTGATCCCAGCAGAGCAGCAGCAAAAGTAATATTGCAGTTATGATTGTCAATGCCAGTAAATGGAACAAATACCATATGATATCTACAATTAAAAATGTAATTGCTCATTTCTATAATATATTTATAAAAAATGGAATAATTATGCCAGCATAAAAGAGATTTGTATATTTAAATTACATGTTTGAACGATACGTGGCATCAAAAGCAACTACATCCCCCAAAACAAGGAAATTTCTTTTCATTGCCTTATCAGCCCAAAACAAACCAGTAAGATTACCATCAGTATCAACAGTGTAGTCACATGAAAATTCAGAGCAAAATTCTTTCTTCCTAAACAAACGTTTGACAACCATATCAGCATCAAACTCTGAAATGAATGTATTCATGTCCCTTTTAAAATTCTTACAATCAACAGCTGTTACACCTACATCCTCAAATCCACCATGCATCTGACGCATAATGTGAAAACCCCGAACTGGACCAATATTCAACTTTGATAAATCATATAATGTCTGCTGCTGGGTAAAAATCAAATGCCTTGAGGAATTTAGCAAGTAAATATCACTTTTATCTACAAATTTATGGTTGTGCTCCTCAACAAACGAATGAACTTTGTATTTTCCACAATCCATAATTTTCAAGTTCAATTGCGCACGACATTGCGTCCTTTTTGAAGGTCGTTTACGTTTATCTTTTGATTTCTTTTCAGCAACAGCACTATCAATAAACGTATCAATGGGGTGGAACTTTTTATGACCTTCTTTAGAATATACAAAAAAACTTTGATATAACAATTCCTTTTGCCTTCCAATCACCTCCTCTACGGACTTCAAAGCCTCCTAACTTTGCATAACTTTTGTAAAAATCAAATGCTTCATCTATAGTATCGAAAACCATACCAATCTCCGGTTTAGCAAACTGTGCCACAACAGGTGGATAATATTTCTTCTCAGTTGTTGGAGATACACGTTCAACTCCATTTACAGAGTAATTAGGAATTGGTTGCCCATCATTGGCACAAAAATCAACATCATCTAAAAAAGTTTTTAACAAAACAGTAAAACACCAGCATAACAATACATTCTAGAAAAATCAAATTTGACAAATCATTTAGTATGTAAATAATCATAAAAAAATCAACTGAAAACACAACTTCCATAACATACTAGGATGATACCAGACCAACATACCAGACCAACATCGTAGAACAAATCACATTAGCAAGATCGCCAAATTCAAATTAATACAATAAAAAACGCTATCAAATCCAAAAGACATCATAATATACGACGATAACCAGCACAGCATGATAATATACGTGGATTACTAGACCAGCATCATAATATACGTCAAAAATCATGGTTGACGGCTCATCGAATTCAAATTCATACCTAAAACTACTATCCGATCGCTAAGATTAAAAAAATTACCTTCAATATGAACATTGTCATTCAAACTATCGCTCGAATCTGGAGAAGATGCATCCATTGCAGAGTCCATTAAAAAATTGAATTGATCGACAACTTATGGAAACCCGATTGGTCAACAAAATTGCGTTATACCCTAATCGCCTTGTTAAAATTTAAATTTGAAGAAACTGCAATTTGAAGAAACTGCTTATCGAATGCAAAATCTTCCCAGTATAACAGGAGTTGCCATAACAAACTAATAAAGCAAAATGACGTATATACCCTTCCGCTTGAATCTATTAACATGATATGTGGCAGTCTCTTTTTGGTGCGCACGGATCTTAGGCAAAATGCCAGTCCTTCTATATATATATATATATATATATATATATATATATATATATATATATATATAGGGAGAGGATCATTTGAGAACTAATTGGGTTTGAGAACTAAAAAGAACTAATCTTAGCCACTAGTTTATATATATGGAAAACCCCCCATGAATTTGAATGCTCCCCCCTTGAAAATTAGTGGCCCAAATTGGTTCTCAAAAGTTCTCAAAAGAAAAAGTTCTCATTTGAACCTGACCATTGATTAGTTAATCTATAGTTGAAAATGAATGTGTCATTTTTGAAAATAATTTGAAACTTATTTAATGCACCAAGGGCATAATAGACAAACCATTATTTTTATGAATAAATATTTAAATCCAATTTCCTAAACTCTCTCTCCTTTAATATTAAACTTTAATGCCAAATAAAAAAAACTAATTTACAAAAAAAAAAAAATTGTTGATCATTAGTTCATTACTAGCGTAACGATTATTACATCGTTGTAATAATAATTTTAAGTTTTTTTCAAAAAAAAATAAACGATGGTTACATAGGTGTAACCATTTAGAAAAGTTTGTAAATTGTATTCGTGGCTCTATTATTTCTAAATCTGATTACACGTATGTAACACTTTTATTTCACATGTTTTTAATTGATGTTACACGAATGTAACACCATGTATTTTCTTTCTAGAACGTTATGAATTTGTTTCACGTGATTACGCATATGATAGGTATTACATAAATGTAAGTAGTTATTACACGTATGTAACACTTTTATTTCATATGTTTTTAATTGATGGTACACGAATGTAATACCACATATTTTCTTTCTAGAACGTTATGAAATTGTTTCACATGATTACGCATATGATAGTTATTACATAAATGTAAGTAGTAATCTCCTATCAACTTCTTTCTTTCTAGGTAGCTTTTCTGAATCGTTACACCTATGTAACCATCGTTTGTTTTCATGAAAAAATACCTAAAATTATTGTTAAAACAATGTAACAATCGTTGTGCTAGGGATGAACTGTTGATCAACGATTTTTTTTTTGTAAATTAGGTTTGTTTTTTTTTAATTTGGCGTGGAAATTTAAAATTAAAGGAGAGAGAATGAGATTTTAAGAAAGAGGAGATGAGAGAGAGAAGATTGATTTAAACATTTATTAAAAATAGTTTACAAAAATATATTATGTCATGTTACCATATTGCCCTTTAAATAAAAGAAATTTCTAAAAAAATATATATAATGTGATTGGTTGGAAAAGGTTTTCCAGGTTTTCCAATGATCCTCTTCCTATTAATATATATATATATATATATATATATATATATATATGTTTTACCTTTTCGTAAAACTAAAATTTTATATCAATATATATATATATAGATGTTGGAAATATATTTAATTTATAATAACAAGTTAAACATGATTTACGAGGTTTAAATGTCTCAAATATATTTTTACAGGTTTAAGATAAGACAAGGAACACGTTTGGTACAAGATCTAGCGTTCAAATGCTCATAAAGATGAAAAACAACAAAAACAGCAAGTATGGGGGTCCTTGGGTTCGAATCCAAGACTTCACTGTGACGACACCGAGTGCAGACCACTCGGCCAAGGGCCTGT
>JBCNJP010000025.1:50094318-50374223 GCA_039602395.1 Deinandra increscens subsp. villosa
ATGGCATTTGATATGTCTAGCTTGTCAAGTGCCACTCTTGAAATGGATGCTAAAATCGGAACCAATGCCAGACCACCTCGTCTGATGTCTGGCAAGGATTTCATGAGCTGGAAGTATCGATTTGTGAATTACATAAATTATCATGATCCCAAGATCATGGGATCGGTCGAGGTGGGAGACTTTGTGCCAACGACAGCTGGGGCACAGGGTCAGCCACCCAGACCTAAAGAAAAATCCGAATGGCTTGATGATGACTGGGAAAAGGTGGAACGAGATAGAAAGGCTCTGGCTGCTCTAACCATGGCCCTATCTCCTGAAGTGGTTGAAGCCTTCAAGGAGTACACCTCTGCTAAGACCCTCTGGGATGCTCTTGTGGCTTCGTACGAAGGAAATGATGATATGAAGGAATCACGAAGAGAAAACCTGTGAGAACAGTTTAATGAGTTTAACTACATCCCTGGTGAAAATATTGAGACTCAGCTTCAACGCTTCATCAAGATAGTCACTGGAATGAAAGATGCTGGAGTCACATATACACAGGTGGAGGTCAACAGAAAGCTGGTAAACTATCTTTCGCCAAATTGGGACAGCACCATTGAGCTGATTGAAAAGACGGTGAAAATGTCCACATCACCCCTAAGCGAGCTCATGTCTACCATTAGAGCATATGAAGAGAAAAAACAGAAGAGGGCCAAAAAACTGGGCAATGGGGCCTTAATGAATCAACTGAATCAAGCATTCATCTCACAGCCAGCTGTTGCTCCAAACAACCCACAGTCTACTCCAATGGGATTTATTGCTCAAGCCACTGGGTCGAGTACATCTGGAACATCAAATGTTGTCTCTTTAGATGTTAATGCTCTAACCAAAGATCCCAATTTTTCTCTTGGGGTAGGGATTATGAGTTGCTACCAGGCACTCGTAGCAGGCTCACTTCTTCCCAGTGATTTAACTCCAGATGACGTGAATCAAGTCAACCCAGATGACCTGGAGCATATGGATATCTCTTACCAGATGGGAATGTCAGCCCTGAGAGCCAGGCAGTTCATGGCGAGGACAGGAAAGAAGGATTGGAACGGTGGAAAAGGGGTAAAGCTCAGCTTCAACAAAGCAAATCTGAGGTGCTACAATTGCAACGAATATGGGCATTATGCAAGGGAATGCACCAAACCAAAGGTTGATAGAGAGAGCAAGACTGAGAATAAAGGTGAAAGTATGAATAAGGAGACAGGGAAGAATGACAGGGCACTGGTTGTTCAACATACACCAGGATATAACTGGACACTTCAGGTGGAAGACTTGAGTCTGACACTTGATCATGTAGCCCTGTTGGCTGAAGAAGAAGTTCAGAAAGAAGCTGCTGGAGTCTTCCATCATGCATTCATGGCAGACATAACTCCTGGGTCCTCGGCCAGCAGCACTGAGGTATGTCCTAACCCTAAATGTCAAACTATATTTAACGAATCTCAAGACTGGAAACGTAAGTTCTTCAATGAAACATTAAATCGTGAACTATCTGATAAAGACTTGAGAGAATACAAAGGTAGGAGTAAATCATTAAGTGAGAAACTAGAAGCTGCCAAAGTCGATATAAAAAACCTTCAAGGGAATTGAGTGACAAAACCACATATCTTAAAATTGCTAATGAAGAAATTGTCACATTAAAATCTGAAGTTGAACAACTTAAAGGTAAATTAGAAACATCACAAACCAAAGTTGAGCGAAATGATAAAATTGTGTCAGATATGATGAAAGCTAGTTCTCTTTTCTATAACACAGGTGCTCGAATGCGACATCTAAAAGCCAACTCTGGTTTGGGACTCGGTACTAAGGAAAAAGATGAAAAATCCACTCATACAGTACCGATGCCTTTAATGCATGAAATGATCTCAGACTATGAATGTCCAAAGACCTCCTTAGAAGCTAAGGCTGAGATAGAAAAGAAACTGGCCGCTTGTTTCATTAAAATTTTTGCTCCTGTTTCTAACCTTACTAACACTTTTACTTCTTGTGCAGATAAAGGTAATAAAAAAGCAGGGGTAGTAAATTGCAAGGAGTCCCCTAAGAGTCCCATGAAGTCTGAAGTTGATTTTTGTTTTAAAAATTGTGATTTTGAGAAACCTGAAACTTATGTTAAGTTTGAGTCAAAAACTTCAGAGTCTGAATCGTGTGATAGACTTTCTGACTGTGGTGTGTTTAATTTTGGCAAATGTGATTTAAAACCTGTGAAACCCCTAAGAACTGTTAAAATCTTAAGAAGGGGTAAGGGACCGCAGGTTGATGGTCCCAAACCCACAGGAAATGTGAAAATTTCTGAGGATAATATGAATTATCCTACTCGAAATGTGCAGAAAGTACGGGACACAAGACCCCATGAGTTTGTCCCGTACCCAGAAGTTAACTCTGCATTTGACCAAGTCAAGCCGATACAACGGGAGTATATTCTGACCACAAAGCCTCATGGTAAGGCCCTTTGGATCCATAAAAACTCTTCAAAGCCAACTTGGATATCCACTAGGCGTAACCAACAACCAACTCCCGTGTATCCAAAGAAACAGTCCTGCCATGTGTGTGGCCAAGCTGGACACGTGGCAAGAAACTGCCTGCACCACCCTTATGAGCCTTACTTTCCTAAGAAGGTCCAACAGCAGAATGTCCCATTTGGCCCAAAACCTAAATTTGGACCTTCACAAACAAAGGCCCATGCAGGACCTACAGCAAAGGCTGCACCCTCAAACCGAAAGGTGCAGCAGGCCATACCGCATCATCCCAATGTCCACAAAGGGAGTCCAAAGCCCAAGTCAACTAAACAGGAACCAACAACTGTGAAACGTAAAGTGAGTAAAAATGCTAAGAAATCTCCAAAGCATTCACAGATATTCACAAAACCTGCTAGGGCTCCAAATGTTGTTGAACCTTTAAAATCTCTTTCTCGCCCAAAGCAGGATACCTTCTCAAAATCACCGGTTCGTCCTAAACCTGTTTTAAAATCTAATTTTATAAGTTTTTCAAAAACATCTTGTCACCCAAAACCTGTAGGACTCACAAAATCAACCAAGTGGTGGGATGATGATAGGTGGAATGTTCCGAAAGTTGTGATTTGTCCTTCAAGCCTGCTGGAGTGTATAAAAAACACTCCATGTCTTTTCAAGAGGTTAAAAGCTCAAAAATTCATAAGCATAACCAACAGTGGTTTGGCAAGGAAAATCATTCCAGAGATGTCAACAAGAAAGACATTCTCAGTCCAAACAAGGACAGACCTGCACCACCCAGACCAATTAAGGCCTGGGTACCAAAATCTAACTAATCTCCTTTGAATACAGGAACAGCCAAGGAGGACTGTCAGCAACCTATAGTACGTTGACAGTGGTTGTTCTATGCACATGACGGGCGACATATCTCTACTGCAAGATTTGGAGAAATTTGATGGACGATATGTGTCGTTCGCTAGAGGAGTTGGAGGATATATCATTCAGAAAGGCACAGTATGCAATGGTTGTCTCAGCTTCCACGATGTCAATTATGTGGAGCAGTTGAAGCACAGTTTGTTAAGTGTTTCACAGATATGTGATCGGGAGTATCTAGTCCTTTTCAACAATAAAGAATGTCTCATTCTTAAACCTGGATACTCCATCCCTGACGATTGGGTGTTAATGAGAACATCGAGATATGGTAATTCCTATGTGCTCAACATGCATAAACCCCCCTCGTCTGAGGTGGCATGTCTTCTTTCTAAAACGGCTGAGAACCACGCTCAGTTGTGGCACAGACGTTTGGGGCACATGAATCTGAAGAATCTGAATCAACTTTCTAGAGGAGGGCTTGTTAAAGACCTTCCAATAAAAGAATTTGTGCTCAAGGAGAAATGTGTGGCTTGTGCTAAGGGGAAGCAGCATAAACGTCCACATAATCCGAAGTTGTTCAACAGAATTTCATTTACACTGGAGCTGCTTCACATGGACCTATTTGGTCCAGTTAGTATGTTAAGCCTTAACCGATGTGCATTCTGTTTACTTATTACTGATGATTTTTCTCGTTTCACTTGGGTGTTTTTCTTGTCAAAGAAAAGTGATGTTGCATGTATACTGATCGCGTTTATCAAGCTCATCGAAAACAAATTAAAGCTGAAAATGAAGGCCACCAGGAGCGATAACGGAACGGAGTTCAAGAATAGAAGTATTGATGATTTTTGTGCTGAAAAGGGAATTGAACATCAATACAGTGCCCCCTACACCCCTCAGCAGAATGGTGTCGCAGAACGACGCAATAGGACCCTAATTGAAGCCGCTCGCACTATGCTGTGTGATTCAAAGCTACCAACCATGTTTTGGGTAGAGGCTGTCAACACTGCGTGCTATGTCCAGAATCGGGTGCTCATCAATAAGCGGCAGCAGAAAACCCCATATGAGCTGCTTTACCATGACAAGCCCCGAATTGGGCACCTTTGGGCGTTTGGGTGTCTTTGTACTGTTTTAGTAAATTCTGACGTGCCTAAATTTGCTGCTAAATCGGATGAATGTTATTTTGTAGGTTACTCTGCTAGCTCTGCTTACAGGGTGTTCAACAAATCCACCGGGACTGTGATGGAATCCACGAATGTGGATTGGCTAGAAGAAAATCCATCTGATGGTGGAGTGGGTCCTCCTCAAGCTTTTGACTGCAATCAATTCTTCCTCCTGCTGGGATTGGATCCTATCATAGCTGAAGAACTCTTTGAAGATACAGTTTCAGGACCGTCAGTAACACACTCCATCACAAAGGCTCCAGTCACTGCCCCACAAACAGAAACCACACTGCAAACACAGGGAGCTGATGCAGGAGATCCGGCTGCTTCTGGAAATGATAATGAAGCAGACGTCAACCCCGGGTCAGACACTGTTCAAACATAGGGATCTGAGGCAGAAGCTGCACCTGAAACAACCAATGCACCCGATCAATCAAATCTACCCCCTGAAATTCCTGTTCAAGCTGTTGCCGAAACCAGTATCCATAAATATCATCCCTTGGACAACATCATTGGTCTGTTAGCATCAGGGTGGTAACACGAAGCCAGTCAGGGGACGTCAATCATTGTATGTACTCCTGTTTCATCACACAAATTGAGCCCCCCAACATTACTATGGCTTTGACAGACCCTAGTTGGGTAGGGGCTATGCATGAAGAACTAAACCAATTCTCACAGCTTCAAGTTTGGAGGTTAGTAGAACGGCCTGCTGACAAAAAAGTCATCACTACTCGGTGGCTTTATAAGAACAAAAAGGATGACAACGACATCATTGTCAGAAACAAGGCCAGGTTGGTGGTTCAGGGCCACAAACAGATTCAAGGAGTGGATTATGATGAAGTATATGCACCAGTTGCCCGTTTAGAGGCGATAAGAGTTTTCTTAGCCTGTGCATCCTACATGAATTTCACTGTCTATCAGTTGGACGTGAAAACAGCCTTTTTATATGCCGAGATGGATGAAGAAGTATATGTCACTCAACCTCCTGGCTTCATTGATGAGGAACACCCGTATCATGTGTTCAAGCTAGAAAAGGCTTTGTATTGCTTACATCAGGCCCCTCGGTCTTGGTACAAGACTCTGACTGATCATCTTCTAGCACACGGGTACACAAGAGGCATAGTGGATCAGACACTTTTCAGAAAGGAGGTTGGGCATGACATAATCATGGTGCAAGTATATGTTGATGACATCATCTTCGGTTCTACCAATGAAGACTTGTGCAAAGAGTTTGAGAAGGTAATGCGCATAAAGTTTGAGATGAGTCAGATGGGCGAGATGGAGTTTTTCCTAGCCTTACAAGTAAAGCAAAGTGACAATGGGATACTTATCCATCAGGCCAAATATGTCACATAAATTTTGGAGAAATACAAGATGATGGATGCAAAGCCTGTCTCCACGCCTATGGCAGCCAGACCAGCAATTACCAGGGATCCAAACGGTCAACCGGTGAGCGAACACATGTACCGGTCTATGATTGGGTCTTTAATGTACTTAACCGCCAGCCGCCCAGATATCATGCTAGCTGTGTGCCAATGCGCACGCTATCAGGCTAATCCTAAACTCTCCCATCTCTCTGCTGTTAAACGTATTTTTAAATATTTGAAGGGTCGGCCTCGACTAGGCCTCTGGTACTAGGGGTGTTCAAAAATATCCGAGTCCGAACCTGAAAGTGCGTGAGCGTGCGGATCTTCTACTTAGTCGTAATGAAATCAAAGTAATACAAGATGAAACACAAAGAGTAAATACAAATGAGCTTTGTATTAACCACTGAGACCACAGAGTACACAGAGAATATATGACACGGAAGCATCGACTTCTATCTCCATAATACAAGAGTCACATATATATAGGGCTGAAACCCGACTAGGCGAACCTCAGGTTCGGCCACACGTTCGGCCATGTTCGAACTCCAGGTTCGGGCTGAGTTCAGACCTCAGCATTCTTGTGTGAATCCGTCTTGTATTCAATACTTCACATGACGATCAAGGACCATGTATCAACAAACTCCCCCTCGGCATGTGCAGTATCATCTTCTCTATTCAAACTTGGATCATGTATCTTCAATCAAACTCTTCCTCGATCTTGACGATGAGTTCAATCTTGAATACTTGACATTGCATCGTGTGAAATCTCTTTATCAACAACCTTCAGAAGACTTGAAGTTGTGATGCTCTCTTCCTACTTAGAAACCTGCCAACATAAATAATCTTGGTGCAAAATGTCTCTTCGAGACTCCAAGATATTTTGATTTTGAAAATGATTTCGTAATTCGTGTTGATCAATCGAAAACAAATCAGAAACAAAATCTTTTTGGCTTTTAGAAACTTTATATCAAAACACACCTAAAATCTTTTTGGTATTTTTCTGATAAGAAAAGTAAAACAATACTGAAGTAGACACTATTTTTGTCATTTGTGAGAAAGATCACAACTTGGGATCATATTGGTCATAACATGCTGAACTACATTTCAATTTCAATTATTGAAGCACATAAGTCATGCCGATTGCAGATATCATTTGTCCAACTTGAAACTCTGGCACAATCATACTCATAACATCTATATATGTTAAGATATTGATTAACTTTGCATTGACCAGTGTACCCCACACTATCAGACATACTCAGATATGCTTTTACTTATCACATTTTGTGATCTCATTTGTGATTTCAATCACACAATGATTGTGACCATGATATAGTTAACAGTGTTCCATGCAAAAAGAGATAAGAACGTTAAATTGTCTACCTTAAGGTCGATCTTTCGATGCGCAGATAAGGCCTCGGATTTAACAAAATAAGAAAATAAAACAAGTTGAAATTGTATAACTCAACAACAATCAGGTCGGTACTCCCGTACACGCAGAGAAAGTCCGATGAGTTATACGAAACACCAAAGAAAATAAAGCAGAACGTCAAACGAACAACGATCAGGTCGGTCTTTCGACACGCAGAGAAAGTCCGATCGTTTGACAAAATAAAGAAAATCAAACAAGTTTAAATCTTTGGAAAATGAACACATGTATACACAGTGACTTCTCATTTTATTTTTCACATATCTTCTTCTTGATATATCATGAGATATGCATCAAGATGTTGTCCACTAGATCAAGCATCAGATTTAGTGTATATCACATTTGTATACTTTCTGATTTGCCGAGCCTACCTTACACATTGATCAAATGGTCTTATGGCCTTTTTCATTTACTTTATCCATGAGTCAGACACTGTCAGCCAATGTACCATCATTTCCCAATCATGTCGGATACAATTTCTCATTTTTCAATGTTTTTGGCTTTTTGCATTTTTCAATGTTTTTGTCTTTTTCAAATTTCTCCCCCTAAAAATGACAACTCTATTTATATATTTTCATTTTTACGATTTGAAAAACAAAACACTATTTTTGTATTTTTGCAAAAACAAACTCCCCCTCAGAATGAGGCGAAGTGAAAAACAAGAAAAATTTGATCAACCAACACAAATACTAGCAGTTAAGTCTTTTTGAAAACAAAAATTGATTTTGAAATTCAAGTTAATTAAAACAGATATTTCACAATCAGCAATTTTCCAATCACCGAAAGGTCTTCCTGAAACACCAAATAAAACATTAGATGCTTTGGGATCGACCCGATTCAACAACGTCGGGTCGCCCGGTGTCTTCCACATAGTCATTGTTGGCTTTGGAAACATATTTTGGTTTCCATATCATTGTAGATAGAAAATTTTAATCGAAACCGGAAAAGTTTGCAACTGGCGTCTGAGGTGTAGACCCAGACGACTTACTAGTTGATCTACCCTTTGGAGACCATGGTTCATCAAAAATTTTACCATTATTATCCACATATTTTGCATTTGTATGAACATATGCAGTCGTCGGACAATCTGCAACCAGATGTCTAGGTCGACGACATGCATAACAAATTCTCTCACGAAACTTTGGTGAGAATTTGACAAACTTCCTTGGTTTCCAACTATGATTCGCAGCAGGAGAATCATAGTAACCAAGAGAATGATCAGAAGCAAATGAATCAAAGAAATTGGCAGAAGAATCATACCTAGGAGATGATCTTTGGGGTAAGTAGTAAGAACCACTTGAAGAATCGCCAGAATGATAATAACCATTTCTTGAAGTAGAAACCTTTGACTTCTTCTGATGAGATTGCTTTTGCTGAATCTGAGCAGGTTTAACAAAGTGGTCTTTAGGGTATTGCTGAAGATGAGGAACATGCTGAACAACAACCTTCTTCGGTTTCTTTGTTGTCTGTTGCACTAAAACATCCTTAACTTCATAACCCAAACCTTTATGCTTTAATCCAGAAACCTTTGTATATCCAGACGAAGAACCAGAAGCATGTCTCTCTTTGGCTTCTCCAGTGAATTTATCTTTGATGTCCTTCAGTTTGTTCTTTTCAATCCAAACTTTTCCTTCATCAGTTGCAGAAGAAGTACTTGAGACAATTTTAGTAAAAATTTGTTCATTTTCCAGAAGGACATACTTTGAAGTAAACTTCGGAGCTTAACCCAATGGTTTTGCTTTCTTCTTAGACTTAGACTTGTGCTTCTTAGGTGGAGTGGCAAACGTGGAATAATCATGCAACTCGTCCTTAGGATCAAGCGGAGCAGATGTAACTGCAGATAAATCCACCGGTTGAGGAACCATGTGAATATCATCTTTCTTAGAACTATCTTCACCCTGATCCTGTTTATATAAGAAATTTAACAATGTTGGTGACAAATTGCAATTCTTCACTTGCCGTTTTAACTCCAAAATTTCTAACTTCAAATCATTGATTTTCTGTTGAGCATCAAACACTTCCTGTTGTGATTTAATAAACTTTGCGTTAAGCTCATCATATTCATAAATCTGCACTTTACGAATGTCACATTCAGCAAATAATTCTTCAAGCACACTTTCTCTTTTCTTTTTGTAAATCTCAATATCTTTTGTTAAAACTTCATTCTTATCACGATAAAGAACATTTTCATCTTGAAGCATAGAGATCTTATTTTGAAGTTTCTCAATTATCTTTGCCGATTCAATCACAAAAGAATTTTCCTTTTCATACTTCTGTTGAACAGGATAAGCCTTGTTGAACAATGCCTCAAAATCTGCAGCAACATCTTTAGCTTCAGCTTTTGCGTTTTCACATTCAACCAACAATGTGTCCTTTTCTTTCATCAAATTCTTGTTAATCTTAGTAAGTTTTGCACACATTGCACATACTAACAAACTTCCATTCTGAACTTCTTCCATGTCACTTTCATCCCCTTTGTCATATATAACACCAGAGCTTGTTTCAGAATCAGAATCAGAATCAGTGATATTACCATCACGTTGCTCATTCTTGAAAACACCATCACAATCCTTTTTGTCTGACAATATATCACTTCCTGATTCCAAACCACTCGATGCAGAATCATAGGATTTAGAATCAGTAGAATCTGAGGCATCCTTCATAGTCTGAATGATTGCATATATCTTACCTTTTTCTTGTAAATCATTCCATTTATCCTTAGCAGTACAACCCACTGTGAGTTCAAGAAACAACTCTTTAGAAAGACCAGACTTAATAAGATCTCTGGCTTGGTGTTCAGTATTTATGTACTCTCGTTCAGATAAAGAAAGATGTTGATGAAGTTTGACATAGCCATCAACAAAAGTTGGCCATGCAAATTGCTTAGCAACTACTTTCCAGAATTCTTCAAAATGTTCGTTGATGTAAACCTCAAACTTAACTTTCCATTTATTATAATCTTCCCATTTTACCAAGATAGGTATCATAGAACTAGCTTGTGATGCACTCATTTTTGAAAAACTGGTTACTGTTCACTCCGAACCACGTCCGAACCTCCTCCGAACTCTCACCGAATCTAGTCCGAACTTGGCTACGCCGAACTCCCTCCGAACCTGACCTTCGGACGAACAAAATAGAAAGAAGTCCGAACTTGATCCAAAAGATCACCGAACTCCCTCCGAACCTGAACCGATCTCTCACCGAACCTAGATAAAGACCGAGCTTCGTCCGAACCTCGAGTTCGGAGTGGTTACTCCGAAGTTGTCCGAACCTCAAATAAGACAGATTTCACTCGACCTCATTTTCTCGATTTTCAACGTTTTTGACTGAAATTTTCGACAGGAATTCAAACAAACTCGATAGAAACGATCTAGAAACAGATTTTTGAAGAAAAGCACACACGAGACGATCAAACGAACTCAAAAATGATTGACATTTTTGCAAAAACGTGAATTTGAACTCAAAACTCTAAAGAACACTGATTTCCGACTAGTATAGCAAACCTAATGCTCTTATACCACTTGAAAGTGCGTGAGCGTGCGGATCTTCTACTTAGTCGTAATGAAATCAAAGTAATACGAGATGAAACACAAAGAATAAATACAAATGAGCTTTGTATTAACCACTGAGACCACAGAGTACACAGAGAATATATGACACGGAAGCATCGACTTCTATCTCCACAATACAAGAGTCACATATATATAGGGCTGAAACCCGACTGGCCGAACCTCAGGTTCGGCCACACGTTCGGCCATGTCCGAACTCCAGGTTCGGCCTGAGTTCAGACCTCAGCATTCTTGTATGAATCCGTCTTGTATTCAATACTTCACATGACGATCAAGGACCATGTATCAACAGAACCCGTATCCGAATTTTCCAAAATTCCGTACCCGAATTTTCCGAAAATTTCGGATATCCGAAATTTCGGATACCCGAAACTCGGATATCCGAATTTTCTGACTTGGACTTGGAATTTAGTTTTTAGATATTTCGGAAGTTTCGGGAACCCGGATATCCGAAAGTTTTAATAAATTAAAATATATTTTATATAAGAAAAATAAGAATTGCATTAAGCCAAGTGGTGGATCAAGTTTGAATTGCATTAAGTCAAGTTGAATGAAGGATGTTTCTAATAGCAAAGTTGGAATGAAAGATGTTTATGCGATATCAGGATTAATGTTATCTAATATGTTTGTTTTTTTGGTTAATTTGATTTGTATTTGGAAGACTTGAACCATGTTATTTCTTTTGTCGTTTTTTTTTAGTTCGAACTTAGGTAACAAACAAGTGGGAACACGTTTGTGTCTATTTAAATTTGAAATTGTTGTTTTTTTAAAAAAAAATCATTTTCGGATATCCGATTAACTTTCCAAGTCCAAGTCCGAAATTTCGGACTTGGACTTGGAAACCGAAATCCAAATTCCAAAATTTTTGGATACCCAAAATTCGAATATCTGAAAGTGCGGGTACCCGGTTTTGAACACCCCTATCTGGTACCCTAAAGAGTCAGGATTTAATCTGTATGCTTTTTCTGACAGCGATTATGGCGGTAATGAGCTTGACAGGAAATCCACATCTGCTGTAGCTCAATTTTTAGGTGACAGGCTGGTATCCTGGATAAGCAAGAAGCAGCACACAGTGTCCCAGTCGACAGCCGAAGCAGAATATGTAGCTGCATCTGCTTGCTGTTCACAGGTGGTATGGCTGCAGCATCAGTTGGGAGATTACAGTTTGAATTTTTTCGATACTCCCATCTTTTGTGATAATAATGCTGCATTGTAGATTGTGAAAAATCCTGTGCAGTACTCCAAAACCAAACACATTGATATAAAAACGCACTTCATTCGGGACTGCTATGAACGCAGGCTCATTCACCTAGAACGGGTGGCGTCGGACGACAATGTGGCGGATATGTTCACAAAACCCCTCCCTAGTGCAAATTTTGAAATGTGTCTCAAAGGCCTCCGGATGATAGCCTTTGATGAGTAGTCTGGCAATTTCTTTTATGGTATTTTTTTTTTTTTAAAAAGTGTCTTTTTTTCGTAATTAGAAAAAATCTAAAAGCAAGGGGAAGATATAAGATAAACATTTCCTCTAAAGTGTGTGCTTTTAAAAAATTTTTTACTGGTTTTGGTTGACCAGGCTGGGAAGTGATATAAATTTCCAGGTGTTTGCTGACTGACACGTGTAAGGTGGATGTGAAAAGCAGTAATTCATGGTCGATATGCTTGGTAGGCTCTGCTGACAATCAATCAAAAGGTATGTTTTATCACAACACTTGAAGATAACGTATGATGCTTGAAAGGGAACACACACTTAGGTTAGTACAATTTCTATTTGACTGTGCATCAGGAATCCTGAGACACACGCCCGGTTCTGAGTGTTAGTGTCATGCTCAAAAATCCCATTCCCTCTGCTTTACGTAAGCAATGACCTGGGAATGTTGTACGTGAGTCCGGACTCCTCTGTTCTGCGAAACCGGAGACCTGGAACCTCCCTGATCCACGTATGTTTAAGATCACATTGTATATATATGATGAACCAAAAAGATGCCAATGTGCACAATCAAAAGAGACCCCCAAGTGTCCAAAACCCTCAGTCTTTGTCACTGATGAGAACATTATCAAAAATGTTTCAAAAATTCAGTTGACTTTGTATATTATCCAACAAAACCCCCGTGATCTATTCTTCCTTTTCCTAACCCAGTCTGGAGCATGATGTTGGGCTTAAGGAAAGGTGTCGTGAAAAATGTTGTACGGAAGCCAGATGTACTTGATAGGATGTACAAACTTTACCTAGGACTTATGTGTGTGACCAGGATAGTTGTTCATAATTAATAAACCTGAAAATATAAATTAATGTGATGAAACTACCTGAGTAAGCGAAAGTGGCATGAGTTTAAAAATGGACCAATTATACCGGCAATTGCCTGAACACGCGAAGTAACTGAAGCTGAAAAGGGTTCCTCAGTCACAGACTATCTGGTATGATCCCTAACAATTATTTCACTCAAAACGCAGTTGGTTAAGATTTTTAGTTTATGTTATTTTAATTTTATCTTAATCTTTTGTTTATTTTGTGCTTATTTTTATTTAGTTTATTTTTTTTGTTAAGTTGCCAGATGTTAAATCTCTCGGGCTTGAGTTTAGGGGAAGCCTTCAGGAATGAACGGGATTAAAGTTGGGTGTTTTGATATAAAAAATTAAGCTTGTTAAGAGAAAACGAGGTTGTGTTAAAAGTTTGGGTCACAATTGATTTTGTTTAAAAAGTTTGAGGGGGTAAAATGAAATTGTTTTTTAAAAAAAAAAATTGAAACACAAAAAAGGGGAGAGCCGGCTCTCCAACCGCCACTCTCCCCCTCGTCTCTTTCTCCCACCGCCATCGCACACCACCACACCTTTCGCCACTCCCCAGCGAACTCACCACCATCATTCCCCTCGAAATCCGACCAACATTGCCCTTCCGATCGTTCACAGCGCCGCCGCCACTGTTTCCCCTCAATCCGCCGCCCTCCGCCACCGTCGCAACCATCCGGCACCTCCCTCTCGGTCGGAATAACCTCCTGATCACATCCCCACTGTTGATTTGACTCCATGGCGCCTCGTTTGAAGCGTGCTGCCCGACCTCCACAGGATAAGCTTGAGTATGTGTTGATTTCTTTTGATTGTGTGTTGAGACGGGAAGGGACTATGGTTTGGGAGTATAGACTGTTTGAAATCGTGTTCAAATTCCACATATATGATCGACTTGACTGAGTTGCAGGTGTCCAGTGAAGAAGAAGATACTTTTCGATCCAAACATGGGGCTTTTTGATCAGGCTGAGAAGCTTTTCGATTAGCCCCCGGTACTTTTTGATCACTGGTTATCGGTGATCTGGGACCGTTCGATCGAAGAACTAGGCTTTCCGATCGAAAGCTAAGCTTTTCGATCGGAGCCTGGACTTTTCGATCGCAACTAGTACTTTTCGACCAGGCATCTCGGTAACTTGTGACTTCTCGATCGAGGAACTAGGCTTTCCGACCGGAGCCTGGACTTCTCGATCGAGACCAATGCTTTTTGATCAGAGTTCCCAGTAAAATGTGACTTTTCGATCAGACGGATGCTTTCCGATCGAAAACCCTGCTTTTCGATCGGAAAGGTACCAGATGATGTTTTCAATGGTTTTTCAGTTATTGTTAAGCCGTTATGCTGTCCGTTTTTCGAGAAATCCATAAAACTAATGAACTCTTGTTTGTTTTGGATGTTTATCTGTGTTTGTGAGTGCAGGGACTTGGAGTTTATTAAAGATCACAACACGGTAGCATACTTGCTGGATCCACCAGCAGAGTACCGCGAGAAGTACAAGTCGATGATTGCAGGACTGAAGAAATGCTGTTTATTCTATGCTCTTACAGCAAACCCTGTCATCTGCAAGCGTATGCAACAGGAATTTTGGAAGACGGCGTACGTGTCTGATGATGGAAAGCAGATAATAGCTAAGATACAATCAACAGCAGTGGTATTATCAGAAGGAAATTTCAGACAAGCTCTCAGGCTTAAAGATGCTGCTGCTGATCCTATTGCTCTTGATAAAGAAATGGTGTCTCAATGCCTGAAGGAAATGGGTTATCACACAGTTTCTCCTCCTACTATGAAGGTTCTCCTTCCACCATACTGGAGAATGCTGGCTCATTACTTGCAGAAGTGCGTGATTGCCAAGAAGAGCTCGACAGATCAACTGAATCAAGTGCACACCCATGCTATGGTGTCACTAGTTCGAGGAGTTCGATTCAACTGGTCCAGGTTGATTTTTGATGACGTGAAAGCAGTAGTGACAAGAGATAAGAAGTTTGCAGTGGTTCCAAGGTTCATCCAGTTAGCTCTGGATTCTAGATATCCGGCTTTGAGGAAGACCAATGACACACATGATACAAAGCCGATGGGCATTGAGGTTTTCCTGATGATTAATCCAAAGAAGAAACTGACTGATCAGGTACCATTTGGTAACAAATTTGGTGAATTTGCTGAGATAGCAAGAAAAGAGGTTCCTGTGCACAGAAATGCAGTCATAGATGAAGAATACAATGTGCCTGCCTCTAAGAAGCCTGTTATTGAACTCACAGATAGTTCAGATTGGGAAGATTTTGATTTAGAAGATGTGCAGATTGGTGCACTGAATTTTGAAGGTGAAGATAGTATTAATTATGACACATATCTTGATGACATCAATATCGAGGAAGTTGAGACTGAGACTCCTGAGACGCCACTGATTAGAAAACGGAAAGCCACAGAGGATCCTCCCTTTAGTGCTTCTGTTACCGAAGAAATGACTGAGACTGAGATGATTTCTACAAAACACCATAAAGAAGGCCCAAGTGACCCCAGAAGAAGAAGATTAGACCCTCGTGAGCCACCAGTCACGAGTACCAGTGTTGGTCAATCATCTTCTCAACCCACTACCCAAGAAGGGGAAAGCGGTGGAAACCCATGAATACAGACTAGAAAAGGAACTTAATAAAGAAATTGAAAGTCTGAAAGCCCAGAATGCAGCCCAAAGTGAGATAATTGGAGACTTGATTGATATCCAGAAGATTCACAACACTGAGTTGGAGAATCAGAAGAAGATAAACCGAGAGTTTACCAAACAATTCAGAGATCTTCATAAGCTGATCAGGCAGCTTAACTCGGATAAATCAAGCAGGTCAAACCCTAGCCAAGGCGATAAGGGTGATCCAGGTAACACAGAAGGAGGTTCGGGTGCAGGTGATTCCTCACAATCACCAGTATTTGACTTTGAAGCGGATATCCTTGACGAAACTCAAACAGTATTACCCGAAGCCTCCGTTGAAGATAAAGATACCAGGGATAGAGACTATATGACAGTACCAGCTTCTGAGTTTGACGGATGTTGGGAGGCTCAGACATTTGCTTTTCCCCTGAAAGGTACCTAATCCAACTGGGAGAGCATTATCATGATAAAAGGGGAATCAATGCAGATATTAAAGCCCGGATGTTTGATGGAGAGAAGAATATGTTCGTCATGCGAAGAAAGGGTCAATATCCGTTGGAATACTACAAGAGTTGGACCCAATTTTACTCCTGGACAAATGTAGATCTGACTATGCTTTACCAGACACCGTTTACAAATCCATCAAACAATGAGCAAGCTAAGTATTTTTACAAGAAACTGGAAAATGCAGTGCGAAGCAAATTCAAGAGGTTTGAAGATTTTCCTCACAAGAAATCATATGTGAAGAAGTACAGAGGTGTGTTCGAATGGGACGGAAAGAAGAGTATCCCAGGAAAGGAGAGTGTACCAGCAAAGAAGTTTACAAATGTTCTGTATCCACCAACAGAAAAGACAAAGACAATACCTCTTCCGATGACGCATCCTGAAGATTGCTTGCATGATTTTCAAACTTGGGCATATAGTGATTACTCTGGTGAGGCCAAAATTCTGTGCAAATCAAAGACAATAAATGTCATGGAAGTTCATGATCTGATGAGGTTTCACAAGAAGGACATAATGGTACTGGCCAAGCATCAAATTGAATGTAACCAAGAAACTGAAGAATATGCCAAGTGTTATACTAGAGCTGTAGCTGAGATCGTGTCAAAGGAACTGTGGTATGATCCAGCAACAGTGAATCGGTCAAAGAAGTTCAGAATGTGAGTGATGCCTAATGCTAAAGCCTAGGGGAAGATTGTAGAGTCTAGAATTTTATAAGACGTTTGCATTAGAAAAACTGTTGGGCTATTTTATGTGTAAATGGGTTAAAACAAGTTAGTAGGGTTAGTGGGCTTGTGGGTTAGTCGATTTTGGGGCATAGAGTCCGATTTCTATAGCTTGTTTATCAAGCATAGGACTCCCTATATATAGATAGCTTGTTTTTGTAATTAGGGTTGGTTGCTTCTAAGGTGTTTTGGGTTTTTGGTGTTCACGAAATTCTCCCAGAGAATTTCGATCAGTGTATAAGCAATCAAGGGTGATAGTAAAGTGTCTTTCTTCAATCGGTTTGTGTTCTTATTCGTATCGTTATTGCTTTTTCATATTATTCTTGATTAATCTTGAATCACTCTAGTGTTTGGATTCCGCACACTCACTAGAGATCGTGATATCGTGTTTGGGTTATTTTCGATCCTTACACATTGGCGTCCTCCGAATTTGGAATACAGTAAGTTATCATCTTCACCACTGAAATTCGATTGAAATTGGCGTCTCAGATTTGGTAATTTTCCTTGTACAAGGGAAGATTGCACTTTGTCTCTCCTGGGAGTAGATTTTAAGTTATTGTGGAAACCATGGAGACGAGGAGTCTCTAATGGTTCATACAAATGCTTTACTAAGAGCAGGTTTTAAGTTATCATATAACTTTATAACAGTCAGCGGCAACGGTCACATGTTAAGGTTTTCAACACTTGTATAATTTTCTTTAGGTGCTTTTCTCCCTTCTAGCGCCCATGAACCCGACTTTTCATCGGCCGCTTCTTCTCCCTTCTGGACCCATGAACCTGATTTTCTTCAGGTGCTTCTCTCCCTTGTGGCCATATGAACCCGGTTTTTCACCGGCCGCTTCTTTTCCCTTTTCAGTTGATCAGAATCAAGTGCATATGAGAAAGCAAAGAGGTTACTTGTTCTCCATTTTCACTTGATCAGCAGCAAGTATCCGATATGATGATTCAGACAATCTCTCTAGTTCATGTGAGAAAGCAAAGAGGGATTTGTCACATCTTTTGCCCCCCCCCCCCCGAACCTGATTTTTCTTTAGCCGCTTCTTCTCCCTTTTAAGTTAGTAATTTTTAAGTTGTAATTTTATAGATCTATGTATAATGGAATCATACCTTTTGGATTATATATGTAATTGTGTGTATTAAAGCAGCAGTTGATTTTGTTTACTTATTTTTTACTTTTATTGGCCCTGGTTTGGTCAAAGAGATGAGGCCTGACACAATCAAAACAAGCGAAACACTTGACTCAAAATTAAGGTCCATAATATTCCAGAATACATAAAGAAAAAAAACAAATATTATTGAGACTTTAATTTGCCAAAATTCAGAAACATTACAACGATAAATTAATTGGTATTACGTAAAATCATTCCAGTACAACCAGCTCTAAAGTAAACATTGTCACGTGGATCTACTGGTGGAAATACATTATCTTTGTGAGGAAAAACTACCGTACTAAATTTCTCATTGGCATCGTCTTCATAAGAACTTCTAACTTCTATAATTTCCGGGAGGTGTCATAAAGACCATAGACAGTTTTTTATCCAGCTGGTCTTTGACGTAAAACAACTGTCGTGCGTGTGATGCGAAAATAAACTTGTGACCTAGTCTTTTAAGGTTGGCCAAAGTGTAACAAAGACTATCTTTTTTGACCCCACGTGTATTCTCAACCCAGTCGTACATAAATAGAGGAATGCTTTTAATACGGTAATCTAGTAGTCATATCTCTTTTAAAACCCCATAGTAAGGTTTTTGTCCATAGGTTTATACCTCTTTAGAGATGTGCATGTTAGTTCCCTCTACACCAACGACGTTGTTCTGGTAAACCCTATCGTCTCGATATTTTGTACGAAATGAATAACCATTGATGTCATATACTTCATATTTCATCACGCTTCTGTGTGGACCATGTGAAATCCACCTCACGGTCTTTGATATAGTTTCTAGGGACTCCGCTATCTCCTTTTCAACCTGAAATTCATAGTTCATCAGGAGAGTCCATTAAGAAGGTTATAGTTCTTCCAAAAAGCAAATAAAGTTGTTCTGGACAATTCAGGTAAGTTGTTCCGGAAAGTTTCCCGAATTTAAAAAAGAAGCAAATAGTTTCAGTTCACTAGTAAGGTTACAGTTCATCCAAAATTAAAACAACAAGAAAATATTTTCAGTTCACCGGGAAGGTTATAGTTCATCCGGATAGAAAATAGAGTTATTCCTGACAACTCGGGCAAGTTGTTCCAGAAAGTTACAATTCATCCGGGATTAAAACAATAAGCAAATTTAGCTGACCTTGTTGCGTAACCATTTACCAAATGTTATGGTATGCTTCTTCGTCAGCTCATTTAGTCTACTACTAGGATGTTCCTTTTCCAAAAATTTCATGTGTTATTTTTAAGTACATGAATTGTAAGTTATC
The DNA here is from genome assembly GCA_039602395.1 of Deinandra increscens subsp. villosa. Classification (NCBI taxonomy): domain Eukaryota; kingdom Viridiplantae; phylum Streptophyta; class Magnoliopsida; order Asterales; family Asteraceae; genus Deinandra; species Deinandra increscens. Next base: position 50,113,743 of record JBCNJP010000025.1, read on the forward strand.
TATATAAAGTTTATAAACATATAAAAAGGGTTAATAATATAAACTACTTACTCGATCTAAGGCTCAATTTCTAGCGTATTTAGTGACACGAATAAATGCGCTTTTGAGAAGAGCTTTGCAGAGGCTTTAACTGGTCTACCAGCTGGCCCAAGACTTCCATCCGTACTGCTATGCTTATTTGATGGAACACCAATAGTTGTGATGTTTTTTTGGCAACTGAAAAACTCAATCGTTTCTTCTACAATGTTCTCCTCAGCAATGCACCCTTCTAGATAAGTTTGTTTCTCACGTGGCCCTTAATAACCTTCATAAACCTTTCAAATGGATACTGTAACATTTGCGTTTTACCCGATTGAGAAATCCGACCTGTTTTGAAATTTCGTGATTTACCGATTTACAAATTATTGAGAACCAGAAGAATTTTCGGGTATTTATACCCCAATTATTGGGTCTAAATGATTTATAATCATTTTTCGAAATCAAATACTTAATTACAATTAATTGGAATCAAATCGGATCTCTCGAATTGAAAATAAAGCAATTTCCGGTTTTTACGCGATTTCGGTACACGATTCGTCATTTACCGAGACCTAGTGTTTGATCATCGTATGTCAAATTCAACATTTTTATGAGTATAATAATCAATTATCATGTCATGAGTCATCACACACTTGATCGAGTCGAGAATCGTTGGTGAATTGGCCAAAACTGATACGTACGTCAAAACCGACCAAAAACGCTTATTTTGACCCAATTTGTGCATACATTTGAGTTACGTGACATAATTATAATCATTTTGAGTGGATTAAATGTGGTTAATATGTTGGAATGATGATTTGGGTGATTTAGGAGAAAACGGGTTCGAAAACACCGAATAAAGAAGAACCAAGCACGAAAATGGTGAACCGACAAAGGGGATCACTCGCAAGGAGTGATGCGGCCGCATAAGCACATAGTGAACCCCCATTAGGGCCGCATCCTAAACCCCAATGCCCCTAAACGATCAATGACGGTTGCCCTCTCTATAACCAACATTTTTGAAGATCTAAAGCTCGTTTTGGATTATTTTAAGCTAAAAAAGTGTCGGGTTTCATCGTTTTAGGTTCGTTTCTTCGAATCTATCTTTTTTTTTCCTCCTATAATTTAGATATTACATGATAAAGGTAGGATTTGTAGGGCTAATCCATGCTAGATCTTGTTTATACATGCTCATTAATGATATATCTAGTGATTCTAAGCAAAAAGATGGGATTTTTATGAACATTTATTTACTTTTATGACATGTTTTTGTTGGATCTTGTTGGGTGTTGCTAGATCTTGACTAATATAGTTAAAAAAAACTAATTTTTATGATTGATTTATATCTAGAACAAGATATTGTAGATGGATCTAGGGTTCTATTTGAAAAAGGCACCCTCTTGATGAACTTTTATGAAAAAATAATCATGTATATTATTCTAGCATGCTTAGATCCATATGAAAATGTTGACTTTATATTGATAAATAATAAATCTAGGTTGTACGCGCATGCAAGAGAATGGCTCTTGGTCGATTTAATTGTTGAAAATTTAATTAACTTAGGATTTATGTTGAAATTAATAATTTTTGCTAGAATAAATATATATTGAATTGGCTTATGACTTCATAATTATTATATGATATGTTTAGGTCCAGATTAATGTTAATATAATTGTTGATTGATAATTGTGACCTATGTGATTCTATGAAAATAAAGCGAATATATTTGAGATGTAGTGAAAATAAATAGTTTATTTAATATTGTTTGACGTCGCATGTTAGAATTATGGATGACCTACCTCATATCCATAACCGTACATTATCACCATAATTACATCACCAACGAGTCGTCAAGTTGGTTGTGTCGTGAAATCAAATCATTTATCTAATTATATATTCGTTTTCTCTAACTCATCTAGTCATCAAGGTTGTCTTCGAGTCTAATCGTTTCGTGGTGTCATTCCTTCAAATTGTGTCTCCATATCTGGTGAGTATTCATATCCCCTTTTCTTTTACTGTTTTGGGGTGCAACATGTACGCTATCAGAACGTAAACTCTTTATGCTTTATTCGAAAACTAAATGCGATCAATGTGATTGTTATGTGTATACTTGTGTGGATTATTGCTCTGAACTATGAACGATGAAACGATGGAACGATTTGGCGTATCTCATTAACTCATTAAGTCAGGGTTACAATAATAGATCTATTGGTGTGGCAACCCACTCGGCCTGCCTCGCGTGTGGCGCCTTGTGATTGAAAGCCTAAATGCCGAGGGCTTGAGTGCGTCACCTATTATGTGCTTTGATTCATTTCATGTTTATCATATTTGTTTACATTTAACACACTGAATCACATATTTTAAATCTATATTGTACGCTACACCTATGTTTACTCACCAACTATTCATAGTTGACCTTTATTTTGTACATGTTGCAAGCTTTGCTATTGATGTTGTTGACCGCGTTGATGACACTTTAGGATGTGTGTGGACTTAGTGAGACATAAATTAATCAAGTTAATATGTGATTTATCATTTGATTGTATTGAATTATCATGTATTATTCTATTGCTATGAAATGGGTTGATTAAGAATATCGCAACATTTAGTTAGTGTTGTGTGCATCTGGACAATCATCACGCCCCTACGTATTCCGTCGTCGGTTGGGTATGACAACATCCATCAAAAGCCTATTGGCCCACATAATTTTACCTCCTTAGTAAGGTGCACCGTCAAATGAAGCATAACATCAAAAAATAATGGATGGAAATATTTCTCAAGCAGGCATAGTGTCACACAAAGATCTGATTGCAATTGATCTAGTGCTTCAAAATTAATCTCTTTGTTGCATATTGATTTGAAAAGAAAAAACAAAGCCTGATAATAACATATCTTGTCGGTTCGAGCATGATTGACCAAATTGCAATCGGCAGAAACTGTTACATCCGCATATGATAATCATGTAACTTGAGCCCCACAAGTTTCTTGTCCTTTAGACTAACCAAATTATAAAAGTTAGAACAATAGCCTTGTCGAATATTCAAGTTATATAACGTGTCACAAAACTTATCATTTTCAACTTTTTGTAACATGTAACACACTGCAGGAAGTACCGTGTTGTTCTTGTTCTGTTTAGGCTGCAACTATGATCTTAACCCAAACTGCTTCATATCCTTTCTAGCATTTGGTTCATCCTTTTTCTTACCGGAAAGGTTAAGCAAAGTTCCAACAAGACTCTCAGCCACATTCTTCTTAGTATGAATGAAATCAATGCAATGTTGGACACTGTTATGCCTCCAATATCTAAGTCTTCGAAACCATATATTGAATTTCTTCTAACATTGTCGCTGCTCTTTGTTGTTTCTTTTTCTCTTATTAATCATCATCCCTCTTCCGGTTGAGGTCTCTGGGTTTTATGAATTAGTACACCTTAATCCCTTTCCCCATTCATTCCTGACATGTCAAACTTCGTCGTATATTTGTTCCCCGGTCATAGTGTAACATCCACGTCTAATCCGTATTTAGAACCCGACCTCTTTCGTATTTTCGCACGTTTTCGAATTTCGATCAAATATTTATCAAGGAATTCTAATTTTCTTTACTAAATTATATTCTCAAATAATATTTTGATGATCAAAAATCATTTTCCTAAATAAAATATTCAATTGGTGAATTTGTATGTCAGGAATGAGAATAAAACAATTTGCGATGTTCATGTGATTTCGGCTGTAACCGAAAGACTCGTATAACTCAATTATCACATTTTAAATGTTCAATTATCATTTACCAAATTTAAAGATTGATTTGGATGGTTATGACTTGGATTTGTCACTTTGAAACAAAAATTTATCAATTCGCAATTTTTACGCGTTTTCAGTTCACGAATCGTCGTAACCGGGAACCCGTAAATCTCGAAAATATGATTATCATGTGACTTGAGCCCCCACATGTTTATTATCCTTTAGACTAACCAAACTAGGAAAGTTAGAACAATAGCCTTGTGGAACCTTCAAGTTTTATAACGTGTCACAAAACTTTTCATCTTCTTCTTTTTGTAACGTGTAACACGCTGCAGGAAGTACTGTGTTGTTCTTGTTTTGTTTAGGCTGCAACTCTGGTCTTAACCCAAACTGCTTCAGATCCTTTCTAGCATTCAGTTCATCCTTTGTCTTTTCAGGAAGGTTGAGCAGAGCTCCAACAAGACTCTCAGCCACATTCTTTTCAATATGAATGAAATCAATGCAATGTTGGAAACTATTATGCCTCTAATATCTAAGTCTTTGAAACCATATATTGAATTTCTTCTAATATTGTGGCTGCTCTTTGTTGTTTCTTTTTCTCTTATTAATCTTCCCCCTTTTCTGGTTGAGGTCTCTGGGATTTCTGAATCAGTACACCTTAATCCCTTTCCCCATTCATTCATGACATGTCGAACTTCGTCATATATTTGTTCCCCAGTCATAATGTAACATCCACGTCTGACCCATTTGTAGAACCCGACCTGTTTCGTATCTTCGCACGTTTTTACTAAATTATATTCTCAAATAATAATATATTGACGATCAAAGATCATTTTCCTAAATATAATATTCAGTTGGTTAATGCGAATAAAACAATTTTTGATGTTCGCGTGATTTCGGTTGTAACCGGAACACTCGTATAGCCAATTATCACATTTTAAATGTTCAATCACCATTTACGAAATTCATAGATTGGTTTGGATGGTTATGACTTGGATTTGTCACTTTGAAACGAATATTTATCAATTCACAATTTTTACACGTTTTTGGTTCGTGAATCATGGTAAACGGGAACCCGTAAATCTCAAAAATCATATTTTATGGTTCTATATGGTTGTGGTTAAAATTTGGTGCAATTTTGAGTTGAAACGGATAGCGAACGAACAAAGGAAAGGAAAGAAAAATAATAATAACCACTTGCCGCAAAGGTAGAATCAATGACCTCCTATTGAACAACCAGCGCCCTAACCATTGAGGCAAGGATTCTTGGTGTTTTGTATCCGGTTCCAGCATTCATAACATGTCTGGTCTGCGACCTGATCGCGATCTGTACTCGTTTTGGACTGTTTTGGGGCTAGAAAACTCATTTTTGATCCGTTTAAGGTCCCGTTTTCTCCTATATTTCGATCCTAAAAACCCTAAGAGTATTTTCCAAGTTTCCCTTGCTTCTAATTCTTTTTCATGATCTCAAATTTATGAATCAAATATTTTCTAAGATTGACCCATTACCAAATATTCACCAAAACCCTAAACTGCTCCCCTAAGACACATCCTCTGTATAAATGGGTCATATATCTGCAATTCCGGTCCATTTGTTGACCTTTTCAAACTCTCAATTACGGATTAGAGGCTCTCAATCGCGATTTCAAAAGTTAACTACCCGAAGTTTAACCATCCGATTTCTCGACCTTCCTACGCTTTTATTAAGTAAGTTTCTTCACAAAAAATACTTACTTTACTATTTCCTTCAGAACCCTACTCTTAGTTTCTGTCATTTGTTGATTAATCAAAAAGTCAACTCAACGTGTAGACTTTTAATTGGGGATATTCATCAAATCGTAATTTTAATTCATGAATCTGTTTTGCAACGACATAAACTATTTAATGGACCTGTTATAATGCATTAACAATGTCAAACTCGAGTTTTATAAATAAAGTTTAGTTATTTAACTAAGAACTCATTAAATCGGGACTTTTTACGCATAAATCTTATATTGGATGATTGTGTTGTATTTTAATCATTCTAATCAGTCCTGGACTTTTATCAGATGATAAGTATGTGACCTAATCCATAAATTTGGCCACATATGTAATTATGCAAAGTTTTGGGCTATTTTTGTAATTATTAAAATTTAGGGTAGAAGTGTAATTTTACTAAAGTCACATTAAATTTTTTGTTTTGAAGTTGTAGTTTAAGAAACTTCTGTTTGAACCCTTTTACTTAAGGATCTTCCATATTTAACTTTACTTTATAGAAATTACAATAAAGATACTAAACTTTCGTTGATTTCCAAATAATGTGAAAGTCTATAATAGGTTAATGTCAAAGTGTTAGCATATTTATAACAAATTTTTTGACACTTAAATAATAATAAGAATCCCCAATTAATCCAAAACTCTACAACTTTAGTCATCGTGTCTTCTTTTGTTCATTTAGTTTTCTTTTATGAGGTGATCGCCAGTGTCTATCGTATCTCATTCTCGGTGTCATCCTCATCTATCGAACCCTAATTGTGATTTAAAATTTGTTAAAAATTAGATAATTTCAGGTCAAACGGTTAGTTGGGACCAATGGAGGGTCAGTTAGGACCTCTGATGGTTAGTTATAAACATTAACGGTCGGTTAGCATAAACTAGGCCCAATAAGGTGTATTTAAGACCAATGAATGTCAATTAGGACTAAAGAGTCCCAATAAGGTGTGTATAGGACCAATGATGGTTAGTTGGGACCAATGAGCATTAATTGAGACCAACGAGGCCTACTAAGGTGTATATAGGACCAATGAGGGTCAGTTAGGACCAACGAGATCCAAGAAGGTGTATTTATGACCAATGAGGGTCAGTTGAGACAAATAAGTCCCAATAAGGTGTGTATAGAACCAATAAGGTGCGTATAGGACCATTTGAGGTGTTTTTTGTTCAAAAAAGTGACAATAAACTTTCAATATAAATAGTTTTCATAAATTCATTTTTTACACACCTTAAGATGAATTTATAAACTCATTTTATCAATCCGTTAAAAATTTGTTTTCCTCAAAGTAAGTGTAAGAATTTAACCAGACATGGTTTTAAAGATATGCTTAAGAGAAGATGAAAGATTTATAGACAAATAAAAATCATATTCTACTTAAGTTAGAGTTCTCACAATCTTGACGAATAAACTAAAAAGCCACAACAAATGGTTCTTAAAGTGTTAAACGTGATAGTAAACTAGAGGGGAAAAAAATTGAACGAGTTATGAAGTAGGAGGGAGCTGCTCTTTTATAGGCAAAATTCAGAATTTGGCATGGGCCGTGCATAGTAGGGTATGGGCCTTGCTTGTCAGGTAATCTGTAGGAATCCTCTTGTCAGTGGACACAGACCATGTTGGGTCAGGGGCACGAGTCATGTTTGTCAGATGTCAGTTAGCACGAGCCGTGTCAAGTCAGGAACTTGGGTCGTGCTTGTCAGGAGCTTCTCGGGTCTTTCTAGAAGTTTGTTGAGGGGTACGACAGAGGTCGTGCCCTAGTTGGGGAACGGGTCATGCTCAAGGCCAAAAATCACAACTTTGTCATTTTTTTTCATATTTCTTTCATGTTCAGCTTCTTTTGTAACTTGACCTGGATTACACTGAAAAACTAAAAAGAAAACAATATGACACTGTTTTGGAGAGAGTTAGTCAAAATATGAATGCGGGGAATATTTGATATATATATATATATATATATATATATATATATATATACAAGTTGGTCGACCCGCGCTTCGCGACGGAGTCGGACCGTTGTAAAAACTTTGTTAGCCAAATTATAGAAGACTCGTTGCACGGCTAATATGTTGCGGCGTTGTTCGTTCGTTAGCTAATTTTAAGAGTTCGAAGTTAGCCAATTTCAAGTATGTTATATGCCAACTCCTATCTATATTTTTATAAAATTCATTTAATTTTTTTATACATAGATTTTTAATGTCCACTATCTAATCAATATATGTTTAATGTCCATAATAGGTCATTTAGGTTTGGTTGGGTTGAATATGCCAATAATCTATTTAACCCAAAACACAATAATATAAATTATGACCTAACAACTAAATAATGAGTCATAACCTGAATCATAACCTTAGTTAACTTCAAAAATTTTATAAAAAAGCTAATGGGTTAATCTTTACTATATGTTAAATAGCTATATCTAAAGAAATTGATTACTATCTCAATAAAGAAGATAATTGTTACGGATTGATATAAAAAGTACTGTTAACAAAAGAAGACATTTCATCATAAAATGTCTTTGAAGTCAATGAAAATGGTTGACTTATAGATTTAGAAAAAAAAAAGTCAAAATTAATTTTCAAGCCTCTTGGTTCCAAGCCCAATTAGCATGGCTTCCAACCTTTGGCATGCTTTTGTTCTTGGCAAAGAGATCAACTTTGAAGGTGGCTCCACACATTGCACCCTCACTCTCAACCCTTGAGATAATAAATAAGAAAATATAAACAAATGTGGCTCCACACATTGCACCCTCCGAAATGAAATAACCAAATCTGTTGATACATAGTTTCTGGTCGCCATGTGAAGTATCAAATACAAGATAAAGTGTTGCAAGATTACGTTGTGCTGAACTCTAGGCGAACCCCAGTTCGGACTCACACGAACCTAGTCCGAACCTGAGTTTGGCTTATCTGGTTTATGCGTGGAATGTTTATTCTATAAATAGCATGTCTTGTATTGAGATTAGAAGGTCTTGGCAAATCTTATATGTTTTTGACTGTGTAATCTTTTTGTAGTCTAATACAAAAGTCTTTGTATTTACTCGTTGCGTTTCACATTTTACATTGATTCCGATACGATTGAGTAGACGATCCACCATTTGGTTCTCTCTACTGATCGAAAATCTCTGTTTTCTATCACTTTGAGTAAAAAACACAAGTTTTTTATGAAATTTCATCGAGTTTGTATTCATTTGGTCATCTCGAGTGTGCATCTGTGAAAAATCTTCTTCCACATCATTGCTATTGAGTTTACTTAAGTTCCTGTCGAAAATCTTGTTCAAAAACACTGAAAATCGCGAAAATTGAGTCGACAATGTTTCTGTTCATCTGAGGTTTGGGTGATTCTGAAAATAACCGCTCCGAACTCAAGTTCGGATCCAGTTCGGACAATTTTCAAACGAATTTAGGTTCAGAAGTGTTCGGCTAGTGTTCGTACTCAGTTCGGATCGTGTTCGGATCAAGTTCGGACAGTCAGTTTCAGTTTGGACCAAGTTCGGACATATTCTAGGTTCGGTTTCAGTTCGGTTTATCTGAAGTCTTGTTCGGCTAAAGTTCGGATAAGGTCATCCGAAGTCAAGTTCGGCTAAGGTTCGGAAGGAGTTCGGACAAGTTTTTCAAGTTCGGATCAAGTTCGGGTGAACAGTACGACTTTGTCAGAATGTCTGATTTTCAAGCGTTTGTGGCTATTCAGAAATCAATGCAAACAATGATGAATTATGATAATGAAATTGGAACAAGTCAGAAAGTTCCTAAATTACTCAAATTGGAGGATTATCATAGTTGTGTTAAAAGATTTGAAGCGTATGTTGACACTAATGACATTGATATGTGGTTGGCGTTTATCGAGCAATATGTTTATCCTAAGGATGAAACTGGTGAACCCATTCTTCAAAGAAAGATGTCATCTGAACAAAAGAAAGTGTATCAAGCTGAGAAAAAGGCGTATGGTACTTTGACAATGGCATTGCCTAAGGAATTGTTACATCAATTTTCGGGTAAATATACATCAAAGAGTTTATGGGATGCATTGGAAAAGAGATGTGATGTCAATGATCAATATAAGAGAAGTCGTCAAAAGGTTCTGAAGAAGGAATTTGATAGTTTCAAGCATTATCCAAACGAATCAATTCCAAATTTGATTGCAAGATTCGCTCACTTAATGAGTGAAATGCGTTTGGTGAGTCTTACAAAAGAAGAAGTTGATATGAAAGAAAAGATTTTGGAGGCTTTACCTGAGAAGTGGGAGAATTATGTGATGATGATCACTCATGATAAAGAATATTCGGGATTGTCATTTAATGATCTGATTCAAAGATTACAAGCAAAGGATATGGAGTTAATGGTAAACAAGTCACTTCCTGCACAAGTTCAAAATCCTGCTGTATATCATGGTGAAAATGATTCAACCATGAATTTTGTGAAGTCCAATATTATTAATTTCGCACCTCCTACAACATTCATTGCAGGTAAATCTGAAAATTCTGGTTATTGTGTTGGTTGTACTGTTTCATTCCCTAGTTCTTCAACTCATAATGCTTTATCCAGTCAAACTACCAATGATTATAATGCTTTAATGTCTGCTTTGGTATCTTCATATTTTGGTGTTATTACTGGTTCTGTGAGTAACGCTGAATTGACAAATGAAGGTTACGATCAAATCGGTATGATCATTTGGAAGAAATGAATTTGAATTGGCAGTATGTTAGTTCGAAGAACAAATAAATTTTTCAATAGAACTAACAAGAAGAGATTCAATCAAAATGGTAAAATTGGTTTGGACAAATCGAAGGTTATATGTTTCAAATGTTCGGTGTATGGACATTTTGCCCGAGAATGCCCAATGTCTACTGAAAACAAATTGAAGACGGGTTAACATTTTCATTTGGTGATTAAATCTTCAAATCAAGATTACAAAGATTCCAAAGTATCTGTTTCTGTTGATAACAAAATGTCCAAGATATTTTGGCATCTGGATGAATTTGCCTGGAATGCAGATTCTAAAACAAAGTCACATGCTCCTATTACTATTGCTTTGACAGTTCATCATGATGATGACTGTGATACATGGTTCTTGATCGTCATGTGAAGTATCGAATACAAGACGAAGATATGCAAGATAGCTGTGGTCCGAACTCCTGGCGAACTCTGAGTTCGGATTGGTCCGAACAGGTCCGAACCTGAGGTTCCAAACATTGAGTTTCAGCTCTATAAATAGCATGTCATGTGTTATTTTTCTGTAACAGTCTGAACGGTCTTAGAGCTTTTAGTGATATCTCATATCTGTGTACCTTGTGGTCTCTGTGGTTAATACAAAGCTTCATTGTATTTACATCTCGTGTTCTTACTCGTTTTACATTGATTTCGATACGACTAAGTAGACGATCTACCGCTCATGCATTTTTTAAGTGGTATCAGAGCATTTAGTTTGTTCTACTGGCCGAAAATCTCTGTTTTTCAGAGTTTTGAGTCAAAATTTCACGTGTTACGAAAATGAGTATCATTTTTGAGTTTGTTTGATCATCTCGAGTGTGCTTTACGTGAAAAATCTTCTTCTAGATTGTTTCTATCGAGTTTGCTTGTGTTTCTGTCAAAAAATTCATTCAAAAACACTGAAAATCGAGAAAATGGTGTCGAGTGAGTTAGAGTTCGTTTGAGGTTCGAACTAAGCTGAAAATAACCGCTCCGAACTCCTGGTTCGGGCGAAGTTCGGTCATTTCTTGGTTCGGTGAGGGTTCGGACATTATTCGTTAATTGTTTGGCTTAGTTTCGGTCCACGTTCGGCACGACTTCGGTCTGAGTTTTGGTTGGTCATCCGAGAGTGAGGTTCGGACAGAGTTCGGTCACATCTTTGTTCGGATAAGGTTCGGATTAAGTTCGGTAGAGGTTTGGACGAGGTTCGGAACGGGTTCGGAGTGAACAGTGACAGAATTTTCAAAATGTCCGATTTTCAAGCGTTCGCGGCTATTCAAAACTCGGTTCAAGCAACGATGCAAACTATGATGAATTATAATAATGAAATCGGAACAAGTCAGAAAGTTTCCAAATTACTCAAATTGGAGGATTATCATAGCTGGGTTAAAAGATTTGAAGCGTATGTTGACACTAATGACATTGATATGTGGTTGGCGTTTATCGAGCAATATGTCTATCATAAGGATGAAACTGGTGAACCCATTCTTCAAAGAAAGATGTCATCTGAACAAAAGAAAGCTTATCAAGCTGAGAAGAAAGCGTATGGTACTTTGACGATGGCTTTGCCTAAAGAGTTACTACATCAGTTTTTAGGTACCTACACATCAAAGAGTTTATGGGATGCGTTGGAAAAGAGATGTGAAGGCAATGACCAATATAAGAAAAGTCGTCAGAAAGTTTTGAAGAAGGAATTTGATAGTTTCAAGCATTATCAAAATGAATCAATTCTAAATCTGATTGCAAGATTCGCTCACTTGATGAGTGAAATGCGTTTGGTGAGATTTACAAAAGAAGAAGCTGATATGAAACAAAAGATTTTGGAGGCTTTACCTGAGAAATGGGAGAATTATGTGATGATGATCACCCATGATAAAGAATATCCGGGATTATCTTTCAATGATTTAATTCAAAGAATTCAAGTTAGAGATATAGAGTTGATGGTGAACAAATCACTTCCTACACAAATTCAGAATCCTGCTGTGTATCATGGTGAAAATGATTCTACAATGAATGCTGGGAAGTCTAATATTCTAAATTCCGCACCTCCTACAACATTTCTTGCAGGTAAATCTGAAATTCCAAGTTATTATTCTGCTGGTTGTAATGTTTCTGTTCCTAGTTCTTCGACTCAAAATGCTTTGTCTGTCCAAACCACCGATGATTATGATGCTTTAATGTCTGCGTTAGTATCTTCATATTTTGGGGTTATTACTAGTGATGTTAATAATGCTGAGTTGACCAATGAAGATTACGATCAGATAGATTATGATCATTTGAAGAGATGGATTTGAACTGGCAATATGCTATGTTGGTCCGACGAACGAAGATATTTTTCAATAGAACTGGCAAGAAAAGACTGAATCAAGATGGGAAGATTGGTTTGTACAAATCTAAGGTGAAATGTTTTAAGTGTTCGGCATATGGTCACTTTGCAAGGGAATGTCCAAGTTCAACTGAAAGTAAATTAAAATCTGGTCAACATGCTAATTTACTTTTTCATTCACCAAATGAAAATTCCAAGGGTGAAGAAAATCTGTTTCTTTTGATGAGAAATTAAATGAGGTGTTTTGGCATCCAGATGAATTTGCTTGCAATGCAGATTCTTGTGTTTTACAACTGTCACATGCACCTATTAGGGTTGCTTTAACTGCTCATCATGATAGTGATAGTTTTCTCATTGATTCTGATTCTAATTCAAGTGAATCATTGGTTCAAGAAGTTTTACCACAAATCACTAATTGTTCAAAAGTTGAAAAAGTCAAATGCCTAGAATGTGAAAAGTTGCATAAGAAGATTGCAGGGTTTGAACAACGTTCTCAATTATCAACTAAAGAGATTGTTGGACTCTAGCAAGAATTAGATGATTTTCAAAAGAAGTATTATGAATTTGGTTCATGTTCATGAAAATGTTTTGAAAGAAAAGACTCAATTAGCTGAAGAATGTGAGAAAGCCAAAGCTGAAGCTTTAGATGCAGTTCAAGATTTTGAAAATCTATTTGAGAAGAGTTATCCGATTCAACAAAAATATGAAAAGGCTAATGCTCTTATTGTTGAAACTGCTGTGACTGTTGAGAAGCTTCAAAACAAAATTTCTATGCTTCAAGATGGAAATGTTCTTTATCGTGACAAGAATGAAGTGTTGACTAAAGATGATGAGATTTATAAAAAGAAGAGAGAAAGTGTGCTTGAAGAGTTGTTTGCTGAATGTGAGATCAAGAAACTACAAGCTTATGAATCTGATGATCTCAATGCAAAATTCATCAAGTCACAAAAGGAGGTGTTTGAGGCTCAACAGAAAATTAATGAATTATAGTTGGAAATTTTGGAGTTAAAACGGCAAGTCAAGAATTGCAATTTGTCACCGACATTGCTGAATTTCTTATATAAATAGGATAAGAGTGAGGAGAATTCTAAGAAAACGGTATTCACATGGTTCCTCAACAAGTGGATTTGATTGAGGTAACATCTTCTCCTCTTGATCCTAAAGGTGAATTGCATGATTATTCGAAGTTTGCCACTCCAACCCAGAAGAAGAAATCAAAGTCTAAGAAGAAAGAAAAGCCTTTGGGTGATGCTCCAAAATTTACCTCAAAATCTGTTTTTCTGGATAATGAAAAGGTGTTTGATAAGGTTGCTTCAAGTTCTTCGTCTGGAACGGAAGAAGAAAAAATTTTGGTTGAGAAGAACAAGCTGAAAGATATCAAAGCAAAATTCATTACTGAAGCTAAGGCGAGAGATGCTTCTGGTTCTTCTTCAAGTTTATCAAAACCTTCAGGTTTAAAGAACAAAGGCTTGGGTTATGTGGTGAAGGATGCACCCGTTCAAGCAAAGAAGCCAGAAAAAGCTGAAAAAGTTTCAAAAGTTAAAGTTAAAAATAAATCACCTCCTAAGAAAGATTCTTATTATTCTGGAAGGTCATCATTTTCAAGGAGTCCATCTCGTAGGTATGATTCTTCTGATGATTTCTTTGATACTTTTGATTCTGAACATTCATCTAGTTTCATCAAACATTTTTCGAGAATGACTTTATTATGCATGTCGTCAACCAGGACATCTAGCTGATGATTGTCCGACGACTGCATATATCCACAACACTACTAAATATGTGGATAACAAATGTCATATTTTTTATGAACCATGGTCTCCAAAGATCAAATCAACTCGTAAGTCGTCATGGTCTAAATCAAGTACGTCGGTTGAATCTGATTCTGGTTCTGATAAAAAATCGAAAATTTTTCAAATCTAGAAACCAAAAGTTGTTTCCAAGGCCAACAATGACTATGTGGAAGACACCGGGCGACCCGAAGCTGTTGAATCGGGTCGATCCCAAAGCGACTAATGTTTTATTTGGTGTCAAGCAGGTATTTCAGGAAGACCTTTTGGTGATTGAGAAATTGCTAATTGTCAAAAATCTGTGATAACTTAATCTGAATTTCAAAATCATTCTGATTTTTAAATGCTTAACTGAACGTATTCGTGTTGATTGATCAATTTCGGTTTTATTTTTCACCCCGTCTCATTTTGAGGGGTAGTTTGTTTATGAGAAAATACAAAAATAGTGTGTTGTTTTTCAAAGGTTAAAATATGAAAATCTATAAATAGAGTTGTAATTTTTAGGAGGAGAAATTTGAAAAAGACAAAAACATTGAAAAATGCAAAACTCCAAAAACATTGAAAAATGAGAAATTGTATCGGACATGATTGGGAAATAATGGTACATTGGCTTACATCGTCTGACTCATAGATAAAATAGATGAAAAGACCATAAGTTTATTTGATCGATGTGTAAGGTAGGCTTTGCAAATCAGAAAGTATTCAAATGAGATATACACTAAAATCTGATGCTTGACCAAGTGGATAACATCTTGATGCATATCTCACGATATATCAAGAAAAAGATATGTGAAAAATAAAATGAGAAGTCACTGTGTATACATGTGTTCATTTTGCAAAGATTTAAACTTGTTTGATTCTGTATTGCATTTACATTTCTTTATCGGAAAATATCAAAAAGATTTTAGGTGTATTTTGATATAAAGTTTTGGAAACTCAAAAAGATTTTATTTCTTATTTCTTTTCGATTGATCAACACGTAATACGAAATCAAATTTCAAAATCAAAATATCTTGGAGTCTCAAAGAGACGTTTTACGCCAAGATTATATATGTTGGCGGGTTTCTAAGTAGAAAGAGAACATCACAACTTCAAGTCTTCTGAAGCTGTTGATAAAGAGTTTACACAAGCTGCAATGTCGAGTATTTGAGATCAGACTCATCATCAAAATTGAGGAAGAGTTTAATTGAAGATACAAGCTATTGTGGAAGCTGATACTACACATGTCGAGGGGGAGTTTGTTGATACATGGTTTCTGGTCGTCATGTGAAGTATCAAATACAAGATAAACTGTTGCAAGATTGTGTTAAGCGGAACTCTAGGCGAACCCCAGTTCGGACTCACACGAACCTGGTTCGAACCTGAGTTAGGCTAATCGGGTTTATGTGTGGAATGTTTATTCTATAAATAGCATGTATTGTATTGAGAATAGAAGGTCTTGGCAAATCTTCTATGTGTTTTGACTGTGTAATCTCTTTATAGTCTAATACAAAAGTCTTTGTATTTACTCGTTGCGTTTCACATTTTACATTGATTTCGATACGATTGAGTAGACGATCCACCGCTCACTGATGTGTTGCAAACACATCTCATTTCCGGTGTCTTTTGTGTTTACATTTGAGTCAATTTGAGTCGGTTTGCGTTTGTTTTAGTTGTTTCTAGTTAAGTTTGAGTCTTTGGGTCGTTTTTATTTCTTTTATATGTTCTGTAGGTTTTTAATAAATTCCCGGGGCCAAGTGTGAAGAGGACAAGTTTTGAAGAGAAATCAGAGAAGAAGTGCTGAAGAAAGAGCACCAGGCGTATCGCCTGGTGAAGAGCAATCTGCAAGCGATACGCTTGCTAGGGAAAAGTCAACGGATGGTTTAAGTCGGTTTGACCCGACTAGTTTGGCGTATTCAGGCAGTAGGCGTATCGCCTACCACTTTCTGACCTCCAAGCGATACGCTTGGAGGGTGTTTTCCCGCAGATTTTGCTTAATTGGTATAAATTCGACTCTAGGGTTTGTATTCGAGAGACTTCGACTTCCAGACGATTTGCAGAGCGACCAGAGGCGATTTCGAAGATAGAGAGGGCTGGAATCAAGTGGAGATCAATCGGGGCTATCACTTCATCATCAAAATCATTAACCCGATTCCATCTTTACTTTCGGTTTCCAGTTTTTATTTAACTAAAACCATGTATTGCACTGAGATTTCAGATTCTATTTGTGATTTTGCTGTTATCATGGTGGTTGGCTAAGTAATATGCCACCACCTAGACCATTATGACTATTGTTTGATGTTTACAACTTCAATTTCGGTTTTTAGTTATCTGATTGATGTCTGATAATCTTTTCAATCCCATTGACTTGCTGTGATGTTGCATATATATACTTGATTTAGATTGTTAGTTATTAGCTAGATCTTGCTTTGCTTGCGGATGTCTTCCGGTTTGGGTAAAGTAGTTAAATTGTAGGTTATGCTTGCAAATTGACATGATTGCTTGTTTGTAGTCATAGGTTTGGTTGATATTTAATAATTTGAATTTTGTGTGTAGCTAGCTAAATAGACTTAAAAGGGTGATAGCTATTGGGTAGTCGGGTTGGTTAATTGCTTAGGATAGAGTTGTCCCAAAAGGAAGTTCCCGAGGTCAATTGTCTAGCTTGCTATTCTAAATCATTGCAGTGTGTTAATGGTAGCTCCTGTTAGCCTAAGGTGCCTTAGATTAGCTTCGAGGGTGGTTAGGTTTAGCTGAAGTAGGAAGCACCCAAAAGGTGAACTCTTGTCCGAGTGTAGGATTATCTGTTAGGAAGGACTTAAAAGGTGAACTAACCGCCATCAGGATTTCTATAATCGAGTTGAGTTGTGAGTGTTGAATAAGAGTCTAGGTCTAGGTGGTGCCTCTTTCTCATTTGAATTTCCCCAAAGTTTCCTGCTTTCGTCTATTTGCTCGTTGCTTATTTAATTTTAGTTAAATCAAATCTTAAATCAAAACCAAAAATTACTCAGTATTTGCATTTCTTAGGTCTAGGTTAAGTCTTGTCTATAGAGTGTCCTAGGTTCGATATTCCGATCTTACCTTAGCTTTACTATAATCCGATAGGTTCACTGCCTTAGGGTTTGGTTCGGTTTTGGTTATTTCGGTAAAATTAGGTGTGTCTAGGTCTAGGTTTAGGTCTAGGTTTTTATTACATTTTTAGGTACGTTCCGAGCACATCAAGTTTTTGGCGCCGTTGCCGGGGACACTTGGCAATTGGCAAGATTAACTTAGGTCGTCGTTAGGAAATTTTGAGTCTTTTTGGTTTTTCCGTGTCTAGAGTCTTAGGATTCCCGTTCTTGAGTCTAGATTTTTAGGTATATTTTTCCTTTTTATTTTTTCCTTTGAGTCAGTTTCCCCATTTTATACCACACACCCGTTCACGAGGTCCCCCTGAGCTTTCACCACTTTCTGATCCCGACGCGGATATTCGTGAACGGTTTCGCCTTCTACGCACCGAGCTAGAGGCGTTCATCATTTCCACCACCACCCATTCCAAGCCATCTTCTTCCACACAGACCACACGCGACACCAAACCCATCCCATTTCCCGATCTTTCATCCATGGCGGCACGTCGCACCGTCCACGAACAGGCTAGCGCCGGAGTCACCGAGGCCCGGTTTGCTATTGCACAGCCTGCTATTGCCAACACCGCGAATTGGCAAGTTCCGTCCCACGTCATCAACGCGTTGACGCATTCGATCCAGTTTCATGGGCGTGAGGACGAAGATGCACCGACGCATATCTCCCGTTTCATTCGTATCTGCAACACGTTCGGACTCACCGGAGTCGCGAACGAAATCATCTACTTGCGTTTATTTCCATTCTCCCTTACGTCTCGAGCCGCCGAGTGGCTTGAGACGCTTCCGCCTAACTCGATCGCCACCTGGGACGATCTGATGTTAAAATTCCTGAAGAAGTATCATCCTCCAGCAAAGGCTTCACGTACTCGGGAGGAAATCCACTCTTTCAAGATGGACCCCGATGAGCCTTATTCTGCCGCGTACGAGAGATTCAACACCCTTCTGAGTAGATGTCCGCAACACGGGTTGACGGACTGGGCGATCATCGAAAAGTTCTATAATGGACTTCCTTATCCTGTTCAGAAGGATTTCAATATTTCGGCTGGAGGGCATATGATGGAGAAGCTCACGGTGGATGAATGCAAACAACTGTTTGAGAGCTTCGCACTTGCTGAACAGCAGGCACCCGGAGGTCGGAGAGCCACCTTGGCCCCGACTAGATCACTCGTTCCATCTACATCTACCCGGGGTGTCAATCACATTGGCTCAGAAACCATGTCACCTAGGGAGTTAATTAGAGAATATTTACAAATCTTTAGAAGAAATCAAACTCCACATTAAAGCCAAGTGTGAGCTGTGCAGAGGCACTCATGACACTCGAGACTGCCCGCTTGCTCCCGCTGAGCAAGTGGATTATATTGGAAACCGAAACCAGTTCGGTAATTCGTTCCAGTCTGGGTGGAGGAGTGGCCAAAATTCAGGATGGCGAGAGGGAGGAAATCCACCTGGTTTTCAGCCAAGGTATAATCAGAATGGTGGAGGAAACGAAGGGCCGACCATGAAGGAGCTTACAGAGCTGGTCATGAATCAAACGCAGATTTTACAGCAGATGAACGCGAGAGATGAGGCCACACAGAAGAAGCTGGCAGAGCATGATACTTTATTGAGGAACCAGCAAGCTTCATTCCTTGATTTGCAGCGGTCGGTCGGTGACATAGCGAAGCAGCTGAAGGAGCTCAATTCCCGTGGGGGTCAATTTTCTGGTAGTACTTACAAGAACCCCAATGCCAATGTGAATGCCATCACCACTAGGAGCGGGAGAGTTGTCCAGAGTCCATCGCCGGCGGTAGTTGATGAGGAGCCGGTCGATGAGGAGATTGAGTTGGAGACGCCTGACGGGAGGGTGCACGAGAGCGTAACGCCAGCAAGTACCGCACCAAACGTCGAGGCTGAGGGAGTGAGAGAGAAGCCGCTGAAGTGGGAGGCTGTTAAAGAGAAGAAGAGAGTGAGATTTGCGCCTCGACCAATCACAGCCGATGATTTGAAGAAAGTGTCGTATCCTGAACGTCTGGTTCAACAGAAGAATGCACGTGAATATAATCAGTTCTTAGAGCTTCTTAAGCAACTTAGGGTCACTTTGCCTTTTACTGATGTTATTAAACTAATGCCTAAGTATGCTAAGTTTTTGAAAGATATGTTAACTAATAAGAAGAAGCTTGAAAATTTTTCGGATGTCACTCTTGATGCTAATTGTTCTGCTGTAGTTCAAAATAAATTGCCTGAAAAATTGACTGATCCTGGTACATTTACAATTCCGTGCTCTTTTGGTGATTCATCTGTGACATGTGCTTTAGCTGATCTAGGTGCCTCGATTAATGTTATACCATATTCTGTTTTCATGCATCTAGGATTAGGCGAGTTAGAGCCGACGAGGATGACAATTTCTTTGGCAGATAGATCGATTGTTAGACCCAAAGGAATAGTGGAGAATGTTCTAGTTCAAATTGATAAATTTTTGTTCCCTATAGACTTTGTGGTAGTTGACTGTGCATATGATGCTAGTTGCCCTTTGATCTTAGGTAGACCTTTTCTTAGGACCGCCAGGGCGCTAGTTGATGTTTTTGAGGGTACCATAACTTTGAGGGTTGAGAATGAGAGTGTGATGTTTGAAGTGGGTAGGCGTAAGGATAAGGGCACGGAATCGGTTTGCTTGATAGGTACTTTCATGTCCTTTATTGATTTGGTGGTTGTAGGTAATCGGCTAGATGATGATGAGTTTGAAGAGGATGAGTGTGGGGAGGACACAGGGGGGTTAGTTGAGTTAGTTGATAAAAATGAGGGTTTTGACCCATTAGAAGAACCCGGTGAGATAGTTGAGAAGGTAGGTGAGGTAGTTGAGGATGAAGTGGTGATAGTGGATAAGTGTGGGGAAGATATAGGAGGGTTAGAGATCTTAGTTGATAAGAGTGATCATTTTGACCCGTTAGGAGAACCCGAGAAGTTGGTGATAGTGGAGAGTGAAATGGTGGTTGAGGAGGTAGATAGAAGAGCCACACTTGGTGGTGTAGGTATTGTGCATGATGAGATAGAGTTTAGACCAAGTGTGGGGAGGTTGCATGTGGTTGTTAGTAAACATGACCCAAAATTGAGTTTTTTTAGTGAATGTCGATTTTTCCCGGGTAGATACAAACATTGGAAGGTTAGGATGTTGTTGAGAGTGGTAAAGTTAGTTACTTTATGGACTAGGAAGTTGGTAGATGGTTGGTTGGATAGGAACCGGGTGGATACTGGTAGTTTTGTAGTCAAAGATGTGAAATCGAAACCTCCGGATGGTTTGGGAGGTTCTTTTTCTGATTTGTGCTGATTGATTAGTACCCGGTTTGTATATTGTGTAGTTGTGTTCTAATTTTCTGCAATTTTAGTTTTCGTGCATGTTGCGTCTTTTGTTTTTGTGTTTTTGGTGTTTGCAGGTGATTCTGGAGACTTGGAAATTGGCAATTGTGAGTTGTGCAGGTCAAAATGTGCAGATCGGGACTGAGATTTCGACTGTAGGAGCTGTTGTGGAGAAAAGAGATAGAAAATTTTTGGGGTCCAATTCCAAAAATTCTCTGGAAATCACGCTCCAAGCGTATCGCCTGGAGGTTGGTAGGTTATAGGCGATACGCTTGCACCCTTTGGCGGGCTGGTTGTGTGCAGTTCCAGGCGTATCGCCTGGGAGATGCATGGTTGTAGGCGATACGCCTGGGGGAGGTAAGTCAGAAAAATTTTCAAACTTTAAATTTTTATTTTAAATCTGTTTACCGGAGTGCGATGGATTGTGGTGGTCGATGTGCTGAGTCTCTGGAGTTTCAGGTGAACACGTTTCAACTTCTTTTATTTTATTTTCTTTCTGATTTGTTTTTGTTCCATTCCACATTGAGGGGAATGTGTGATTCAAGTGTGGGGATGGGATACTTTCGTATTTAGTCAGTCTTTTATTTTTCTATTATTTTTGGTGTGTTATTGAGTCATAAAAATTGAAAAATCCAAAAAAATTGAAAAATTGTTCAAAAATGTCCGAGATTCTGGCTGCATTTAAATGGAAAATGATAGGTAAAACCGGGAATTGGTTTGCTAATTTTGTTCTTGAATGTTAAATAATAAATAATTTTGGGAAAAGTGGATAAATATGGTGAGAATGGAAAACATTACTAGTCTATGATGTGTCGGTAGGCCCAGCTGACCTAGGAGTAGCTTAAATTGCCTATGTGTTTATTGTTGTATAAATATGCTAATCAGTCTGCTAGTGGGTTCCCATTTTAGGAGTGATAGGGATACTGAATCTGATGATTAGGAGGAAAGAGACCGCTTTAGGCTAGATACTCCTATGTCCTTAGAATTTCTAATGAGCAATGTAGTTAATAATCTGGTTAATGAATTAGAGTGAAGGGGCAAAATACTCATGTATGATTTCGGGGGTAAGACCTTGTGAAAGAATACCTCTGGTGATGTCCGTTGGTAATTTTAGGTAAAAGTAACCAATTATAAAATAAAATAAAAAAGAGAAAAAGAAAAGAAAAAAAATGATAACTTAGAGAATTAATGCTCAATAGTTGCATTCCAATAAATAGTTATTCTTTGGACATCTCAGTATCTGGTTTAAGGGGGGGTTGGAGAAAATATATAAATTTAAATCAATTATACCCTTTGCTTTGACTGAATATGATTCGGTAATAGGTTGAACTTGACCTTTCTTTAGTGGGATCCATAGGCAGCTGAACTTATATCTGGTAATTTCATAAACACATGGGGGCGAAAGAAAAGGTTGGTGGTTGGGTTTAATCGGATCGAAATATCGACAATTGTAGCTAGTGTGTTAATACATTATGGAATGTGGAATTGATTGGTGGACTGTTAGTTTTAATTATTGAATGTTTAGTAGTCAATTTCCTGGTTGTGATTCTATTGCAGTATTTTTCGAGGATGAAAAAAGAGTCAGTGTGGGGATGTTTGATGTGTTGCAAACACATCTCATTTCTGGTGTCTTTTGTGTTTACATTTGAGTCAATTTGAGTCGGTTTGCGTTTGTTTTAGTTGTTTCTAGTTAAGTTTGAGTCTTTGGGTCGTTTTTATTTCTTTTATATGTTCTGTAGGTTTTTAATAAATTCCCGGGGCCAAGTGTGAAGAGGACAAGTTTTGAAGAGAAATCAGAGAAGAAGTGCTGAAGAAAGAGCACCAGGCGTATCGCCTGGTGAAGAGCAATCTGCAAGCGATACGCTTGCTAGGGAAAAGTCAACGGATGGTTTAAGTCGGTTTGACCCGACTAGTTTGGCGTATTCAGGCAGTAGGCGTATCGCCTACCACTTTCTGACCTCCAAGCGATACGCTTGGAGGGTGTTTTCCCGCAGATTTTGCTTAATTGGTATAAATTCGACTCTAGGGTTTGTATTCGAGAGACTTCGACTTCCAGACGATTTGCAGAGCGACCAGAGGCGATTTCGAAGATAGAGAGGGCTGGAATCAAGTGGAGATCAATCGGGGCTATCACTTCATCATCAAAATCATTAACCCGGTTCCATCTTTACTTTCGGTTTCCAGTTTTTATTTAACTAAAACCATCTATTGCACTGAGATTTCAGATTCTATTTGTGATTTTGCTGTTATCATGGTGGTTGGCTAAGTAATATGCCACCACCTAGACCATTATGACTATTGTTTGATGTTTACAACTTCAATTTCGGTTTTTAGTTATCTGATTGATGTCTGATAATCTTTTCAATCCCATTGACTTGCTGTGATGTTGCATATATATACTTGATTTAGATTGTTAGTTATTAGCTAGATCTTGCTTTGCTTGCGGATGTCTTCCGGTTTGGGTAAAGTAGTTAAATTGTAGGTTATGCTTGCAAATTGACATGATTGCTTGTTTGTAGTCATAGGTTTGGTTGATATTTAATAATTTGAATTTTGTGTGTAGCTAGCTAAATAGACTTAAAAGGGTGATAGCTATTGGGTAGTCGGGTTGGTTAATTGCTTAGGATAGAGTTGTCCCAAAAGGAAGTTCCCGAGGTCAATTGTCTAGCTTGCTATTCTAAATCATTGCAGTGTGTTAATGGTAGCTCCTGTTAGCCTAAGGTGCCTTAGATTAGCTTCGAGGGTGGTTAGGTTTAGCTGAAGTAGGAAGCACCCAAAAGGTGAACTCTTGTCCGAGTGTAGGATTATCTGTTAGGAAGGACTTAAAAGGTGAACTAACCGCCATCAGGATTTTTATAACCGAGTTGAGTTGTGAGTGTTGAATAAGAGTCTAGGTCTAGGTGGTGCCTCTTTCTCATTTGAATTTCCCCAAAGTTTCCTGCTTTCGTCTGTTTGCTCGTTGCTTATTTAATTTTAGTTAAATCAAATCTTAAATCAAAACCAAAAATTACTCAGTATTTCCATTTCTTAGGTCTAGGTTAAGTCTTGTGTATAGAGTGTCCTAGGTTCGATATTCCGGTCTTACCTTAGCTTTACTATAATCCGATAGGTTCACTGCCTTAGGGTTCGGTTCGGTTTCGGTTATTTCGGTAAAATTAGGTGTGTCTAGGTCTAGGTTTAGGTCTAGGTTTTTATTACATTTTTAGGTACGTTCCGAGCACATCACTCACGCACTTTCAAAATTTGAAAATGAGTATTTAGAATTGATTATTCTTTAAATCAAAACACACACCGATAATCAGCTATATTAAAACATCTGATTTTTGGTGACCATAGTATTTTCTATTGTCCATTTTGTTACATCTGATTTTCTTTCATTTGACATTTGGCATCACACAATCAACCTTTAAAACACAATTAAACACCTCCTCTCTGACCCCGACCCCTATGCCATGAAAATTTTACGGAATTGTTATCCAATAGCAGCAAATATAATCTAACTGAACCCAACAGGAAATTAAAAGAGATATATATATATATATATACAACAAATGTAACATACTCACCAACATCTAAGCAGCAGAATATGCGAAGATACTCAAAAGACACATGGACAAAAAATATAAACTTTCAATTAGGCCAATAGAAGGAGCACCAAATCCAACTATATTTACAAACACAATAAAAAAAAGTTCAATATAAATAAATAATTGAGAACACTCCTGTTCAAAAATGGGTAGAAACTATCAGATAGACAACACAAAATTTCCAATCTGAAGTTCTCAAAAAATGATATGGAGGCTATAAAAATATACGTCTAAAGGAATAACTTCAAGGTAACACACTTTTTAAAAAAAATCACTCAAACTACATCATTGATAACAATTCAAGATCAAATTAAGGAGGATGTATTATCATATGGGAGTTCTAAATATCTTTGTAGTAAGCATGGTGTTTATCAGGCACCAAAACCATGTTTACTTAATCCACCATAAAATTTCCAAATAAATTAAAGCAGCAAAACCCATCAGTTAAAAAAAAAACTATATCCATATATGTCTAATATAAACCTACTATTAAACTATGCACTCATTTTAGTTAACACAATACAAATTCCACCAATAGAGAGCTAGTAGCCTAAATGATCCCAACCCAAACAACACCATCCACTCAATCAAAAAACTATTTTAGTATAAAATATGAAAAACAGACTCAAAGAGGCAAGCTGGTAAAGGGATGCTTCTAAGTACCTATTAAAAAAATATAATCAAGTTACAAAAAAACTAAACATAAATCTAAAAAAACTGATAGTAAACAATATACATACTATTTAAACTCCCAAATTTAAAGATAAATGATACAATCTGCTGCTACTAACTTCTAAATAAACAAAAACTAATGATCAAAAGAACACGCACCCTAGAAATAATAGCCAATAGAACAAACGAATTGCAAAGCTAAAGAATTTCCTATATACTGACTTGCACGGTACATACTAAGAATCTCATATATATTGGGTTCCTGTACCTCTTAACCTCATAACCAACCGATAAGAACAGGAAAACTCAAACTTATCTGTTGAAATCGAATAAATATATGCAGTAACACACTCAAAAATCGAAAAATTAAAAGAGGGCATTGAAGAATTGAATGAATAATGAAGGAAAAAGAAGCAATTCAGATGGGATTCCTATAACACCCCATAACACATTTACAAAATATAAACGTTCTTCACGTTGATTTAATAAGGTTCCCAATAGGTTTTCAAAATGTATATTTATACTGGACTTAACATTTGCCCAAGGATCGTAAATTACGTTTCAAAATAACATTTGAGCATACTAAGACACCATTTCCATCATAATACAAAAGGGTACACTCGTCCTCTTGGGTGTCGGTTCCTTTTCTAGCTCGTGAGAGAAATCCTTCAAGCAGCATGTTTACCTACAAGGTTTACATTTATCCACCCGTTAGTATTGGGTTAGGACCATTAAACGTCATTGGGGATACGAGAAAAACATCAAAAATAAAATCCAAAACTGCCCCCACCGTAGCTTACGCCACCACCGTAAGCTACGGTGGGTCTGGGCTAGCTTACGCTTGTCAGAAGCTGGGCTACGGTGATGTTTTGAGCTTGTGGCGACCGTAAGCTACGGTGGCACCGTAAGCTACGGTGGTCATAGCTACAAATGGTCATTTTCTTGTATGTTGATCAATGCGTACCACTTTTTAGTGACCCAAACCCGTCCTTATGCACCTGTGATCATAATGTACACAAACACAACATCGTATTGGCCCTTCTCTAAGTTAGCACCTAGTCATGCCTAGTAATTTACCCATGGGCTTCCCCTTTCCAACCCATTTGACCCGTTTAGGTGTAACTAGGCACATGTATCATGACTTACCAACTTGCCATTCTTTTTCATGGTTCTCCAACCACTTACGCCATGTTTGCTCATAGCATATTTACATGGCATGGTCTCTTGACCATTTTCCCTCCATAATATTTTCTCTATTGGGACTTCCCAATTGTTATTCCAATGGCCAGGTTGCATAACTCATGGACATGTTGTGCCTTCTATGGCTTCATGGTTCCGAGAACCATTCATCGCCTCATTATTACCTCTAAAGGATTACCCATTATAATGACATCGCTAATTATTCAATCACAATATCGTAACTAAGTAAGTTACCTTTAGAGCTTGAACCTCCGCTTCCACCGGTTCCTTGTTTACTTGCTTGGTTACCTTGACCACCTAATGGGTCACTTAAACAAATTAGAGACCCTAATAACAACCAACATAATGCATACATTATTGGAATATCACCATGGCTTATTACACAATTTACACCTTTTCATTGATACAAATACAACCATAAACCACATATTACATCCATGGCTTAATCAACAATCATTCATAGAGGTTATTGGCATACACACTCTATAGTGGTCTCTAGCTACCAATTCACATGAACTTTAGTCATTGATAAGTTTCATTACAACAATATACATGCTTACCACACATGGTATCCCAATTTTAACCATTTTTCAAGTATTGACTTTCTCTTAGGCATTTCATCAAACACCTAGAGGGCACAACTATCTATACATATGTTTATAAGTTTTTCTAAACCCTTTGCCTACCATTTAGCATAGGGTTGATGAAATCCATCACCAACCCATTCTTATTTAACAGATTTTGATCAATTATCACTATAACCAAGTTGGAACTCATGGTTAGAACCAATTTCACTACTCTAGCATGTAGTCATCTAACATGGAGGTCCAAGTAAGGAGATTTAGTGATTTCTTCACCAATTACTAACCAAGTTAGAGATTTAAGCAACATCTAAGATTCCTAATCACCATAGGGTTCATAGTACATCAACAATTTCGGATTTTGAAGACTCAATTTTTGAGATTAGCACATGCAAGGAATTGGGGTTTACTTACTTGATTCAAAGATGGAATTAGGGGATAGTAAACACTTCCAATTTCGGTTTCTTGCACACCAAAATCGCAGCTTGGCACCTTGATTGCAGAATTTTGAGTTGGAGAAGGAGATGAGGCTGGGTCGACCTCCAGATCGTGAATCACGATCCCCCTCTCCTTCCCAACTCTTTTCTTTAACCAAGTATTGTCTATTGACAATTCCAGCCCCTCAAGTTTAGATTTTTGTTAACTTTTAACCATTTTATGTTTTTACATATTTGACCCCCATAGATTACATTTGGAACTAATTAGTTCACATAATCTTAGCCATAAACTTGTGACTATTAAGTTGGTTAACCGGTTAGTAACGGGACATATGTAAATAATAATATAAATGAACTTGGGATGTTACAACTCCACCCCCCCCCCCCTTAAGGGGTTTCGTCCCCGAAACAAGTTACATACCGAATAAGTGAGGATAGTAGCGTTGCATCTCCTCCTTTAGTTCCCAAGTCAAGTCGGAGCCCTTTCTATGCTCCCATCGAACCAACACTTGGTTCACATCCCATTTTCGTAACCTTTTAATCTTGCGATCAAGTATCTCAATGGGTCTTTCCACATAATTGAGCTTTTTATCTATAACTAGGTCATCAAGCGGTACATATGCACTTTCATCGGTTAAGCATTTCCGGAGTTGTGACACATGAAATGTGTCATGAATTCCACTCAATTCTTCTGGTAGTTCTAATTGATATGCCACTTTTCCCACCCGTGCGAAGATTTTAAAAGGCCCTATAAATCTTGGGCTCAACTTCCCTCGTTTTCGGAAACGAATAATACTTTTCCATGGAGACACCTTCAATAGTACCATGTCTCCTTTTTGGAATTCAATTGCCCTCCGTCTCTTGTCAGCATAGGATTTCTGCCTATCTTGAGCTGCCTTCAAGCGTGCCCTTATTAGATTAAGCTTTTCAGACGCTATCTTGACCACTCTTTTACTACCGAGCTCGCGTTGCCCTACTTCGCCCCAACACACGGGTGTTCGGCACTTTCTACCATAAAGCATTTCGTAGGGTGGCATCCCGATGCTTGCATGATAGCTGTTATTATACAAAAACTCAATGAGCGGTAGATAATGATCCCAACTTCCCCCAAAATCGATTTCACATGCTCGTAGCATGTCTTCAAGTGTTTGGATGGTCCTTTCACTTTGACCGTCCGTTTGGGGGTGGTAGGCAGTACTCAATCTAAGTTTCGTACCCAACCACTCTTGGAACTCCCTCCAAAACTGAGAGGTGAACCGGGTATCCCGGTCGGATACAATCGATACCGGTACTCCATGTCGTGATATTATTTCATTGATGTATACATTTGCCATCCTTTTCGAGGAGTAGGTTTCCTTTATTGGAATAAAATGGGCACTTTTGGTCAACCTGTCTACCACGACCCATATGGCATCATAGCCCTTGGGCGTCTTAGGCAATTTAGTTAACAGGTCCATGGTTACGTGCTCCCATTTCCAAGTTGGGATTTCCAAGGGTTGGAGCTTACCATATGGCTTTTGGTGCTCCGCCTTGACTTGCAAACAAGTCAAACACTTGTTCACATATTTAACTATGTCCGGTTTCATGTCGGGCCACCAGTAATTACTTCTCAAGTCGTGGTACATCTTGGTTGCCCCCGGATGAATCGAGTACCGCGACTTATGAGCTTCATCAAGCAACAGTTGTTTCACCTCGCACGAGTTTGGAACCCAAATCCGACCGAATCGAGTTTTGAGCCCACTTTCTTCATCTACCAAGTTTTTCGCTTGACCCACAATTCGTTCCTTCTTTTGGTTTTCTTCTTTCATTTCTTCAACTTGAGCATCCTTGATCTTGGTGATCAAGTCGGAAGTCACCACCAGTTTCATTGAACGCACCTTAATAGGAGCATAATCCCCTTTTCGGCTAAGGGCATCCGCTACCACATTGGCCTTGCCCGGGTGGTAATGGATTTCACAATCATAATCATTTATGGTTTCTAACCACCTTCGTTGCCTCATATTCAACTCTTTTTGTTCAAAGAAATATTTGAGGTTTTATGGTCAGTGTAAATGGTGCATTTCACCCCATAAAGATAGTGTCGCCATATTTTGAGGGTGAACACCACCGCCGCCAACTCCAAATCATGAGTTGGATAGTTTTGCTCGGTCACCTTTAATTGCCTTGAGCCATAGGCAATCACCTTGCCCCGTTGCATCAAAACACATCCAAGGCCCAATTTTGACGCATCGGAGTAAACCACCATATCTTCTGTTCCCTCCGGGAGGGTTAAAACCGGTGCTTGCGTCAACTTTTGTTTAAGGCTTTGAAAAGCCTTCTCTTGATCATCACCCCACACAAACTTGGTGTCTTTTTGGGTTAGTTTAGTCATAGGTAGGGCTATCTTCGAGAAGTCTTGAATAAATCTCCGGTAGTAGCCCGCTAACCCTAGAAAACTCCGCACCTCCGTCGGATTCTTTGGGGGTTCCCAATGGACGACGGCTTCAATCTTTGCCGGATCCACCATAACCCCTTTGGCGCCAATGACATGACCTAGGAATTGCACCTCCTTTAACCAGAAGGCAAACTTGGAGAATTTTTCATATAGCTTTTCCTCCCTTAATCTTTCTAATACCTCCCGTAAATGTTTAGCGTGCTCCGCTTCGTCTCGGGAGTATATTAGAATATCATCGATGAACACAATCACCAATTTGTCTAACATAGGCTTACACACCCGATTCATGAGATCCATGAAAGTCGGGGTGCATTAGTGAGTCCAAAGGACATCACTAGGAATTCATAATGACCATACCTAGTTCTGAAGGCCGTTTTGGGAACATCTTCCTCTTTCACCTTCAGTTGATGGTACCCCGAACGTAGGTCAATCTTCGAGAACCATTTTGCCCCTTGAAGTTGATCGAATAAGTCATCGATTCGGGGAAACGGGTATCTATTCTTCACCGTGAGTTTATTTAACTCCCGGTAGTCTATGCACATCCGCATGCTACCGTCCTTCTTTTTCACGAACAACACCGTTGCTCCCCACGGAGAAACACTCGGTCGTATGAACCCTTTATCCAACAGCTCTTGGATTTGGGTCTTCAATTCTTGTAGCTCCACCGGTGCCAACCTATATGGAGCTTTAGCCACCGGCTTAGCATTTGGCACTAAGTCAATTTTAAACTCTACCTCTCTATCGGGTGGTAACCCCGGTAAATCATCCGGAAATACATCCTTGAATTCTTGCACCACGGGTAAGTCATCTATTGCGGGACTTTGAATTCTGGTATCCGCCACCATAGCCAAATAGGCTTGGCACCCGTGCATTATGAGCTTCCTAGCTTGCATCATTGAGCATATAATCGGAACAATTTGTTTTTCACCATGAATGGTGACTTTGCTCCCCTTTGGCGAGGATATCTCTATCGCCTTCTGGTCACATATGACCTTTGCGTGGTTGCGGGATAACCAATCCATCCCCACCACCACCTTGAATTCTCTCATCGCCATTGGAATGAGATCTATCAAGTATTCTTCATTATCGATGGAGATTTTGCATCCTCGACATACATCGAAAACAAGAATACTTTTGTCATTAGCTATTTCTACCTCTAGGGGTACATGTAATTTTTCAATTATAAACGAAGGATGCTTAATAAAATCATATGAGACAAATGATCTATTAGCTCCCGTATCAAATAATACGTGAGCAGGTATCGAATTAACAAGAAATGTACCTGCCACCACGTCAGGGTCTGATTTAGCCTCCTCGGCCGTGAGTTGGAAAGCCCGGCCCGTAGCCTTAGGTATCTCCATTCTTCCACCACCCTTCACCCCTTCCTTCTTGAGTTTAGGGCAATCCACCTTTATGTGCCCCGCTTGATAACAGTTGAAGCATCGTGGCTCCTCATGTGGGCAATTTGAAATAATATGGCCTTTCTTGCCACATCTCAAGCATGGTCGATCTTTGAAGATACACTCACCCGAGTGTCCTTTACCACATACTTTACACTTAGAGCTTCCACCCTTTGCTTCCTTCTTCTTTGGTGACTCATTCAACTTTTGTCTTTTAGGAGGGTTGGGATTTCCCCCTTTGGGCTTCCTTGCGTCCTCCCGAAGGACGTCTAATTCCCGCGCACGGGCGGCGTTGATCATCTGCTCCACAGTGGAGTATTGATCGAGAGGTACAAACGCTTTAATTTTTGCTCTCAGCATGTTTCTATAAAAGAACATTCGTGCTTTTTCATTGGGAAGCACGTCAGCACAGAACTTCACCCTATCAAGGTAAATCCTCGTAATTTGATCCACCGTCTGATTTTCCCCTTGTTCCAATTTAAGGAACTCGTGCTTCAAGTCATTCACCGCAGCCGCGGGACAGAAGTGTTCCAAGAACAACTCCTTAAATTCGGGCCACGTTAGGGCGTTAGCCACGTCTTCTCCTTTTTCTAAGACCTTAGCATCCCACCAATCCTTAGCATGTTCCACTAGTGATCCCGTAGCATAGAACACTTGATCTTCGGGTTCATAATGACACCTCTTAAATATCCCTTCCATGTTATTGATCCAACGATGGCTCGCTATTGGATCAACCTCCCCCACATATTAAGGGGGTTTGCAAGCCACAAACTCCTTGAAGGAACACGCCTTCTTTGGCTTGCTAGGTTCCCCTTTGTTAAGGAGAGCATTTTTCAACTCATTGAACTTCTCTGTCACCGCTTGAAGTAGATCCTCTTGGATCTTTTGTACATAATCTGGCATAGCCGTAGTTATGGCACTTCCGACCTCCTCGGCTATTTGGAGCCTCAAGGCCTCTTGCCTCTGTTCTCTCGTGGCACCATCGTCATCTCGGTCTGCCATCGATCTACAGAGTTTAAACTTTCATTAGAAACAACAATTTACTTGTCCCTTTCCCCCGGCAAGTTGTTTGATCAATTGTGATTGGTTGTAACCAAAACTTATCCACAGGTTTATGCGAGGTTTGTTGCCTTAGCGTTACCCCGTTTCTACCCGCTTCCCATCCCCCACACACCTTGTGGGTAGATGTTATACCACGCTTACGCGCCCCTGTTGATCGACCCCTTTTGCCCATAGGCATAAGGTCCGTACGGTTGTTCACAACCATTACTCTAAGTCTATTAATGCCTAACTTTTCAAAAAATTCACAGTTACTTACTTGGATTTCTCTTGAGCAAGCTTGAACCGAACACCCACACCTCGTACCCGGAGCTCGGGTTTGAGTTCAAGCATCTTATGATCACTTGAATCTCTCAAACCACGGCTCTGATACCAAATTGTAACACCCCATAACACATTTACAAAATATAAACGTTCTTCACGTTGATTTAATAAGGTTCCCAATAGGTTTTCAAAATGTATATTTATACTGGACTTAACATTTGCCCAAGGATCGTAAATTACGTTTCAAAATAACATTTGAGCATACTAAGACACCATTTCCATCATAATACAAAAGGGTACACTCGTCCTCTTGGGTGTCGGTTCCTTTTCTAGCTCGTGAAAGAAATCCTTCAAGTAGCATATTTACCTACAAGGTTTACATTTATCCACCCGTTAGTATTGGGTTAGGACCATTAAACGTCATTGGGGATACGAGAAAAACATCAAAAATAAAATCCAAAACTGCCCCCACCGTAGCTTACGCCACCACCGTAAGCTACGGTGGGTCTGGGCTAGCTTACGCTGGCCAGAAGCTGGGCTACGGTGATGTTTTGAGCTTGTGGCCACCGTAAGCTACGGTGGCACCGTAGGCTACGGTGGTCACAGCTACAAATGGTCATTTTCTTGTATGTTGATCAATGCGTACCACTTTTTAGTGACCCAAACCCGTCCTTATGCACCTGTGATCATAATGTACACAAACACAACATCGTATTGGCCCTTCTCTAAGTTAGCACCTAGTCATGCCTAGTAATTTACCCATGGGCTTCCCCTTTCCAACCCATTTGACCCGTTTAGGTGTAACTAGGTGTAACACCCCCCTCCGCCGCCCCCTGCCAGGTGCGGGGGAGGGTGTGGGACCGGATGTCCGTATCAGTTTACTCGGCACCAACAACAGAATAAAACATACAACAACACGGACGTCCAGTCCTCATATTGAAACCTTAGGCCGGCTCTTGATGGAGGATGTACAATGCACCTCTTGCCGACCTAATAGAATCAGGAGCCCTGGATAGACCCAGGACTGAACAAACAAATGATACATTCATCAAGGAATTGTAGTCATAACATACACTGAACAACATACATTCATTAATGTCATACAGGCTCTATCAGATAGCCACAACTAGTACCCCAATGTTCCTGTACAGATACATCATCACCTGCACACACTTGCCTGCAACATAAGTCAACACAATGTCAACAACAAACGTTGTTGGTGAGTCGTAACTACCATCATCACATTAACAGTTATTAACACATTCAGTTCATAAATCTATCATGTCGCACCCAAGGTCAAACTTCATGTACTCTACGGGCACGTCGCAATCAGCCGTAATCCCTCTACGAGTAGAAATTTCATTTCAACATATAAGGACATATTCCCCCTAGTTACCTAATACTAGAGGATCCGGATGAACATGGATAAATCAACTATAATGGCCGTCATAATCCCTTATATGCCTATTGGTTCAATCATAATGACCAGAAAGTCTATAATGACCCACACAGGGCATTCCGACTCACAGTGTTTGACATGATAATCATAACAGATATAACAAATACATCATAGCATAAATGTGATCTCAAACAGTTAACTAATGAGGGAAGTCAGAGGACTCACAGATCTTCGAAGTACCAAGTCATACGGATAGGATTGCGTACAATCCACCGATGTCACAGATGCAATTGCCTAGACAAGGCTTAACGTCATGTTAAGCTTGGAGAATCCAATAACCTAAACAAGAATAGGTACACTTAATTTTAACACAGTAATAATACTGGTTAGGCTCGGTTGTGCTCCGTGCCTTAAACGATACGATACGTCTACAAGTTGAGGTCCCAATACAACCGGATGTCCCAATACAGTCGTATGGCCTAAACCTGGTTACGATCGTAAATTATCTGTCAATCTCTAATTAAACAGTTCCTGCCGAACACGGTCGTATGTCTTTAATGGCAATACGGCCATGTGGACTGTTTGACAGATTATCTAAACTAAACCAAACGATGTCGCTCGAGTCTCGATCGTGTTATGTTTTATAATACTTCAAATGTTACATAAAATCATATCTTATGTATATACATCAATCTATTTATGATTTACATAAAATCATAGCTTTTACATAAAATCATATCTTATGTATACTTCAAATGTTATATCTGTTTCACATAAAATCATAGTTTTTATGTACAAGTTTATTCGTTCATACTTCACATAAAATCATGATATTTATTTACATGAAATCATAGATTTTGTATATATTTCTATCCATCTTATAGTTCACATGAATTCATGAATTGTTAATAATAATTCATAATATTACTTCACATAAAATCATAGGTTTTATATATATTTATCCGTTTTGTAGTTTACATGAAATCATAACTTCTATTAACAGAAAAGACATGTCTTATTTATGTGAACTTACATAAAATGATAAGTTTTTATCTCACATGAAATCATAACATTCTATAGCATAAAATCATAGTTTTTATTATATAGAATCATAGCTTATGTTTATAATCTCTAAAACCGGTTAATATATATATTTACAGAATATCCCGTTTTTTGTTTGATCTTGATTTATATAAAATCATACCTTTCATAAAATCAAGGCTTTGTTAACATAAGATCATAACTTTGTTAATCATGAAATCTTAAGTTTATTACATAAAATCATAATAAGGCTTTATATGTATTTTTTTTGTTATCAATGTTTTATAAACAATAATACTTCTATTTGACAGAACGTTCCTCACACGACGTATACAATACTACTAAAACAATAACAAGATAGCGAACATGGTTATACCTTCGGTCGGTACGCAGACTCGGACCCGGTTAACCGAAAATGCTAAACACATCCGAATTCGACGAGCGAATAGTCCATTCCAAGTAGA
This sequence comes from Deinandra increscens subsp. villosa, assembly GCA_039602395.1. Taxonomy (NCBI): domain Eukaryota; kingdom Viridiplantae; phylum Streptophyta; class Magnoliopsida; order Asterales; family Asteraceae; genus Deinandra; species Deinandra increscens. Next base: position 50,149,021 of record JBCNJP010000025.1, read on the forward strand.
ATTTCGCCACGAACAATAATCCATGCTCGGTTTTCTGATTTGACTTCGTTTGACCCTTCAAATACGTTGACCAGATTCGTCACGGGTTTGACCCGGTTGACTTTTGTTGACTTTCTTGACCCGACACCAAAATTAACGAATAAGTAGTCTATCCCGCGAGATTTTTCGTCACGAACAATACTGTAAGCTCGGTTTTCTGGTTTGACCGCGTTTGACTCGAGATATATGTTGACCAGCTTGTTTACCGAGTCGACTCGGTTGACTCGGTACCGAGTTAACTCAAAATCATCTAAAAGTGTATCCAAACACCACCAAATATATTCCTATACTCAAGATAACTAACCACCACCACTACTACAGTCTGACCGGCGGCCGGAGGCCATGGCCGCCGCCGGTCCGCCTTAACACCACCGCGAAACCACCACCAACACCCTCAATCATCATGATAGTCAAGAATCTGCACATGCATGTATAGATCGGGAGTCTTAGGATGATTAAAAACTGGAAATGAAGAGATTACAGGGGTTAAGAACCCTTACCGTCGCCGGAGAGGGCAGAGAGAGGGGCGCCGCCGCCGCCCCCGCTGATGTGGCGGAACCCTAGTCGCGGCTGTCGCCGCTTCTGCTTGTGTTCGGAGGTGGATGCGGACAGGAGAGAGATAGATGGAGGTCGCCGGAGGAGCAGAACACGGCAGCGCCGCCGCCGCTGGGTTGCCGGAACCCTAGCCGCTGCCTGCGGCTGCCGCTGCTACCGGGGGTGTTTGGGACCAGAAAACAACTCGGGAACCGACGGGGATGGAACCAGAGAAGAAAAGGAGACGAGACGGGGGTCGAAGCCCCAGCGCCACCGCGTCTCCGTCGTGCGCCGTCGCCGGAAAGGCCGCCGACCAGCCACCGGTCGGCCGGATCTATGGCCGCCGGCACCATGCTCTCGAGAGCATTCACAGCTACTCTCTCTCTTTCTCTTTTCATGTGTGTGAATGGGAAATGAGGTAAAGGACAAAGAAGGGTCCTTTTATACTTAGGATTTTTGGTAGAGGGGAATTAAATTAGCAGGTATTATACCGCGTTATCCGAACACGTTAAATACTGATTATCAGGTAATAATTCCTGATAAATCCCGACATGTCTGAAATATTATAATTGCCTTATAATTATTCTCGAAATGCTTAAAATGTCAGATTATATATAATTAGATCAATATTTAGTAGGACATTCGGTATAAGGTGCGTATCCGACGCGAATCCCATTTATCTCCGTTTTACGAACCGAATATATAATCATGACTGTAATTCTCAGTAAACACTTAGAAAAATATTTATAACTTCACAGGGTCGGTAAAACCATCTTAAATAATTAAATACGTCCTTTTCGGTTATTATCGCGTAGCAGTCCAGTTTACCGATTTCATCGTTTCTCGATCCGCAACACCTTGTATTTCATAACGGATTGTTAGAATACTTATAACGAATTATCCGGACCTCGAGTATATGGATTGGGCCTTTGATGGGCCAAATTCTCTTGATGGGCCTAACGGGCCTAGCTGGGCTTACCGAGTCCGGTTTATTAATTGAAAAAATTTCCCCCAGATTTACCGGAATTAACAAGGTGTCACATTCTCCCCTCCTTAAATGAATTTCGTCCCGAAATTCGCCCTACCTACCAGGACGGGGAGTATCTAAACGTTTGTGGATCACATCATACTAGATGTTCTCCTAGGGACATCTATCTCATTAGTGCCACCACGTGGCCCATGATGTCTTCCAATGATGTTACTACCCAGTGGACTTACATGCCGTTAGCGTGGACTTACTATCACTTGATACTTGACAGTTCGTACGATAATTCATCATGTGGTATTGGCTATCACTCGGTCTTGATACGGCGTCCCGTATATCGCACTATAATTGCAAACAAATTGCAATACGATTACCGTTCTAGTGATGATGCCACGAACGTCCGATATACCTTTAAGTGATTTCACTACCACACGGACTTAATCACCACTCTGTAGAGTTACCAGAAGGAATTTCTCCGACATCAAACCATAGGAACCATCTGTCACTTCCCGATCAGCATTCTTTTCTCATCACCCTCACTTGGTGAAACATGCGGAATTAATCAGCATCACCTCCGTAGGTTTACTGATAATCTGACCTAGTAACTGATTCCTATAGTTGCGACAAGTCATAAAGTTGACGAGTCATTCTCATTATTAGATTCTCCGAAGAGAAGTTGCAGGATTTCATGTTAAGGAACCGACTCAAAACATATGCCCTATCACAGGGAATGTTGTGGCCTTATAGGAACACATCCAATAATTAGCCATCGGCCCTGTCACATCGAACCTTATATGCGTCTTAACGCAAAGGTCACTTCAATCCACCTAGAGGGACCTAACTTAGGTCTATCACATAAGTTGTGTAGCACAATTACACAACAGAACATACGAAATGATAACGCATCAACGTATTGCAATAGGTTTCATATCATACGGACCGACACGCCAACTTCACAGTATCCTGGTCATACCAAGCTACTCATTGTAACATTTGTAAAATATCCGATTGAGAAATCCGACCCGTTTTGAATTTACGCGATTTACCGATTTGTAAATTACTGAAAACCGGAAGAATTTTAGAGTGTTTACACCCCAATTAATGGATCTAAATGATTTATAGCCAATTTTCGAAAGCGAGTACTTAATTTCAATCAATTGGAATCAAATTGGATGTCTCGTATTGAAAGTAAAGCAATTTCGGGTTTTTACGCAATTTCGGTACACGATCCGTCGTTTACCGGGAATCTCATAATTGGTCACCGTATATCAAATTAAACATTTTTATGTGTCTAATAATCAATTATAATGTCACGAGTCATTACACACTTGATCGAGTTGCGAATTGTTGGTGAATTGCCCAAAATCGATACGTACGCCAAAACCGACCAAAATTGCATGTTTTAACCTAAATTGTGCATACGAATGAGTTACGTGACATATTTGTTATCATTTTGAGTGGATTTTATGTTGTGTGAATGATGGGACCCTTAATGGTGTGATTTGGGAAGAAACGGGACTCGAAAACATCGAAAAACGAAGAACCGAGCACGCGAATCAGGAAATCGATAATCATGAACCAGACTGCCACTTTAGGGCGGTACGCCCAGAAATGACATATTCAGGGCGGTACGCCCACGGACCTTTTTGGCAGAAACCCTAAATTTCGGGTATTTAAGCATCATTAACCTCTTTAGCCCCCATTTTCCTCCCCCAAATCACTCCCAAACGGCCCTAAACGGCTGGAAACCCTAGAGATCATCTTCCTTGAAGGTTTGAGGTCCAAGATCAAGACTTTATTGCTTAGGATCAAGCTAGAATCATCCCTTTCGGTATGTAAACTTCAAACTATGTTGTTGGAACTTGAATCTTCTCTTCTACCCTCATCAAGATCTGAACTTTATATGACTTTTGACATGAATTCATGTTGCATTTGATAGATCTAGGGTTTATATGAGTAAAGCTTCCACCTTTTTGCATGATTTTGCCATTTCACTTGAATCCATGATGAAATCTCTATAGATCTAGGGTTTTTATGCATTTGATGTATGGATCTTCATGAAAGTCGTGATTTTGACTATGGATTTGAGATATGAACATGATGAATCATTGATATGTTATAGATCTAGGGTTTTCCTTGATCAAGATTGGATTTTTATGTGCCAACATGACTAGATCTATGAAATGCATGTCATCTAGGGCTAGATCTAGGGATTTACTCATCAAGATTCAACCTTTATGTTTCAAATGGACTTGATTTGCTTCATGAATGTTGTTTAGGACTAGATCCATGTATTATGATCATCAAGTTTGGATTTTTCCTTGATAAAATGGCTAGATCTTAACATATGTGTCATCTAGGGTAGTAATGTGTGTCATAAAGCTTCAAAATGTCATTTTTGCCTCATAACTTGTTTAGATCTATAGTTTTCTTGTAGGATCTGTATATAAAGCTATCAATCATGAGTCTTTATGTGTTTAAATGATAGACCTACCATGCATGCTCAAATAGGGTTTGTTTTATGAATCAAAAGCCGATCAATGGGCTAGTTTTGGCTAGATTCATGCTAAACTAGGCTAGGTTCATGCTAGATTCAAATAGATCTATAAAATCTATAATAGCTTATGTTAGATCTGATCCTATATGATAATCATGTATATTACCTTGGATTATTATCGTGGAAATTGAATTTGTTTGACTATGTATGACTATGTGGACCTATGTTCAAATTATGTTTACCATGTTGACTTATGTTTACCATGTTGACTTATGTTTACCATGTTGACTTATGTTTACCATGATGACTTATGTTTGACCATGTTGACTTATGATTGACCATGTTGACTTATGTTTGACCATGTTTGACTTTCATATAAATAGTCAAAATAGGGTTCTTTAACCTTACCTTTAGTTTAGGAATTGGACCCATAACGTACGTATCACCTTCCTAATCACCAACGAGTCGTCGAGTCGGTCGTGTCGTGAGGTTAATCTATTTAACTATTTAAATTATTTATTGATTTATTCTTTTATCTCGCTAGTCGTCAAGATTATCATCAAGTCTATCCTTCCTCATTTCGTGGTGTCTTTTCTCTCAAATTGTGTCTCCATATCAGGTGAGTATTCATAGCCCCTCTTTCATTTCAATGTTTTGGGGTGCAACATGTATCAGTATTCAAAAACCCTAAACTCTTTAGTATGCAAAATCTATGCGATTCTATGTGTTCCATGTGTGATATTCTATTGTGTGATACTTGTTGGATTCTATGTGTGGATATTCGCTAGTCACTAATCACTAATCGCTAATCGCTTGTGTACCATTAACCATCGAGCCGTGGCAACAATGATAGATCTATTGGCTGACAACCCACCTGGCCTGCCTTGGCTTGGGCGCCGGGTGATTGCTCCCTTATTGTCTAGGGTTGGTGCACATCACTTATATGACTCGTTGATCATGATTGGATATTATCGCTTGACTCATTGAATCGCAATGTTTAATCTATGTAGTATGTTAAACCTATGTTTACTCACCAACTATTCGTAGTTGACCTTTATTTTATACATGTTGCAGGACTTGCTGTTAGATGATGACTTCTTGCTGTTGACACTATAGGATCGCATGTGGACTTAGTGTGACCTAATTAATAAGATTTATTTGATTCATTGTTGTTTATTTTTATCATGTATTGTAATGAATATTTATGTATAATGAAATGGGTTGATTAAGAATATCGCAACATTTAAATAGTGTTGTGTGCATCTGGACAATCATCGCGCCCCGACATCTTCTGCCGTCGGTTGGGGTGTGACACTCATAGCTTATCATTACAGTTCCATTCATGGAAACACATAAGAGTCCTCTTGACTACAAGTCAATCACATGGACTCACATATTCGATTCAATCTATCAAGATCACCATTTCCCAAGGATACTTAAAGCGCTTGTCAAAGGTCCTTACCATGAAGATAATCACGATATTCAGAGATAATCATACTTACAAATATTATAACCGCATGAGGTTTTCAGTATTCTACAAGTAGTCTATACTACTAATCAATTTCAATATGCTCATACTCATATTCCATCACGGTTCCAGGTTCATAGGTTATCAAGATACTCAACTTTTCGAGTATAGTATATAATTTGACTTCACCATTAATGGTGATTCAAGATGTCTTTCACAATTTCATTCTTTCATTACAAGTTAACCGGCTACACTAGCCAAGGGCATCATACACCTCGCTAGATGAACCGTTATAGACGATCAATCATTTCCAGCCTGAAGGATCCAATCCCAACAAGTCATGCATTGCAAATACATAACCTGACATCGATCATAAATGCCTCGTAGTTGGTTCCAAACGCACCAACGGTCGTGCCAATTCCATAACTTTAATAGCTACTCATAGCTATCTCTGTGTGTCCCTCTCTGGAGACACAATATCTTTGCTCACATAATTGATATATACATACCGAACTTTACCCGTACATGCCTATTCAAGGTTTGGTTCACAAAGGACATTATGTCTCGCTCCGAATATCCAGTCACGACCACACGAAACCAGAAGAGATTATTGGGTAACTAGTGGAACACAACTTCACTTTACGTTAACCATCCCCTACTCTTAAATCATCATAAGTCCTAGTCGGATTGATTAGGCAATATGGATATATAAACCAAATAATGTTTCTGTCTCTCCCCTCCTTTGCGTTCAGCAAAGGATTAAAATATATATATCCATGGTACGTGTTAAGTTTATCAATCTCATGAATTCATCGGTTCAATCTAGTCCACCTGGACCAACATATCATTAGCCTACACTCTTTAGAATGTCGTCTCTAATCTCCTTTTGACATGCGTCAAGGGTTCAGGGTAATTATTCACATGAAGTGTCACATTACTCCTAATCGCCAGTCCATTTTCTCTAAAGGACTTATGTCATTGCCGTCAACACTAGCTCACTAATCATCATAAACATGTGGTCTCTATACCTACCTTCCACACTTCCTGATTCAGGCGCCGTAAACCATCATGCCCAAGGTGTTTATATATAGGGCTTACCGCAGCTATCCCACCACACCTCGGACATAAGGATAAATGCACCATCACCGAAAATGTGCACGTTCTCATACACAAGTTGTAACCTTTGGGTCGTTACCCTTCGGTAGCGTGCAAGCAATACTCACATCAGTTACTCTCATATATTCTAGTATGTCCACCATTCTCACCTGGCTTTGTATAATTCTATACATCGCCACCAACTTATGGTTAAATCATAAATTTGTCTTCATCATTCCTGGTAATGTTCCAAACATTTGCCATCCTTAGGTCACACTTTGTAGTAATTTTACTACTAGACCTTGCTATCTCGCACCACGACTCCTTGGAATCATTGAACGAACCGACATCAGCATGTCTTTCGTAGAATTAAATCTATCATGGCAGTCGTTGTCAAGTTCCTTAAGCCCTGTTGGCTTAAGCAATAGATTTAATAAGAAGAATTCTAATTTCGGACGATCCACGTTTCCATTGGAAAACTAGTCGTATGGTTCTTTGCTAACCAATTAGCTCCAGGATTATCATCCGGATTTAGAATACAAGCACAAATATCAGACAAACGCACGAAGTTAACGTCGATCTCAACGCCTGAGATTTACGTGACAGTTACTTGCGTGATAATTCTCCACGAAAATCGAGACACTTACTTGCCTCAGCTTCCAAGCCTTTGCACTTTAACTATTACTCACACAAGTATGGAGACGGTACGAATCAAAATACCGTACATTAGGATAGAAGCAGGGTACTCTCACCGATGGTGCCACCACTGCCGAATCAAATTAATAAGGTCATCCACAAATGGTCGTACGACTAACGGGAAATCCATCAATTACGCAAGGCTGATGGTACAAAGTGATTAGATCACGAGTCGGATATGATCTGAAAGTAACAACTTTACACAAGAGAGATTTCAAGATAATCATTAGTACATATAATGTTGTCAGCGTCGTAAGGAGAAGTAAGGAATAATAAGAAGAATTTGTCGTCATCTGCTGCTGCTTCACATCTTGTCGTCGTCTGAATGAATTGTTGTCTCCTTTGCTTCGCCATGTTGAGTAGAGATAATGTTCATCGTCGTGTCGTCGTTGGTAGTTGTCGTCCGTTGAGTTCCGCTTTGTCTTGAAAATCTTCATTACGTCCACCTTAATCATTTTGGTCTTCAGTTTCAATCCACTTCATCTAATTCTCTTAGTTCATGCAGGCGAGAGTTTCTAGTTAGATAACTCCGGTCCTATGAGTGTTTTCACTCCTTTGTCTACAATCTTGCTGGCAACAACTTTCGATATCGATTGAAGAGATAACCGAAACACTACATTAGCGAGTAACACAAGTAATATTGAATAGGCAATAAAATATGCATCTATGACGTGGAACCAATTTCCTTTTACGTTTCACGACGTCTCAAGGAACACCTTTTTCATAGTTGGGGTACTCTTCATGTCTCCCGGAATATCACATCGGGAGCCCTCATAACAAGGAACACGTTTTTCATAGTTGGGGTACTCTTCATGTCTCCCGGAATATCACATCGGGAGCCCTCATAATCAGAATCAGTGCAGTATTATGACTACGAGTAAAAATCGAAAACATACGGAATCCTAAACGAATCCTATCATGTAGGCAAATACTTAGACTCCTAAGTTTCCTCGATCTAGGTACATCATAAAAATACGTACACAATCAAGACATGGAAAACGATGTGACAATGGGAAGAAATCCAAGAGAAATGAAATCAACACAAATCACATGGACGGACATATCAAGATGAAGAATTGGCATAGAATTCAAACAAGGTAATACCGATGCACACTTAGGGTACCGTACCCTATTTCACACAAAGGACGATGTGTCCTATTACACTTTCGCACACAAATGAAAAATGAAATACTTGGACACCAATTGGGAAGACTATCAGCATCCATGTGTCTGCTAGGGTTCGTCAAGTCTCGGTGTACCTGTGGGTAGCAATGGCAGTCTGCAGCCTGTAACTACTACCGACCTTACACTTTACCTTTGATATCCCCCTAACACACAAACTTCCGCCTAAGCCAGACACTTAAACAAAATAAGATGACTATCAGCATTCATATGTCTACTAGGGTTCGCCGAGTCTTAGTGCACCTGTGGGTGGGAATGACAGTTTGCAAGGCTGTAACTACCACCGACCTTACACTAAACCTCGACTATTCCCTAATACACAGACTTCCGCCTAAGTCCTAGACTTAGCACCATGCTTAGTCCCAGAGTCCTTACAGGCTCAAGCTTAGGGGTTCTAAGAGACACCAATCTGCTGGAACCTTTGGCTCTGATACCGACCTGTAACACCCCCCTCCGCCGCCCCCTGCCAGGTGCGGGGGAGGGTGTGGGACCGGCTGTCCGTATCAGTTTACTCGGCACCAACAACAGAATAAAACATACAACAACACGGACGTCCAGTCCTCATATTGAAACCTTAGGCCGGCTCTTGATGGAGGATGTTCAATGCACCTCTTGCCGACCTAATAGAATCAGGAGCCCCGGATAGACCCAGGACTGAACAAACAAATGATACATTCATCAAGGAATTGTAGTCATAACATACACTGAACAACATACATTCATTAATGTCATACAGGCTCTATCAGATAGCCACAACTAGTACCCCAATGTTCCTGTACAGATACATCATCACCTGCACACACTTGCCTGCAACATAAGTCAACACAATGTCAACAACAAACGTTGTTGGTGAGTCGTAACTACCATCATCACATTAACAGTTATTAACACATTCGGTTCATAAATCTATCATGTCGCACCCAAGGTCAAACTTCATGTACTCTACGGGCACGTCGCAATCAGCCGTAATCCCTCTACGAGTAGAAATTTCATTTCAACATATAAGGACATATTCCCCCTAGTTACCTAATACTAGAGGATCCGGATGAACATGGATAAATCAACTATAATGGCCGTCATAATCCCTTATATGCCTATTGGTTCAATCATAATGACCAGAAAGTCTATAATGACCCACACAGGGCATTCCGACTCACAGTGTTTGACATGATAATCATAACAGATATAACAAATACATCATAGCATAAATGTGATCTCAAACAGTTAACTAATGAGGGAAGTCAGAGGACTCACAGATCTTCGAAGTACCAAGTCATACGGATAGGATTGCGTACAATCCACCGATGTCACAGATGCAATTGCCTAGACAAGGCTTAACGTCATGTTAAGCTTGGAGAATCCAATAACCTAAACAAGAATAGGTACACTTAATTTTAACACAGTAATAATACTGGTTAGGCTCGGTTGTGCTCCGTGCCTTAAACGATACGATACGTCTACAAGTTGAGGTCCCAATACAACCGGATGTCCCAATACAGTCGTATGGCCTAAACCTGGTTACGATCGTAAATTATCTGTCAATCTCTAATTAAACAGTTCCTGCCGAACACGGTCGTATGTCTTTAATGGCAATACGGCCATGTGGACTGTTTGACAGATTATCTAAACTAAACCAAACGATGTCGCTCGAGTCTCGATCGTGTTATGTTTTATAATACTTCAAATGTTACATAAAATCATATCTTATGTATATACATCAATCTATTTATGATTTACATAAAATCATAGCTTTTACATAAAATCATATTTTATGTATACTTCAAATGTTATATCTGTTTCACATAAAATCATAGTTTTTATGTACAAGTTTATTCGTTCATACTTCACATAAAATCATGATATTTATTTACATGAAATCATAGATTTTGTATATATTTCTATCCATCTTATAGTTCACATGAATTCATGAATTGTTAATAATAATTCATAATATTACTTCACATAAAATCATAGGTTTTATATATATTTATCCGTTTTGTAGTTTACATGAAATCATAACTTCTATTAACAGAAAAGACATGTCTTATTTATGTGAACTTACATAAAATGATAAGTTTTTATCTCACATGAAATCATAACATTCTATAGCATAAAATCATAGTTTTTATTATATAGAATCATAGCTTATGTTTATAATCTCTAAAACCGGTTAATATATATATTTACAGAATATCCCGTTTTTTGTTTGATCTTGATTTATATAAAATCATACCTTTCATAAAATCAAGGCTTTGTTAACATAAGATCATAACTTTGTTAATCATGAAATCTTAAGTTTATTACATAAAATCATAATAAGGCTTTATATGTATTTTTTTTGTTATCAATGTTTTATAAACAATAATACTTCTATTTGACAGAACGTTCCTCACACGACGTATACAATACTACTAAAACAATAACAAGATAGCGAACATGGTTATACCTTCGGTCGGTACGCAGACTCGGACCCGGTTAACCGAAAATGCTAAACACATCCGAATTCGACGAGCGAATAGTCCATTCCAAGTAGAATTTCGCCACGAACAATAATCCATGCTCGGTTTTCTGATTTGACTTCGTTTGACCCTTCAAATACGTTGACCAGATTCGTCACGGGTTTGACCCGGTTGACTTTTGTTGACTTTCTTGACCCGACACCAAAATTAACGAATAAGTAGTCTATCCCGCGAGATTTTTCGTCACGAACAATACTGTAAGCTCGGTTTTCTGGTTTGACCGCGTTTGACTCGAGATATATGTTGACCAGCTTGTTTACCGAGTCGACTCGGTTGACTCGGTACCGAGTTAACTCAAAATCATCTAAAAGTGTATCCAAACACCACCAAATATATTCCTATACTCAAGATAACTAACCACCACCACTACTACAGTCTGACCGGCGGCCGGAGGCCATGGCCGCCGCCGGTCCGCCTTAAAACCACCACGAAACCACCACCAACACCCTCAATCATCATGATAGTCAAGAATCTGCACATGCATGTATAGATCGGGAGTCTTAGGATGATTAAAAACTGGAAATGAAGAGATTACAGGGGTTAAGAACCCTTACCGTCGCCGGAGAGGGCAGAGAGAGGGGCGCCGCCGCCGCTGATGTGGCGGAACCCTAGTCGCGGCTGTCGCCGCTTCTGCTTGTGTTCGGAGGTGGATGCGGACAGGAGAGAGATAGATGGAGGTCGCCGGAGGAGCAGAACACGGCAGCGCCGCCGCCGCTGGGTTGCCGGAACCCTAGCCGCTGCCTGCGGCTGCCGCTGCTACCGGGGGTGTTTGGGACCAGAAAACAACTCGGGAACCGACGGGGATGGAACCAGAGAAGAAAAGGAGACGAGACGGGGGTCGAAGCCCCAGCGCCACCGCGTCTCCGTCGTGCGCCGTCGCCGGAAAGGCCGCCGACCAGCCACCGGTCGGCCGGATCTATGGCCGCCGGCACCATGCTCTCGAGAGCATTCACAGCTACTCTCTCTCTTTCTCTTTTCATGTGTGTGAATGGGAAATGAGGTAAAGGACAAAGAAGGGTCCTTTTATACTTAGGATTTTTGGTAGAGGGGAATTAAATTAGCAGGTATTATACCGCGTTATCCGAACACGTTAAATACTGATTGTCAGGTAATAATTCCTGATAAATCCCGACATGTCTGAAATATTATAATTGCCTTATAATTATTCTCGAAATGCTTAAGATGTCAGATTATATATAATTAGATCAATATTTAGTAGGACATTCGGTATAAGGTGCGTATCCGACGCGAATCCCATTTATCTCCGTTTTACGAACCGAATATATAATCATGACTGTAATTCTCAGTAAACACTTAGAAAAATATTTATAACTTCACAGGGTCGGTAAAACCATCTTAAATAATTAAATACGTCCTTTTCGGTTATTATCGCGTAGCAGTCCAGTTTACCGATTTCATCGTTTCTCGATCCGCAACACCTTGTATTTCATAACGGATTGTTAGAATACTTATAACGAATTATCCGGACCTCGAGTATATGGATTGGGCCTTTGATGGGCCAAATTCTCTTGATGGGCCTAACGGGCCTAGCTGGGCTTACCGAGTCCGGTTTATTAATTGGAAAAATTTCCCCCAGATTTACCGGAATTAACAAGGTGTCACACTAGGCACATGTATCATGACTTACCAACTTGCCATTCTTTTTCATGGTTCTCCAACCACTTACGCCATGTTTGCTCATAGCATATTTACATGGCATGGTCTCTTGACCATTTTCCCTCCATAATATTTTCTCTATTGGGACTTCCCAATTGTTATTCCAATGGCCAGGTTGCATAACTCATGGACATGTTGTGCCTTCTATGGCTTCATGGTTCCGAGAACCATTCATCGCCTCATTATTACCTCTAAAGGATTACCCATTATAATGACATCGCTAATTATTCAATCACAATATCGTAACTAAGTAAGTTACCTTTAGAGCTTGAACCTCCGCTTCCACCGGTTCCTTGGTTACTTGCTTGGTTACCTTGACCACCTAATGGGTCACTTAAACAAATTAGAGACCCTAATAACAACCAACATAATGCATACATTATTGGAATATCACCATGGCTTATTACACAATTTACACCTTTTCATTGATACAAATACAACCAAAAACCCCATATAACATCCATGGCTTAATCAACAATCATTCATAGAGGTTATTGGCATACACACTCTATAGTGGTCTCTAGCTACCAATTCACATGAACTTTAGTCATTGATAAGTTTCATTACTATAATATACATGCTTACCACCCATGGTATCCCAATTTTAACCATTTTTCAAGTATTGACTTTCTCTTAGGCATTTCATCAAACACCTAGAGGGCACAACTATCTATACATATGTTTATAAGTTTTTCTAAACCCTTTGCCTACCATTTAGCATAGGGTTGATGAAATCCATCACCAACCCATTCTTATTTAACAGATTTTGATCAATTATCACTATAACCAAGTTGGAACTCATGGTTAGAACCAATTTCACTACTCTAGCATGTAGTCATCTAACATGGAGGTCCAAGTAAGGAGATTTGGTGATTTCTTCACCAATTACTAACCAAGTTAGAGATTTAAGCAACATCTAAGATTCCTAATCACCATAGGGTTCATAATACATCAACAATTTCGGATTTTGAAGACCCAATTTTCGAGATTAGCACATGTAAGGAATTGGGGTTTACTAAACACTTCCAATTTCGGTTTCATGCACACCAAAATCGCAGCTTGGCACCTTGATTGCAGAATTTTGAGTTGGAGAAGGAGATGAGGCTGGGTCGACCTCCAGATCGTGAATCACGATCCCCCTCTCCTTCCCAACTCTTTTCTTTAACCAAGTATTGTCTATTGACAATTCCAGCCCCTCAAGTTTAGATTTTTGTTAACTTTTAACCATTTTATGTTTTTACATATTAGACCCCTATAGATTACATTTGGAACTAATTAGTTCATATAATCTTAGCCATAAACTTTTGACTATTATGTTGGTTAACCGGTTAGTAACGGGACTTATGTAAATAATAATATAAATGAACTTGGGATGTTACAATTCCATCAACAATTACGAACATTTAAATGGAAAATCAAATCATGGCAAGCAAACACACCTATACAAACGATAGAGGAGAGCAGATGATGAACTGAACTGATGTTTCTATAAGTCAAACCCTCACCTACAATACAAAAACAAAATAAAAGAACAAACAGAAGAAGCAACACCAGCAACAGAGAAGGAAGATCCGCAGATTGGAGACAACCTCAGATCTGAAAAATAAAGCAAACAAAATGGTAAATCCAAGCAAACGACTAGAGAAATCAAAATTCTAGCACAACCATCGTCCGATTCGAACCTCAACCGAAACCCTAAAATGAAATTGAGAGAGAGAGAGAGAGAGCCAGAGAAGACGGATCCGTGAAGCATGGTGCAAGGTAGGCGACGATCACATGGCAAAGCAATCACATTCACATGTCAGAGACCTTGACGTTCATCTCTTCAGAGACGATAACTGAAGGAAAGAGATATAGGCATAAATTGTGAGGCAATGGAGGCTTGTACCCAAAAAGTTAACATTGTTGTAACATAAGCAACATAAATTGTTCTTTATGTTTTAGAGATGGTATTATGGGGAGGGGAAAGATCCTGCGAAAACACTATTTTTTTTTGTGAGAACTACGTACACAAATCTTAAAGCCTACATAACTTTTTCATATGTTAATATTTTTTAAAAAAAAAATTGTACCAAAAGTCTTAAAATTATGTTATCTTTAATCCTATAAAAATTTAAAAAATTTAATGCTTTTTATAATTTTATTTTATTTTATTTTGTGTGGTGCACATGTGCATCACAAAAAAAAACTCATACTTTTAGTATGAGTTAATATTATTTTCTTAGTCGCACCATATGTCATATATTTTCATAATTTTTTACGTTTTTATTGAACGATGCACATGTGCACCACACAAAAAAAAACCTCATATATGTGATATACATTAAGAGGCTTAAAAAAGAAACTGCACCTTAAAACTTATAGTTGTGTTATCTTCAGATCTAAAGAAAAACAATAACATTTCATAACTTTTTTTAATTATATGATGCACATGTGCATCAAACAAAAAAAAGTTACATTTTTTAATATTTTGCTCCAGAGTTAAAGATAACGCAATTCTAAGACTTTGGGCGCAAATTTTATGAAAAATCGTTAACGTATGAAAAAGTTACGTGAGTTTTAAAATGTGTTTTCGCAGTTTTCACAAAAAATGTGTTTTGGCAGGATACTAACCCTATATATATAGGGCAAAGTTATTGTACAAAGGACGTTTTCCGTGCGAAGTGTGCGAAGGGATCTCGGCCGCTCATATGCAGACTTTTTTTGATCTGACGTCGCTAAAATGAAACACGCTTAATTTATTTAAAAAAGGATGCAGAGTCATTAAAATGGGTATTTAAGTCTTTTCAACTTTAAATGAAACACACATACACAAAAATATTTACGCATCAAACAAAAAACAACGCAACCTTAAACCTTTAAACAAGTAACACATATTTGAAATTAAAAAAACATTAAATACAAATATCAAATTACGCACATATTAAGATAATCACGCAAACACAGAAAACTCTAGTAAAAGAACTAAAACAAAACTACTTAAACATTATCAATGATTATGCAAAAAAAAAAAACAAAATCAACCTTAAAAGTAGTAACAATAAAATACACCATTATTACACACACTATAATTGTGTGTGCCTCCCGCTAAAAATACATAAACATAAGTTTAAAAATTTAAGATTCTATTATCACGCATGTTACTTGTATTTTCACGCATGTTGAAATGCACAATTATTACTTGTAAGTTCAAAAAAAAAAAAATTTACGCAAACAGAAAAACTTTTACAAAAAAGAAAAAAAATGAACATAAGTTAAAAAAATTAAAATATTAACTTTCTATAATCACGCATGTTGTTTCTATTTTGACGCATGAAGAAACTCGATATACAACACCTTACAACAATCACGCAAAAGATACATAATTAAAAACAAACGCTGTGACGTAATCTACCGTCTATTTTAATTAACAAATTTTAAATTGACAAACATGCCCCTCCGCATCCAGAAAGAAAACGCCACACGTCGGCCCCTCCTCCCTTCGCACAGAATCCCAGGTTTTCTTTATTGGCAACTAATAATCTCACATTTAACATTGGCATCTGTTAGTCCCACATTTACACTTGTTTATTTCCAATGGTCCCTCCGTTAAAAAGTTTAACGAAGTTAACGGAAAATTAATGAAAAGTGACGTGGCTGGTGAAGGCCGCCACCAGCGACCTCCAAACCGCCAGAAAACGACTAAAACCCCGAAAACACATCCATTTTTTCACTTTAATGTCATGAAACGGAATATTTTTAACATGAAACAAAATATTTTTAACTTGATTAATGACATTAAAGTGAATGAATGGATGTGTTTCTGTGGTTTTAGTCCTTTTCTGACGGTTTGGAGGTCGCCGGTGGCGGCCTTCACCAGCCACGTCACTTTTCATTAATTTCCCGTTAACTCCGTTAAACTTTTTAACGGAGGGACCATTGGAAATAAACAAGTGTAAATGTGGGACTAACAGATGCCAATGTTAAATGTGGGATTATTAGTTGCCAATAAAGAAAACCTGAGATTATTTAAATCCAATTTTCCATATATATATATATATATATATATATATATATATATCATATGAGTCTTATATGATTTAGGGTACGGTTAGGTCGTCTTCATTCACAAACTATTTGCATATTCACACCTATGATACATGCGAGTTTTATCAATATTAGCATTACCACCACAAAAGTTAAACTAAAAACTAAAAAAAAAACTACTTTTGAAAAAACAATAAGTCAATAAATAACTTTTATGTGAAAGAGTTTGTTCTGGTGATACCTGATAAAGATGATGAGATGACTCATTGGTTCGAGCCCATAACTTTTCTCTTTTCTAGTACATCAGACTCACTCGTGCGGCGTGCGGCGTGCGGGTGAGACTTTTTTCGAGAATAGGTTCAACCAATTCAAAGCCTTGTTTGCTCTTACGATGTGTTCCCGAGTTCATTTAACGAGGGAAATGAAAGGAAAGGGAAGGAAGTTTAAAAAATTTTGTGTTCCTGAGTTTTACTTAAAGAGGGAAAGGAAAGGAAACAAAAAAAATTTGTGTTCCCGAGTTTCATTAAAGGAGGGAATGAAAGAAAAATTAGTTCATTTTTTATTGTTTTTCTTTCCTTCCAAATCGGAAAGATTACTCTTCCTTTCTCTTTTTTTCCTTTTCTTCTCATCTTTTCCCTCTTTAAGTAAACTTGGGAACACAGCGTTAGCGAAAGGTAAGGCAGCCAACGACGGGGGGACGCCTTTTAGGCTTTTAGCACTCGATGATCCGGGTTGTATCAACTAAAGTGAAGTGAAAGGGTAAGGCAAACGCAGCGCAGTGCCGTGTCGTCAGACTTGAGGTAGATCATAGCAATGGATAATCAGAGTGACCTCATACTGGAGTTAAGATCTAAGTTGTCTTCTTTTGAAACCCGAGTAAAGGTACCTACCTACCCTGTTTATCGTTTCACCTTTTCGACGAGTTTTACCTGTTTATCATTAAATCGTCCCGGGCAGGAACTGGAAGCAGAAAACGCGAAATTAAAATCTATCAGTTCAAGTTGCGCTTGCCGCCACGAGGTTAGTAGCCGATTCTGTCAACTGTTTTTGCTCTATCTGCAACTCCTAGTTCTAATCGAACATTGTAAATCTGGCCATCTGATGTAGAACAAACACATTATGGTATGGAATTGGGATTGCTCAAACCAAGATTTATTACTAATTTACGATTCATATGTAATGAGAATTTTGGTGATGCTGGCCTGCTGGGAGGGGACTAGAAACGATTTTTTAGGGTTTTCATGTTCAGTTGCATTTCACTCACAGTTTTAGTATTTTGTTTGATAAAAACTAAGGCATGGAAACCCCCAGCAATTGCCACGGGCCATAATAGCATACTTGCTTTATTTATTTATTTATGTCAAGCAACTCACTCACTATTTGAACTTTAAAAAAAAACTTATTTGGAAACATAGGTAGGTGCGCAAAAAGAGTTTTTTTTAACCAAGCTATTCTGTAAGAAGAGAAGCGCATCGTGAAAGTTGGTTTTCATCCCTTGTGCAGGTGGAACAAAATTCTGATACTGAATTTTCAGACAAACATCTGCCTGCTATACATTTGGAGAAGTTAGTGTTACAAAACTGTGTCCGGAATGGGAAAAGGAAGCCAAGTAAGAAACTGGCAGGTCTATGTTTGCTTTATACTAGTTGCTGAATTCGATACACATACACTTCTAGTAATAAATCACTTATAATACAAAGCGTTGATGGTCAGAAAAAAATTTTCTATTAAATTTTTTTTTTCTTATTCTGTTAATGATTTTATTAACTAACATCAACAATCATAAAAACTTCACGCCTATTGGTTTATGTGTATTAAATCAGTAATATCTGAAGCTACTCAGGTAAAGCGAACTTCAAACTTTCTTGGCTCTTGAGTTTACTTAGTTTGGGCTAATTAAATCTTATCATCCAACAACAAACCAAAATGATCTGTGATAAATTACTGCCCAGTTATTTGTAAATATCTTGTTGTCTTTCGGTTGTGAAGATATTTTCTAATTACAGATGTAGTATCTCATACCGTCTTTTTATGATATGATATGCTTTTTCCTACAGATTATAACTCAAACTCCATGGCTCATCACTCACAGAGATTTGTGGCTCTGAAAGTTATGTATTTTGGGCTGAGGTACATAAATGATGCTTCTGCTGAATCTACTATTTACTAGTTTACTTACGAGGTGCAACATGACAGGTTCTATGGTTTTGCATCAGAAGCTCAGATGGATCCAACTGTTGAGGTCTGTCTGCAAACCTTTGACTTAATCTGCTTGCTAGTGTTGTAAACTTGTAATTACACAAAAGTTAATGAAGTTTGCTATTTTTTTTTTCTATTATCTTACATTCCATGACTTATATAAAGTTTTGGAGAATGTTCTAGGGACAAATGTTCTAAGAGTCATAATACTATTCAACAACCCAACCTGGAAGTCTAAATAATAGACATTTTATGGTTTTTTTTAAAAGTATTGAACCTTTTGGAACACTATTTTCTGTCTTTGTTGCAGTCAGAACTTTTCAAAGCCCTTCAAAAGACAAGACTTGTACTTGGTGATAAGAAGAATTTACAGTACTCAAGATGTGGCAGAACAGACAAGGGTGTTTCCTCAGTGGGCCAAGTAAGTTGATACAAGAAGTAAGTTTCATATTCTTAGATTTATCATATTCTATCCATGTAAATTTGTGACTTGTCTTATAGTGATTTACAAATGGGTTTTACATTAAAAATGTACAAGTTCTTCAAGCATCTCTTGGATAATTATTGAATAGAAAGTAATTTTAAGAAATTATTTATTAAAAAAATTAAATATCCACCTAAATTGTTGCTGTTTCTTTTATAATTGAAGTCCAATCTGATCCAATTTGAGCACGTGTTAGCACCAATAGTTCGAACAACATCCTTCATATACCCAGAACCAAATTTATAAGTAATCATACCAAAAACACCGAAACCTAGGGGATACTTCAAAAGAATATTACGTAATGCATAGAAAGATTAAAACAAAAAAACTGTACCGTATTATCTATAAAGTTAAATTTATGCTGCGGGTAATCTTGCTAGTTATACAAAAGTATGATAATACTAGTGATGGGTAATGCAATAGCTGGTAGCTGCTCATCCATTTATAATTATGTAATGTAATTTGTTCGTTGTGTCCCACATTGGTGACATGAACTTTTATATTGTTGTTTGGGCATATCTATGGATAATGACTTCCTGTATAATTCAGATCTAACATTGCTTTCATTTTAATTTTGTTGAGATTCCCACACTTATGGAGCAAGCATCTTCTTTCTTCTTACAGTTCTAATTATGATAATTGTTTGTTGGAGGTTATTGCTTTACTACTGAGGTCAAAACATAAGGAACCTGAAGGCGATACCTCCGAGGAACTTGTAGATGAAGGACAATATGGTAATTTACACTCCTTTGTATTAAAGTTCTGATTGAGTTTTTATCCAGTGTTGATTATGCTATTCATTCCTTAAAAATTAATCTCATATAAGATTGTAGTGCTCCTTCAAGTTGGATATTTATCTACTCCATATATCTCATGAATATAAGAGCTATTTACACTATGAATTGCCCATAGTAAATTACTAATTGAAACTTCCTTTTCGGCAAACTTTAAGGTATTTATTCATCAAAGTAATTTTGTTGTACATTTAGGACATCTTTTAGGAAACAGGCTGTTGGCGGTAACCTCCGTACGATGTACTCTATAGACACTAACTTCATGCAACTCCATGTGCTAAACCAAATGAGATCGACAAGAGCTGCGAATACAAGATATTGTGTCATTTGATTTAATTAGTTTCTGATGTGATAAGCTGAGTGTGGAGGATAGTTGCAACAGTTAAAGAGAATGTTGTTTTAGCAATCATCCAAGCTCTTGGCTTGACTTTTATTTCTTTAAATCGCTTAGACCCGCGGTCTTCTCGTTAAGTGTGGACTATGGAGTTTGATCTCTTTATAAATACTAACGTTCTCAAAGCCAAACCTGACCGGTCGAATAGGGAAACATTTGCACAACCGGTCCGGTTTAGTAGTCCTAGACTGCCATTGTTTGAGCCGGACGATTATGATAGCCAACGGGTGAACCAACAAACTCGGAAGGGAGGTTCGACCGGAAGTTGTGAATCCAAACTTCAAGTAACGTTGCAATGGTTGGAGATGTAACACAACCCTTCGATAACCAACGACAACTTTCAATGTGCACCGTGAACCCTTCAATCTACGCGAGAGCAACCTTCGATTTGCACCAACAACCTTTGATCTACAACATCAACAATTTCGATTTACAGATCGCGAATTTGGACTTCAAGAGACAAGAACAACTCACCTTTGATTTACATAGATCATGTAAACAAAATACTTAGGATGTATCGTGTACTATGTGGGTTCCAAAGCGATAACCAGTTGTGGTCCAGTGGCTTCGAAGGACTCTATATGGGCTTGAGCTTTAACCCTATTTTTTTTTGAACGGCCAACGAATAAGGCCCAGCTACCCACGGAACCCAATGCCAAAAGGCACCCCCACCCGTGAAACTTAGACAATGTAAGGGTAGCCCAAGCCCCCACCAATTGAGCCCATTCCAAGAAAAACCTATCTCTGCGAATGGCCGGGTGGTAAAACCTAAGGGCTTCAGGGATCGAACTTGTGACGTTAAGGTCACGAGTCTCCCCATCATTTCCAGTGACCACTTGGGCAAGCCCTCGTGGTTGCTTTAACCCTAATAAAAGGAGTGTTGAGATTTTACTTTGAGTTTGGGTCTTGCAATAGGCTTGAGTTAATTGAAAACGGGCTATTATTTTTACACCATATAAAAAGTAAATATAAATGATCTATGCTTTTATATATTAAATTTTAATTGTTATGATCATACGGTTTTTGGTACTGATTCGACCGGCTCAACCAATGGATGGTTGATATGCCGGTTCACTGACCCGTCCGGTTTCCGGAATTTTGATAAATACAACTGAATCACGTGTACACCATGTTCTATTTCTTTATTGTACTGTTTATGTGTTTGCACCCTAACGTGGTAGATCCTTTTCCATATTTGGTCAATGATTTCATTACCCTTTTGTTTTGGATTTCTTTTTTCAGAGGGAGAGTTGGATTATGTAAGAATACTGAACGGAGTTCTCCCTGATGATATTCGGGTAATAGGCTGGTGTCCTGCTCCAGTCAATTTTAGTGCAAGGTTGGTTGTTTTGCCTTTCATATCTTCCCCTTCATGATCTTTCTTTATTGTTCCCTTTATGGGTTGCAGGTAAATTCTAATCTGTTATTTTTATCAATTAATAACAATTCAATTCTTAATTTAAGGGTGAGAGAAGCTATGGACTAGTGTAGACATTATATGTAAAAGTAGATGATTGATTTGTGGGTGTTGTTTGCAGGTTTAGTTGTCTTAGTAGGGAATACAGATACTTCTTCTGGAGAGAGAGTTTGAACATATTGGTAATATGGTACCACAAGTACCCTTATTTCCATAGCTTCTTATGAATTTATTTTAATGCTCCTGCAATTATGAAACATTTCTTTACTCTTACTGATTCTTCTAGGGTATATGATTTTTCTAGGCAATGGAGAGTTCATGTAAACGGCTCATTGGTGAACATGATTTCAGAAATTTTTGTAAGATGGATGCAGCAAATGTCCATAATTACAAACGACGAATAACATCATTCGATATTTGTGCTTGCGATGGAAGGTTTGAAACACATGAGCAACTTTATTAATATTGATCTTATGTTTTTATATGTTATTTGTCTCTATTCATATTAAACTTAAAAAGTATATATATATCATTCTTTAGCTTACATCTTTTCAATTTGTGTGTTACTCATCTCAAGAAGCATGACAAAGTATACAGCATATAATGAATCTGTAGCTTTACATTATGATACTACTTTTGTGTGTTACTCATCTCAATTTGTGTGTTACTCACCTCTGGTTTGGCCAAATCAATGGCCATGAGAGTATAATTGTGTCCATCATAGTCCGCTGTCATTCATCATAAAATTAAGCAAATAACTAGGACCTAGCAAGTGATAACAGGGATCCTAGTATCGGTCTACCAAGTGAACATAGTCATTAACATAGGGAAATGACGATTTAGAATACTTTTCAGTTTACTTCATGTCAATTGTGTTGGAATTCTTTTAAGCAGGTTTCATGTTAGTTATTGGGGTTTACAATAGCTTATCCTATCTAATTACCTAGTGATGTGTTTAAACCCAAGAAAGCTTTCATTGACAACCTTTCTCGTCGACATACCAAAGAATAAGTTCATTGTCTTTGTTAGAGGCGTCACCTCAGTCTTTAACCACATTGAGAATATGATCACATTCAATATTGTCGATTATAACCTTACTACTTTCATGAGCACTATCTGATGCCATCTCTAATTGAATTATTTGAGAGGATAGCTTGTTATTTCCCGATGCATTTGACAAGATAAACTTTATTTCATTGTGAAAAAACAAAAACTTCAACAACGTTTTAAAGTTTCCATGATTACTTGAATCTCTTGACTTGCCACTAACCCGAAATGCTACACGCTGGTGTAGAAGGAACCAAGCACAACTAACAGAAGCATACAATTGTATTTCATTCTGAATTTTTCTTTGACAAGATTGCTCAGCAAAAGAATACCCAGTGTGTTGACTTTGATTCATCAATCTTCACATCTTCATCAGGCTTGATTATCAAAACAATGGTACCTAGTGTGTTATTTGGTTTAATTTCCTCGATATTTGCAATGAAAAACCCTAAGCTCTGATTTTGTGTCAAATGTTTCTGATTTTTTCTCTGTTAAAATGTTAAGAATGACGTCCCCGGAAGCATTGATTATCAAAACAATGGTACCTAGTGTGTTATTTGGAAAAGAAAAACTAGAAGTGCCATATAATCAAGCGCAAAATCAACGCTGGAACATCTTGAAGCCATAAATTGTGATATTATATTATCACAGTCAAACAGCCAGTGACTGAGGAATTAAAAGTTGAAATTCAAAGATTTGACACTCACACCGCCCCAGTGTAGTAACTTCCCTGTTTAGAAACCATGTTCATCTTATCATTCTCCCTGAATCCTGTATGTCAGTCATCATCCTGCATTATGGTGTTGGGAAATCAATCATAATCTCCAAGGTGTTTCATAAAGTCATACACTTTGGCCATACTCATAGATATGGTCTCAGTGATCCAAGAACCCTAACCCTAATCTAATGTATTCTAAACCTTATATCAGTGGATTTACATTTTTGCATGCTTAACAGTGATCAGCTCATGTTTATGAAAATCAAAGGCAGTGCTTTCTTGTGGCACCAGGTCCGGTGCATGGTTGCTGTTTTGTTCCTGGTCGGCCAAGGTCTTGAATCACCTGATGTGCGTAACTGATTTCCTTGTTTTTTAGTTTCATCCCTCTTTAACTTTTATTTTATCTAAAAGAATATCTGGCTGCTTACACTTTGACTTTGTAGGTTATAGATGTTTTACTTGATGTTGACAAGACGCCTAGGAAACCTCAGTACAAAATGGCTCCAGAGATTCCATTAGTCCTTCAATCATGTGAATTTGAAGGCCTCAATTTTAAGTGCTCCTTAGGTACTTGATCAGTTATACATTCTCTTTACTAGTCCTGCTAATAATAGAAGTTTTTTTTCTTCATATAATTGTTTTGTAAGTTGTTTGTGTACAACACGTAGATGCCAAGCGAGCATTGCAATTGCATTTAGGAAAGGAATGTCGGGCATACAAAATTCAAGCTGCAATTTTCCAAGATGCACTACTCAGTCTTTCAAGCATTGAAGATGGTATTTTAAGAACTTTCAGTTGGGTGGATTAAAATTTGTGGAACCTTCTTATAATTGCTGACCTGGTATTAAATATGTGCAGATGGCGGTGTAACAACTAATAAGACGAAAAAGAAAGCTTCTTCTCATGTTCATCTTATGTCACGCCCTACTGAACGTAAGTCTCATCTTTGGTCAGTTTGTTTAATTTTATAAGTTTGTTATTCACTTAAGGAACTCATTTACATGGTTGCATACTTGCATGTTCAAAATGGTAACTTTATAGTACGGATGCAGTCGACCTGTAGTCTTCTGTTTTATTGAACTACTTTGTATGAACTGATGTTTTAAATAATGATTGAAAGCTATTTTATCACATAATAATCCAACTTTTGAAGTCAACTATTTAAGAGGCCTTCCACCTGACCTGTTTAACCAGTTTTATGTTTGATCTATTTTGTCGATATATACGTGATACGTGCTACTACCACACCACGTTTCATTTCATGCACTTTAATATTTATTTCTGTTTACTTTTCCTTCGCATGCATTTTAATTAACTCGTCATCCATGTTTAGTGAGTTAGTGATCCGTCCCATGATCAAGGCCACGTTTCATTTAGTTATATGTTTCATGTGTATTCAATTAAGCAAGTCATGAATGAAATAGGAGGAAGAAAATTGATATCATCTCTCTCTCTCTCTATCTCTCTTTTGCTCTTTGGAGCTTGATCCACTCTTCGGATCTCTAACAATATGTCACCTTTATAATTGCAAGTTAAGTTTGGTAATTATAGAAAGATGTGTTTATTTTACTAATAATCCAACTATTACAGCATCTTATGACGAGAGACGTTCGAAGCTCACTTTTTCAACAGCAGGACAAAACAAATGACAAATCTGTTGTGGTCAAGCAAGATATGAAAACCTTGTGATGGTAAAGAATCATCTTCTTTCTTTCTTTCTCTTCTTTCTATCTGTTTGGTTTTGTGTTCCCATGTACCACATATTCCTCTGGATGTTGAGGCTTGGAACTTAATTTTTATCTAATCTTTATTTGAAGAAACTTATGGCATGAAATTACAAGCCAAGATTAGTGATACTGGCGGTAAATGGAGATGCGAGTAAAGAGAGGATCGGGTGAGAAGTAAAGAACACAAAATGCTACAATGGTTAAATTATTGGTAAAATGTAGGATCCTAACACTTTTCATGTATCATCGTGGTGGTAAAGTGACGTACTTCTAACAAAAAGGGTCTGGATTTAGATTTTGTAAAATATAGATGTGTGATTCTTTTCTAAACAAAATCTGTACATCCCACCCACATCTGTTCATTATGGCCTATGGCTTTGAATTCTGAGCTGCTTCCGGGGACGTCATTCTTAACATTTTAGCAGTAGTGGACTTGACCAATAATATTGATATGAATAGATGTAGAGATTAGAGAAAAAACAGAGAATGAAGAAGATAACTCTCAATCCATCGATGATGCTCATTTTCTGTTACTGGGTTTGTTCAAGTAAACAACCCAACCCAATGGGTACAAGTTTAAATTTAATCCTTCTAAGCACAATTACAAATAACCCTCGTGACTATTTATTACATAACTATTTTTTCATAAAAAATTAGTGACATCATCAAGTACGTTACACCATTATACTGACTTGTTTTTGATGGGGAAAAGTAGTTCTGTCGTACTAGGTTATATCTTATAACTTTAAGTTAATACTGTTTTTGTATAACTTTGGGCATTTCCATGGCATTCAAACTCTCAATAATAGCAGCATGTTATCGCATCTCTTCTTTGCTGACGACGACATGATTTTGAGCAAGTGGTGTGGCTTAAGCTTTTAAAATTTAAGGAGGATACTTTGGTGCTTCTCTATGGTGTCGGGTCTTCATATGAACCCGGGTAAATGTAACCTTTACGGGATTAATGTGGGGGAGGAGTCGGTTCAATTTTGGGCCGATTTCCTCAATTGTAGTGTTGGTGCTTTTTCGTTTCATTACCTTGGTTTGGTGGTTGGAGCGAACATGAATCTCAAGAAAAATTGGAGTAAGGTTGTCACACCCCGGTCAACGGTTTGGGTGTGAACGAGACAGAATCATAGTCGTAGATATACAGAACAACTTCTACTAAATTCAAACGTCATTAAGAACATAATACCATTCATGTTGCACCGGAAAGTTATGGTAAAATGATATTGTCTTACTTTTGAATAAAAGTCTTAGTTTGATATTGAAATCATAAAGCAGTTTATTTAAAGATAGGCGGGACTACGACTCTGGTAAAGCAGGGTCGAAAGTTACAATGAAGCCCCATTTGCACGTCTTCCATGATAAGCTTATATACCTAAGAAATCAGGAGTTTAAAAGGTCAACATAAAGTTGATGAGCTTCACAGGTTTATGAATCTATGGTAAGTTTGTAAAAACAGTTTACAGTATGTTGGTAAAACAGTTAACGGTATACTTAAATGTTACGTTGGTTTACTGTCGTGGTTGTAAGATCTCCCATGAACCTCAAATTCGAATACTAACGGATTACCCACTCATGGCATTCTATCCCAAGAATACCGAACATGCTAGAATAACTGACGTGTACCCCTTGACAATATACGAAGTCAGGATTGGAGCTACCAAACCGGGCAGGGTTGTCAACCCAAATAGATCTATTCACTAGTTATCGTTTCGAGCGGAACTAATCGAATTCAATTAATAGTGGGATTCAGTTGTACTAACGTTGATAACGATAAAGTACCAATTTTTTGGGATACAGAATGGAACATGTAGTCATACGGCTAACAGGTAAACCATAACATTAAGTAAAAAGCATTTTATCAGTTCATGATTTCTCCCCCATAAGTGTAAAACAGTTGTAAAGAAAAGGGGCCGTGTAACTCACTTGATTTAGTGATGATGATGTATTACCGGGTGACAATTAGCAGTAAAGTCCTAATAATAACATAAGACAATATGCATAAGGGTCCACATAATCATTTGTGTAACGAACGTTACCCAAATGATACCGGTCAAGTCTTGACGTATAATCCCATTTGTAGCGTTTGAAAACCCGTTAGTTAATCAGTTTAAGATCAGTAAATGCTAATGTTCATGTATGAAGGCATTTATGTAAATTGAATACAAGTAATGAGCATGTGATCACGTATCGCGAAGTCTAGTTCAATCAAGTCTTGAACATTGTGTTAAATAATAATATTTATTATTATTTTTAGGTTCGCTCGATTGAATATTTAATCACGTTAAGTTATAATATATAGCTAGGGTTCATAATTATTATCGAAATAATCATTCTAACTTGTCGAGATAATTCTATTAAATTATTACAAGTTAACGATTAAATAACTAAACACAAGTTTAGCAAAATATTAAAGTTTATTTAATATTTAAACTTTTGTTAGGAAAAATAGGGTTTCCATGTTAATATAAATATAATTATTATTAAAATAATTATCTTTAACAATCATGATGAGTTTAACTCAAATTAGGGTTCTAAACTCACATGGATAATTATTTTTCGAAAATAATTATCTACGTCGTGTTACGTCGTAAGACGTTTTAAATCATTTTAAAGATTTCGTTTATTCCAAACGTTTAAGAATAAACATTTGATCCGGTTAAAATGTTTTGATTATTTTGATTTATTTAAAATAATCAAAAATATTTAAAATATGTTTTTCATAATTTCTATAAGTCTTTTGGTTTTAATTTTATAAAATCATTTTTAATAACTTTATTTATTAAATAAAGCTAGGGTTTTAATTTAAAGACTTTTAATAGAAATTTCCTAACATTAATACAGTTTCTACTTTTTGTATAAATCCAAGATTTTATACTTTTCAAGTCAAGTGTTATAAGAATGTTTATTTACCATTTTGATATATATAAATTATATTTATACATATTTTAATCCATTTTATTTCCATAAAATCTAAAACAAGCATTTTAAGTCTTGTTTTCTTAGAAATTATATTTTTATAAAATGTGACAATTTTATATATAAATTCCTATGGTGAGATTTTATGGCTTAATTTATCCAAGTAATTTTATAAATTACTATATTGATATTTAACCATAATAAATTCATTTAAATGGTTTAATCCATGATTTTATGTCCAAAAAATTCAAGTTAACACCTCTAGAGTCCATATGTGTTACTAACAACAAATTTAGTCCATGGCAACTTGTCATTAGCATATACCAACCCATAAACAAGATGATCAACTATAAAAATCACAATTTGAAATCCTAGCAAGTTATAACATCCTAATACATGATGATAAGAATACTTAACAATTTACAACATATTAACACATGTTAATATCAACCTTTAACCATGCAAAAATATGTAAACTTCATAAGATAATCAAATGATTAAGCTAAATCATTTAACTAGAATTTCAACCATAGGTTTTCCCCTTTAAACACTAACTCACATTTTTTTGTTAACAAACAAAATGTTAACCAACTTGTTTAGGAAATCATTAGTCTCAAATCCATGTATCTTTCTATGAATGAAAATCATTTAACAATCCACATTTTCAAACCTCACAACCTTAAGGTCTAAGAAGAAAATAAAGAAAGATAGGAAAATAGTTTACGGGTTTATGATCGTTAGAAAAACTTCAAGTTTTGAAGGGTCGGGTGATCATTTGGGACGGTTTAAAACGTATAAAACGTAAACGGAAACGGTTTAAAGGACTCACAACACGAGAGGGATTTGAACCGAAAGGAGGCGAGAGAGGTGGTGGCATCGGTTCGGTGGTGCAACAATGGCGGCTCGCAGCAGTAAACACGAGATGGTGGTGGTGGTTTGTAGGGTTGCCGAGAGAAAGAAAAGAGGAAAGAAAAGGGTGGCGGGTAGTGGTGGCTCACGGATGCCCACAGTAGTGGCAGCAACACCCAATGGCGGCAGCAGGGCCGCACAGCAGCAGCAGCCGGCGATAGCTGCAGTCCAGCGGCACCAGCAATTCAGCGACAGCAGGCAGGAGGAGGAGAGGCAGCACCCCGCGGCGGTGGTAGCTGGGTTGTTTCTCTAGCAGAAAAGAGAAGAGAGATCAATGGGGTGTTCGGTGGTGGTGGTTGGTTGTTCATGGAAGGAAGAAGAAGAGAGAAGAGGGAGGGTGGCGGAGGCTGTGGTTGTGTTCCAGTGGCAGCAGTTCAGTGGCGGTGGTGTGGAGGTTGTTTAGCCGAAAAACAGAAAGGAGGAGGAGGAAGGGTGGTGCGGCTGGGTGGTTGCTGGGATGCCGAGAAGAAGCAGGGAGGAGGGGAGGTTGGCAGCGGCTCACAACTGCACAGCAGTAGCATCCCAGCGGCTCAGGGGGCTGGGGGCGGCAGTCATGGCAGCAGCAACCCCGACAGTGAAGGTGGTGATGGTTCACGGCGATGATGGTGGTGGGTTAGTTGGTTGCCGTGAAGGAGAAATGAGAAGAAGGTGGGTGGCGATGGAGGTTCTAAGGTGGTGGTGGTTGTGTTGCTTCACCAAAAACTAAAAGGAGAAAGTGGAGGATTGCTTGGTTATGATGAAAAAAAGGAAGAATTGAAATCTTGTTTTGTTTGTTGGTTCTCGGCAGGTACAAAGAAGAAGAGATGGAGGTTGGTAAAGTGTGTGGTGAAGAGTGCGTAAGGGTGTCTAGGTGGTGTAGGGGGGTGTGGCAAAGTTATCTACACAACCTTTTTATTTTATTTTTCTTTTTAAATAAAATCTCCTAACACTTTTTATAAAAACAAACAACAAGTAGGTGATTTTCTTTATAAAAGTAAAATATATAAGGCATAATACACAATGTGTAAATTCTATGAAATATATAAGGATCTGGAAGGAAGTAATCCTTAGTTTTTATAAATAATTAATGTATAAAAACTTTACAAGTTTATAACAACTTTTATAAAAATTAGAGGTGATGTCAACTTTTATAAAAAAGAAAAGTTGATGGGCCAATATTATTTCAAATAATCCATTGGGCTTGGGATTTATATTGGGCATAAACATTTAAAGGAAAAGTGGATCGGGCCGGTTCGTCGGTTATGGGCCGTACGGGTCCAAACGGGGCACCGGTTCGAGGCCCGGGTCCGTTGTGCATCGGTTGGTTTGCGGATCGCCACGATCATTCGGATTATCAAGTTTATGTAACAGGTTAAGGTTTCGGGCTCGGTTTCATTGTTTTTGGCTCATTGGGCCTATTGGGCCAAGTCGGGCCCAATTGGTTAACAGTTGAGGTTTGGCTTAAGTCTTGACAACAATTTCAGTTCGTGATGTTTTTATTCCTTAAAAACAATTGTTCGAGTCGGTTACATAAGTTTTCAGAAATTGGATATAGTTTTCAGTTTTTCACACGTGTTACGGTTTACGTTCTCAGTTTTATCAGTTCGTGACAGTTTTAAGCTCGACCGTCCAGATTGTTTAAAACTGAATAGTTTTAAACATACGATCGCTTATCAGTTTTCCGTGTCGGCTATTCAAGCGTACGACACCAGTTCCGGATAAAATATAAAAGTACATTTTATATTTATTTTTCTTGTTATTGAAATTTACGGGTATACTCTTCTAATACAAACGCGGGATTAGGTTTACGTCATCAATTAACAGTCAGGCACAGTAATTAACAGTTTAAACAGTAATCAGATCGGTTAATGCACATTAAAACTTAATTAACAAGTCAAAGTAAAGAGGTTTGACCTAAGTTTTAGGGCGAGGTGTCACAAAGGTGGTGGACATTTTTAACACTTGATTGTCCGCGTGGAAAGTTAAACACCTTTCTATTGGGGTCGTCTTACCCTAATTAAAACCGTGTTGGAGTCTCTTCCCAAGTACTATGTCTCTCTTTATCGGGGCACCCAAGAAGGTCATTAACGAGCTTGAAAAATTTGTTTTAGATTCCTTTGGGGAGGGGACGGGTCTAAATCTAAAATCCATTGGGTGGCCCGGGATAAAGTGTTACGTCACTTAAAGGAGGGTGGCTTGGGGCTTGTTCCCTTGGCCATCTCTAATATTTGCCTTTCATCCAAGTGGTTTTGGCGATTGAAGAAAGAACCGGACAAATTATGGAATAGAGTGGTGCTTGGGGTTCATGGTAGAGGTAATATTGATTTCATTCCTAGAAACAATTCGATAACAGGGGTATGAAAAGCAGTGGTAAAAGTGCATGAGGAGTTGTTGGGTTTTAACATTACTCTTTAAAGTTTAATTGTTTTTAAGGAGGACCGTTGGTGGTAGGAAATTTGGACGGAGTATTTTTGACCAAATCGCTTTAGAAACTACTATTGTGTGGCTCAAATAATCAGCATGATGATGGTTTTGTTTGGTCTCCGATCATCCCTTCAAAGATTAATATTTTTGCTTGGAGAGCGACTATGGGAAGACTAGCTACGGCTGATGGCCTGGCCCGTAGAAACATCCACTTCGGAAGTCAGATTTTCATCCTTTGCCAGGAAAGATTGGAGACTGCGGAGCATATATTCATGGTGTGTAGGTTTTCGGAGTTCATTTGGTTCATCGTGGCGAACTGGTGCAAGATCTCCCAGAGTTTTTTTTTCCTTTCATTCATTGACATATTTAAACCTCATATGGATGGCTAGAGTGCTCTTAAGTCGAAGGGTGTCAACAAAATTTCTCTGACCATGTGTTGGTGTATTTGGAAGGAACACAACAATGTGATATTTAAAGGTACAACCCCATCTATTCACTCCGTTGTCAAGGAAATTAAGAGTTAGAGTTTCCTTTGGTTTGCTAATAGATGTAAGGAGAAAAGTGTTTCGTGGGGTGAGTGGAACTCGTTTTCAATGTAACTTCCTTCTTTGTATTGTTTGGCGGCCTTTAGCTTCTTGCTAAGGTTTGCATCTGTTCTAATCGATTGCAGCTAAAAAAAATATAAAAAAAATACTGTTTTAGTTCATGTGGTTTGGTTGAAAAATCTGACGACTACAGTATAATGTTTTGGTTTCCGTCTTAGTTTAAAGTTCGGTACACTAACCATTATGAATCTATTTTATATGTGAAGTTTATACAAACAGGAAAAGTGCCCTTAGATTATAATTGTTACTATGATAATAAATTATTCTCATTCGGATGACATCATTTAAATTTCCATTATTTTTTTCCACAAAACATCAGAACTACGACTTGCCACCACCCCTCACCGTCAACCACCTCCCTGACTGAGGTTCTTTCCCTTCGGCATTATTGAGCCACCATATAACTCTTCTCTTTTCTTAGCAAACTTCATTTGAGGGAAAGTTTACCGATGGCTATTAATGTCATACATAAAAGAATCACAAATTAAGTATATTGGATCAATTTGTAACATTTTCTTCAACTCGTTTATAAAACCCGAACCAAATATGAACTTTCGCGTGTTTTCAAACTTCGGTTCTGTATTTATCGGAACAAATTCAAGTATTTATTAAGTTATACATCTAAATGATGTTTTAGGTGTTCCATTATCTTTTTTCAAAACAAAATAATTAATTGACCAAATTTTAGGTTAACCGATTTACTTTAAACGAAAACAAAACAATTTTCATATTTTACGCGAATTCGGTATAATACAGGGAGTCTCGTGAATTTCAAAACTTACATTTTGATAGCCCATGATTTTTTATAAGTATTTTATAGTTGTTGGTACAATACGGAGTTTACTCGGTTCAAAACGAGAACGAACGATGCAAAAATAAACAAATAAATAAATAAACTATGGCGCTCCCCCCCTCGCGGTAAGCGACATGGGTAACTCCTTCCTGTCACGATACGTGACCTACCCATGTCAGACCTGATAGTTTTTGGTCGCGTTTTTTAGTCGGTTTTTTGGTTTAAGCCGATCCTAAACACGTTTTAAGCTTAAATTAACCTTGTTTTCGATCCCTTATCACTTCTAGCAATCCTAGAAGGTTTTGGAACACCACATCAACTCTTAATTTGAAGATTTGATCTAATTAAATTTATTTCAAAATTTTCAAACTTACCTTATACAACTGAGTCAAATTTGAACCCTAGCCAATAGTTTGACCGCCCGATTTCTAAGCCTTCTGGTCATCTTTCAGGTGATTTCTTTTCACATATTTCTTCAGTTTACAAAACCCTTGAAAACCCTACCGTTCGTTTCTATCTATGAGGGTTTATTCAAAAAGTCAATTGTTCGTTCTTGGATAAAATTGAGAATTTTACAATTAATCAAATCAAACACTATGAATATGATCTTTATTCTTTCTAATAAATCTAATCATATTCTTATAATATTTCTGTAACATCAAGTCTTGATTTTTATCATAAAGTTTAGGTCTTTGGTTAATAACCATTTAAAAATAATTTTTTTTATATACGATCCAACAATTGAATGTTTTGGCAATGACTTAAACACGTTAAATATGTTTTGGACTTTTCGTAATCATATGTAGTTATGTTCGCAATCATAAACATGATCATATCTGTAATTTTGAAAACTTTTGGGCTATTTGTGTACTTATTGAAACTATAGGGTAGATTATATATATATTGCAAACTTATGATATTTATGCTTTTGGCCCTGTAATTTAGGAATTATCATTTTTAGAACTTAAGTTTGATTAATTCCAATTGACACATTAAAACTTTAGGTCGTCTTTTCCTACAATTACATTTAAGTCCAGAATAGAATTTTAATTAAAAAGAAACGTTTCCGTGTTGGTATTTGAAGGTATTGTGCATGTACTATCTGGAAGGGTGAACACACTAATAGTCGGGGTCTCTATCAAGGATAAATGTTCGCGTAATTCCCATATTCGGACCTAGATGCTTACCTGGGACGCCCTAATGAGAACAAAAAAGTTTGATGCAAAGTTCAATTATTTACTCTCAAATTTTCATCTTGATTCTTTGGAGCTTAAACCACTCTATGGATCACTATCAATGGTGTACTTAATGCTGATGCTATTTATTTATTGATCTTTTGACTTACGTATGTCATCAAAAATCCTCAGTTGTAGTAGTCTATACTGTATTTGTAATTCTGTTGAGATCTTCCTACCTACCTTTCTTCTCTTGACCTTATTGGTCTCTACTAATTTCGGGACGAAATTTTCTATAGTAGGGGAGACTGTAACATTCGCCTATTTCCATTTCGCAAAAACCCGACCCGATTTGAAATTTCACGCGTATTCGATTTTCAGTTAAATACTTATCGAAGAATTTTGATTATTTACTAAATTACACTCTCAAATAATACTTCAAGGATCCAAAATAATTTCTCAAACTAAAATATTTAATTAACTTTAATATTAATTGGTTTGTTGTAAATGAAAATTAAATACTTTACGGATTCTCGCATAAGTTCGATGATTAACCGGAAGTCTCGTTTAACATAAAAATCATATTTTAAATGATTAAATGTTATTTTACAAAGTCAAAGATTGATTTGTATGGTCATAATTTGGATTTGGTGAATTAAAACGATAATTTATCATTTCGCAATATTTACGCGTTTTCGGTATTAACCGGACAACCCTCGAGTCTTGAAAATCATATTTTTATGGTTCATAATGTTCTTAAATATATTTTATGGTTGTGGTTAAAATTTGAAAAGGTTCCGAGTTAAAACGAGTTCGTACGATCAAAAGGAAAAAAGTAGAAGATAGAAGAAATAGAAAAAGAAGATAAAAAAATAAATAAAATAAATAAAATAAAATATGCTGGGTAGCAGGGTTGAACCTGCCACCTCCAGCATATGAGATAAACGCCCTACCCACTGTGGCAACTCAACTTTAGTTGCAACTATTTGGTTCTAACAATATATATATACATTCATAGACGTGAGCTGTATTTTTTTCCAGCAACAATTATCCACGCTTTTTGTCTAAAAAAAAAAACTCATCAAAACCTGATTTTTCTCCAAATTAATTACCAATAATTGATCCTTATCACCTATAGTTGTATACTAATCCCCTGGAACTTTCAAACATGCTTTAGATTGAATCAAACACCCCAAATTTTTTTTTAAAGTTTTTCAAAGTTAGATAATCCTTATCTCCATAAATTCGACCCTTATACTGATTCCTCCCTATATAAACCTCCATACCTCGTCTCTGGAACTCCCACACAACTTCCCTCAGCCTTCAATTTATGCAATCGAGCTTTAGATCTCAATTTTAGAAGTCCACGGGTCAGACTTTGACCGTCCCAATTCGCCCTCTTCCTTCGACTTTCAGAGGTAAGTTTCTTCATTAAAGTTGATCCTTTTACTGTTTTCTTCAAGATTATACTCTCTGTTTTCGTTCATGATGTTTGAATAAAAAAAGTCAACTCGGTGTTCTTAATATATTATTGGGGAATTGCAATTAAAATCAATCCATCCATGTTTTAATAATTCTAATCAATCCTAAAGTGTATTGTAAGTATAATATGTCGTGTTTAAAACATCAAATGTCAAATTTAGACATAAAGATTAAGTCTTTAAGTTTTGACCCATTAATAAATGGACTTTTTGTAAAGGATCCATCAATCGGATGTTTTTAAAATAAGTTGATGTTATCAAACTAGTTCCAAACTTGTTTTAAACATATATTAAAGTATTCACAATTATGAAAACGACCATAATGCAATTTTGCAAACTTTTTGGCCGTTTGTGTAAATATTGAAACTTTAGGGTAAAAATTGTAATTTTACTAAAGTTGTTATTTTTCTGTTTTGCACCCTATGGTTTTGTAAAATACAAATTAAACACTATAGTTTTAAATTTTATATATTTAAACCTAAGTTTTGGTAATTACACATAAAACCCTAAACTTTAGAATATTTGTTTTAAAGATCGTAATAATTATTTTATTAAAACCTTTTTAATTTATTTTCTTAACGCATTAATATTCCCCAATTAATAGTGAACCTAAAACGTTAGTAGATTCTCTATGTTTAATTTGGTCGTTCGTTTATTAGGTGATTGTCGAATTTAGTCATCTTTTAGACTCCGAACCCTTTGGATCCCTCGAACGCTACTATTCATGTGAGTATTCATAGCCACTTTTTATCTTTTATTATTTGGGTTGCAACATGTGTTTATATTTAAATCATTAAACTTATTATTCTTTAAACATTTA
Source organism: Deinandra increscens subsp. villosa (assembly GCA_039602395.1). Taxonomy (NCBI): domain Eukaryota; kingdom Viridiplantae; phylum Streptophyta; class Magnoliopsida; order Asterales; family Asteraceae; genus Deinandra; species Deinandra increscens. Next base: position 50,185,630 of record JBCNJP010000025.1, read on the forward strand.
TGCGATTTCATGTGCTCAATGTGTGAATTCTATGTGTGTGAAACTTGTGTGGATGGATTGTTGGTATTCGTTAGTCATTAATCATTAATCATTAATCGCATGTGTTCCATTAACGACCCCGAGCCTATGGTAACAATAATAGCTATTGGTTGACGACCCACCCATGATGTCGAAAATGAACTAATGTTCGATGGGTGATTGCTCCCTATATCGTCAGAGGATTGGTTACACATCACTCATATTACACGTTGAACATAACATATGAACATATCACTTGACACGTAATCGCATGTTTTATATCTATATGTATTCTGTAAATCTATGTTTACTCACCAACTACTTTGTAGTTGACACTTTATCTTATACATTTTGCAGGTCAGGATTTGAGGCCTTATATGATCACGTTAGGACTACTAGACTTAGTTTAATAATTTAATATTTTTTATTTGTTTTGTTGTGTTTGATCAATTCCATGTAATATTATTATCATGTAATGAAATTTGGCATGTTTAAGTATATTGCAACATATTTAGTTGTCATGAGCATCTTGACAATCATTGCACCCTGACGTTTTCGCCGTCGAATGGGTTATGACATATTGGTATCAGAGCCAGGTTATATGGATCTAGGTTATTAGAACTGGATGACCTAGACTATACCTTAGGTGTCCCACATGACTAGCTCATGTTAGTATGCCTTATTTAATTGTATATCCTTAGATGCTACTTAGGCTTGCCATTCTCAAACTTGTCTTTTCTTAACACTTGACACACACTAATACACGAACCTCGAGGCTTTCTAGCCTATCCTTAGTAATGGTGCCTTACGTGCCATTTTAGGATCTTGATTTTTGATTTTAAATTCTCGTCAGGGTTAGGTTATTAGTAATATGGCATGTAGTTACTGGAAGGGTGAAAACACCGGTAGTTGGGGTCTCTGTCAAAAGGCTAGTGTTGCGTATAAGTTTGAACCTACCGTCGGACCTGGACGCTTACCTGGGACGCCCCGATGAGAGTGTAGTAACCTATTAGGCCAAAGCATGCCGTAACCAATATTGCTAAGAACCATACTAACTTTGATTAGTCACGGTCGTAGTTTCCCAATCGGGAAATGAGGGCCACTCCGTTACGTTTTCATCAAGTCAACATGATTTCCTGTTTTACATGAATTTCAAATTCTATGATTTTCAATAATCCACAATGTTCAACTTTTGTTGGTTTTGAATCCTCATGACTCTCGATATACTATGTTATGTTGGTTTTGCAATCTCGTGATTCTAGAATTTGTATGACTCCTTTTTATTCCCAATTGATTATCAATCATTTTAAACTCATGAACCTTTTCCTCTCCCACACCCTCTCTTCATAATGGCACGTCACAACAACCACCGCATCAATCAACATATCGCTCAGCAAGTGTCGGTTGTCCTCCCTAACCTATTTAAACAAGCTCTCAATGGTACTACTGTAAACTCTGGTTACTCTTCCAACATCGCAAATCGTGCAACCCTACGAAGTTCAATGGCTGATGGTATACCGCAAGACAACAAGCTTTCCACTACAAAGTCCATCAGAAGAAAAGGAAGGCTAAACATCCTGCTGCGATAACCACACCTACCAATGTTGCTATTCCTGGAACCCCTATTTCACCACCAGCTAAGAGACGTTACATTGAGACTCAACCCCAGTGCAACACATTTAAGCGACATCACCCCGACACCGCTACTTATTGGCAGTGTTTCAAATGTGGCTGCCTTGGCCACCTCCTAAATACTTATCATCAACCTATTCGAGCTCAACTTCAAATGGTCCAACCATTGGCACCAATGCCTATTCAAGTCTCTACTGCCCTCCAGACTGCTTTTGCTCAAATGCCTTATTGTTATCGTTGCAGAAACCTTGGCCACCTCCCTAACACTGTCCTCTGCTAGCCAACATTAACTCTCCCGCCACAACAATGGTAACCACGGAGCCCCTGCCGAAGTTTTCAACATGGAAGCCGTTTGAAGAACGTCATGAAGATATCTAGGATCGGTTGGGCTGAGTTCAGACTTGAAGAAATCATTTATTTTGATGATGATGTTGGATAGACTATGTTATTTTGTTTATCTTTTTTTAAAAAATGGGATTTTATCTTTTTAGTTTTATATCATTATCTTCTATTGATCATGCTACCCGTAAATTTTCTATCTTGATCAAAGTGTTGGAAAGACCACACACCTTCGATTCCATTATCCTTTAATTGCGCCTTAACTTTCGACGAATAATACTTACTTCAACAAACTCATACCTATACTTCCTAGGAGCATCGACACCTTCACGGATTGGTTATCTCGACATCATATAGAACTCATTTGCTTCAAACCAAAAATTATTCGTATCCCTCGTCTGGATAGCCATGTTTTGGTTATTCATGGCGATAAACCACCCAATGGGCTAAGGCTCATGTCCCACACCAAAGTCCGTAAGTACTTATGCAAGGAGTTAATGGCCCGTATCGTGGAAGTGCATGATAATGAAAGGGGACCGCAAACATCCTGTTCATTCGGGATTTTCCCTGAGATGTTTCCTGAAGATATAACGGGTCTTCCTCCCGTTCGCCAAGACGACTTCTATATCATCCAATGCAACTCCTGTTGCAAAGTCACCTTATCGCACCGCGCCACTCAGAGAATTAAGTTCAATTCGTTATCAACTACATTAACAATGACCGGAGATACACTATACCCGTTTTCAGCACTTACCATGTAAACCTTACGGTTCACCCCTAGGCCGCAACATTATGTAAAGACTTTTAACCTTAACCCGTGGACTAGACTTTTGAACTCAGTTTCTACCGAACGCAATTCAAGGACTTTAAATTTTCCATACCTTGTGCATCTAAACGTTAGCTTATTCGATCAAGGGATCAAAAATTCGGATGTTAACTAGTAGTTATTTAGCTAAATTAAATTTCATTTTTGGATTCATGCTTTTCAAATAAGGCTCTTCGATTGGACTACATTCACATTTTTTTCAATCATGATCAATCTGGGATAAAATCTATTTACGCATTTCATTCGACATTCCCTATGTGGATTTCTCACTTGTGGTGTTAGCTAAATAATTACCTCACGTTTTAATCTCATGTCATTTTAAAATCTTGTATTTCAATCATTTATTACTCTCACTAAAACGGGACTTATACGTGCTACCACCTGTTTGCGTGTGATGCTAGCTTAGCATGCGATCGAGGTTGGCCAAAGGCGTTGGTTTTAAGTTTTAGCAAGGGTTGTTTTGGTTTTCCGTCTAGATCTCATGTCATGTAGGTGGACTGGATGTGGGTCGCTACCCATCTAGCTCACTAGTACTTGATGCGTTGTCTAAATAGAAAACCCGTAAAATTTCGATTTATGTTTAAGCTATGGAACGATTTCTCTAATTCATAGGCAATCTACTATAATCTGTGTTTCAAAAATATGCATGTTGCACCTATTGACACTGTCATCTTCATATTCCATTCCACTCGTTGTTGTCGTTCTTTTCTTATTCAATTCCCCAGCCTCACCCCTAAAGTAGGGGAGACAGTGGCTTCCAATCTTGGTCAATCATTTTGGTTAATCAATGAATTTTGAATGTTGGTTCAAGCTTCAATTTTGACTCTTCGTCCTTGTACTTACCTTACGTTAATAACCCATCTGGTTTCTCTCAAGCTATATCGAGTTACCTTAATGTGGTATTCAAATATCAAAGGTTTGTTCCTTTTTGTGGAATGGGTGGTTCTCCGTAGGCAACTAGTGCATTTTTAGAGTATCAAAGATGTGGTGGGTTAGCTGCGGTACACCCTATATATAATTATCAATGGTTCCTTAACGCTGGACTAGGAGTCGGACCAAGAATTGGCCCTGGTTGTTTTTTGTTGGTTGTCAGTTGTGTCAAAACCTAAACCATGATCTCAATCACCATTTGAAACTTATCCATTGTGGTCCAGTGGAAATCGGTATCAATGTAACTGATTTAGTAATCGAAAATGTATTCTTATTTTCGGTGAAATCTCTTACGTCTCTACGTTTTTATTCACAAGCAAATTCGGGAAAAAAATCCCGTACCTCAACATCATATCTTGGTTAGTAATCAATTATTTATCTTTTGACTTACGTATGTCATCACAAATCCTCAGTTTTAGTAGTCTATACTGTATTTGTAGTTCTGTTGAGATCTTCCTACCTACCTTTCTTCTCTTGACCTTATTGGTCTCTACTAATTTTGGGACGAAATTTTCTATAGTAGGGGAGACTGTAACATTCGCCTCTTTCCGTTTCGCAAAAACCCGACCCGATTTGAAATTTCACGCGTATTTGATTTTCAGTTAAATACTTATCGAATAATTTTTGATTATTTACTAAATTACACTCACATAAGTTCGATGATTAACCGGAAGTCTCGTTTAACTTAAAAATCATTTTTTAAATGATCAAATGTTATTTTACAAAGTCAAAGATTGATTTGTATGGTCATAATTTGGATTTGGTGAATTAAAACGATAATGTATCATTTCGTAATATTTACGCGTTTTCGGTATTAACCGGACAACCCTCGAGTCTCGAAAATCATATTTTTATGGCTCATAATGTTCTAAATACATTTTATGGTTGTGGTTAAAATTTGAAAATGTTCAGAGTTAAAACGAGTTCGTACGATCAAAAGGAAAAAAGTAGAAGATAGAAGAAATAGAAAAAGAAGATAAAAAAATAAATAAAATAAAATATGCTGGGTAGCAGGGTTGAACCTACAACCTCCAGCATATGAGATAAACGCCCTACCCACTGTGGCAACTCAACTTTAGTTGCAATTATTTGGTTCTAACAATATATATATACATTCATAGACGTGAGCTGTATTTTTTTCCAGCAACAATTATCCACGCTTTTTGTCTAAAAAAAAAAACTCATCAAAACTTGATTTTTCTCCAAATTAATTACCAATAATTGATCCTTATCACCTATAGTTGTATACTAATCCCCTGGAACTTTCAAACATGCTTTAGATTGAATCAAACACCCCAATTTTTTTTTTAAGTTTTTCAAAGTTAGATAATCCTTATCTCCATAAATTCGACCCTTATACTGATTCCTCCCTATATAAACCTCCATACCTCGTCTCTGGAACTCCCACACAACTTCCCTCAGCCTTAAATTTATGCAATCGAGCTTTAGATCTCAATTTTAGAAGTCCACGGGTCAGACTTTGACCGTCCCAATTCGCCCTCTTCCTTCGACTTTCAGAGGTAAGTTTCTTCATTAAAGTTGTTCCTTTTACTGTTTTCTTCAAGATTATACTCTCTATTTTCGTTCATGATGTTTGAATAAAAAAAGTCAACTCGGTGTTCTTAATATATAATTGGGGGATTGCAATTAAAATCAATCCATGCATGATTTAATAATTCTAATCAATCCTAAACTGTATTGTAAGTATAATATGTCGTGTTTAAAACATCAAAGGTCAAACTTAGACATGAAGATTAAGTCTTTAAGTTTTGACCCATTAATAAATGGACTTTTTGTAAAGGATCCATCAATCGGATGTTTTTAAAATAAGTTGATGTTATCAAACTAGTTCTAAACTTGTTTTAAACATGTATTAAAGTATTCACAATTATGAAAACGACCATAATGAAATTTTGCAAACTTTTTGGTCGTTTGTGTAAATATTGAAACTTTACGGTAAAAATTGTAATTTTGCTAAAGTTGTTATTTTTCTGTTTTGCACCCTATGGTTTTGTAAAATACAAATTAAACACTATAGTTTCAAATTTTGTATATTTAAACCTAAGTTTTGGTAATTACACATAAAACCCTAAACTTTAGAATATTTGTTTTAAAGATCGTAATAATAATTTTATTAAAACCTTTTTAATTTATTTTCTTAACGCATTAATATTCCCCAATTAATAGTGAACCTAAAACGTTAGTAGATTCTCTATGTTTAATTTGGTCGTTCGTTTATTAGGTGATTGTCGAATTTAGTCATCTTTTAGTCTCCGAACCCTTTGGATCCCTCGAACGCTACTATTCATGTGAGTATTCATAGCTCTTTTTTATCTTTTATTATTTGGGGTGCAACATTTATTTATATTTAAATCATTAAACGTATTATTCTTTAAACATTTATGCGATTTCATGTGCTCAATGTGTGAATTCTATGTGTGTGAAACTTGTGTGGATGGATTGTTGGTATTCGTTAGTCATTAATCATTAATCATTAATCGCATGTGTTCCATTAACGACCCCGAGCCTATGGTAACAATAATAGCTATTGGTTGATGACCCACCCATGATGTCGAAAATGAACTAATTTTCGATGCGTGATTTGTGACAATCCGACTTTTCAGGTCATTCTCTGACATTAACTGAACGTAAAACGTATTATATGTTGTGTGAACATTTATGTGCTTATCTGCGTTGACCTTAGCAATTAGGGTTTTGTGTGATTAATCACTACGAGCATGAACGGAAATTTAAACGTTTGATATTCTATAATTTCACTTTATGATTTCATGTGATATATTTATATATAAGTTCACACGATTTGTTTTATGATTTTATGTGAAACAAAAATAAATAATTCCGGGTTATTATTTATCATTTTATGTGGTTACCTAGGGTTTATACCCTTATAAACGTCAAGCCTTTAATCTTGTAGCGATTTATATAATCATTTACTTGTCGTTCGGGTTAGTTCCGTTAACTCCGTTGACTTGTAAATCTATTCTAAACTTAAAGGACCAACCTTGTTAACTTCCAAACTCACTCTCAAGTTACCCAAACATTGAAGGTTTACTTTGTAATTTTCCAAACTATGTGTCATATTGGTAACTTAGGGAGGGACTTAATGTGTCATTATCCCAAAGAGGGTTTTAATGACTTTCAATTGAACGGTGAAACGGAAGGCGCATCCGATGATCGGTTTCGGCCGATCATCATTCCTCCTCAGTTACGTTTGATCATCAATTGGTTTTAATGATATGAAAAATCATTTGCTTAAGACTCACAAGACACTCATTCTCTCATCCTCTCGCAACCTATCCCTCTCGTTCTCTGTTTTCCGGCAAGACAAAAACTCACCGAAACCACCACAAAACCTCCACTACCTAGCCACTATTTATCATCATTTGACACATCGCTTTGTTCGTGTGTCCCTAAGGAGCAACCAGAAGCGATTAGAATTGAATTTCGTGACCGTGCTCGGAGTTCGCGTTTACGTTTCGGGTTCATTTTCGGCTTCAAAACCATCTCGTAACTCGTCTCGACTTGAGGTAAACATCCCTTCTTGTTAGTCGCATCTTTTATGGGGTCGATTTGTGTTTTCGTGATTTTCCGACGACCGGAGCTAGGGTTCCGATCACCGGAGTTTATGATGAAGAAGATGAGGCGCGATGGCTATGGCTTAAATAAAAGAAAACCCGAACCTTTAACAGACGCCAATCTGGCACAGTCGGTTAGGTCGCTGAGTTTGCTCGCTGGAGGCCCGGGTTCGAGTCCCGACGCCATCATTTTTGTCCTTTGATTTCTTTAACTTTGTTTCTAGTCGTCGCCTATAAACAAAATGGTTTCAGTCGGGTTTCTAGCATCAACAGCCTCGCTGGCCGAGTGGTCAGACCTTTGTGCTGAGAGTGAGAGGTCGCGGGTTCGACCCCTGCGACCTTGATATTTTCTGTATTGTTTTTAATTTGTGATGCAAGGCATTTATCCAACCAAAACTCATATAAAATGGATTTCCACGAATGTTTAAACCCGTAAAAATATATTTATGATACTTAAGACTCGTAAATCATATTTTGAGTTAGAAAATATGTTTAACTTGTTATCTTTAATTAAAAATAGATTTCTAATATATATATATATATATATATATATATATATATATATATATATATAGGGTTAGTTCAAATGAGAACTTTTTGTTTTGAGAACTTTTGAGAACTAATTCTCAACCACAAATTTCAGGGGGGACCACTACAATTCATGGGAGGGGGGATACATGTAATAAACATGTGGCTCAAATTAGTTCTTTTTAGTTCTCAAATCAAACTGGTTCTCAAATGATCCTCTCCCTATATATATATATATATATATATATATATATTGATATAAAAATTCTAGTATTACAAAAAGGTAAAAATATATAAATCTTGAATAGATTAATATATAAACTTATGCCATTGGATTTTTATTGAAATAATCGAATATTTTTATGATAACCTTTAATATATATAAATATACTTTGACCTCGCAAAACTCGTTATTAACGTCACTCGAACATTTAGTTAAATATATATTTATTTTTTTTGAAACCCTTGAACTATATAATATATAATATTGGTATATATTGTATTTTCTCGCGCTATTTCGATAATCGCTCGGATTTGGCACACGTGCCATCCTCGACTTATTCTGGACTTCATGATCCTTCGTTTTTATCGTTTACGTTAGACTTGATAGTTTATAGAACACACACTTATGCTTGAATGCTCGTTAGGTGATTGATTGCTTGCACAAGACTCGTTCTTGCTACTTGAATTAACTGTTTGTCTGGAAACTTTGCTGAGCAACCTAAGGTGAGTTTCACGGCCTCATCTTACAGTTTTAATCCTGTTGGGGGAGATTAACATGCATGATTTACACAACTGAGATAATTAGACTTTTATATATCACTTGAAGTACTTGTAGCACACTGATACAACAAAGCCCTTCTTATGGTACCGTTAGTATTAATGACGATAGCGGGAAATATATTGTAGTACTACTGGGTCTGACAAACCCCACCCGGGTCAGTCGCTCTGGCACGATTGGATATCGAACGGGTGTTATATTCGTCCTAAACACAACAAGGCAAACTATAAACAACTGTTAGCTTCGGTGACCATCAACGTGCGAAGTTTCATGTATATAGCCTAGCTAGCTATTTGATATATATTAGTGATTATGCTCTTACAACTTGACGTTATTGAACGGTCAATTTAAACTGAACTTGAAATGTTACTGAACCTGTTAAACCTGTGAACTCACCAACCTTTGTGTTGACACTTTAGCATGTTATTTCTCAGGTTGCCAAACTGGATTGTCTGCCACGAGCTAGGATGCACCACATAAGGATTATTATTGTCATGCATGCATCGTAGACTTAAATACTTTTCAAACTCATTAACTTTTGGTTTGCGCATGTTTCGGCGCTTGAACATTTATTTCAACTTTTATCGTTTACGCTTCCGCATTTAAAAACGCATTTACTTTGGTTTTACTTTTACATTGCATATAGACTGTTCGTATGGCTAATGTGTTCGATCCTGGTTTGTCACGCTCCCTGCAGCGCGTTGTCGCGCGTGGGATTTTTAGGGGTGTGACATGATTGCTCCCTATATCGTCAGAGGATTGGTTACACATCACTCATATTACACGTTGAACATAGCATATGAACATATCACTTGACACGTAATCGCATGTTTTAAATCCTATATGTATTCTATAAATCTATGTTTACTCACCAACTACTTTGTAGTTGACACTTTATCTTATACATGTTACAGGTCAGGATTTGAGGCCTTATATGATCACGTTAGGACTACTGGACTTAGTTTAATAATTTAATATTTTTTTATTTGTTGTGTTGTGGTTGATCAATTCCATGTAATACTATTATCATGTAATGAAATTTGGCATGTTTAAGTATATTGCAACATATTTAGTTGTCATGAGCATCTAGACAATCATCGCACCCTGACGTTTCCGCCGTCAGTTGGGGTGTGACACCAAATACCCTTGTAGAACTTTTTTGAGGGCTTTAGATTCAAAATCATCAAAATCAATGGAGTTTGTTTTATTGATTGTTATTCTACAATGCCTTCATGCATGTTAATATATATGTAAGTGTAGAGTTAATTATGTAGATACTCCACTTGGTTTAAAAAAACTAATAGATTTGGTTACTAACTTTTTTAAGCAAACATAGTAGAGTTTTATGGTTTCTTTTTTATAACAAAATACAAAGGTTAACTTCCGTTAGATATATGTGCCAGATTGTTTTGATTCGTAATGGTTCTCATTGATTTTATATATTAGACCAGCAACTCTTAGACTAAAGTTGTTATCTTTACATAAAAAGTAAAATAAAATAAAATAAAATAAAATAAAATAAAACTACTTTAGTATTTCACTAAAAAGACAATAAGAATATCTAAATTACTATTCTTCCACACTTATCTTTGTTTATATAGTGTTTATGTAGATAGTCCACATGGTTTTAATAGATTTGGTTATTAAACTTCTTAAGTAAACATAACAGAGTTTTGAGGTTTCTTTTGTTAACATACAAAGGCTAACTTTCATTGAATACTTATGCCACGTTAATTTAATACGTATTTTTATAATGGTTCTCATTTACGCATGTATTTAGGGGCGGATTAATGAAGGCTTCAGCGGGGGGCGCGACACTCGTTTAATTCACCACCATAGTAGGAAATTCTAGCTTCTTTTTTCGCAAGCCCTTTCTAAAAAATCTTTAGAGGCCCTGTTGAGGCTAGATTATGAGGCTTGCAATATTAAATAGTTTGGGTTAGGCTTAGAGGGTTTATTTAGTTTAGTAGACTAGTTTATTTGGGTTTACTATTGGGCTTGGGGTTTACCATTGGGTTTACCATTAGGGTTTAAGGTCCATTAGGGATCCTATATAAACCCCATGTGTTTACCATTGTAAAGGGGTGGCTCTTGTGTTGCTTATTACGATTTAGAGAGGAGCAGTCGCAGGTGTTTACGATCACAAAGTGATTACGATCGTAAACCCAAAACAAGCTGAGTTTACGATTACAAGATTTGTACCCGACAAGTTCATCTTGTGTGCAAGTTCAGGTTTTTATCGTTTATATTCATCGTATTCTTAGTTTTCTTCTCATCTCATTCTTGAATCACTAATCTAAACGGATTCCGCACGTTTAGATTAGATAATATCGTGAACGGTTGTTGATTCTGGACCAATAATTCGTATCAGAGCTAAGAATCTTTGATTCGAGGTTCTCACAATAGTGATTCAAGAAGATCTAACAGTTTTTGTGAGTTTTTCTTGAGTTTTTCAGGTTTACGATCGAGTTTGCTGTTGTTTCTGGGTTGTTCGTCGTGTTTACGATCATTGTTCTTGCTGTTCTTGGTGTTTACGACTTCTGGAGGTGTTTACGATCAGGTGTTCTTCATCAGATTTGAGTTTACGATCAAGAAAAAAGTGTTTACAAGTTCAAGATCGAATTTTTCGGCGTTTACGATCGCGAAATTTGTGTTTACGACTTCAAGATCAGATCTTTGGGTGTTTACGACTTTTCTGTATCGGAACCGTGTTTACGACTGCGTTTACGATCGGAATCATGTTCACGACTGTGTTTACGATCGGCCAGGCTGTCAAATATCGTAAACTGTTGTTTACGATCAGCTAGGCTGTCAAAAATCGTAAACTGTTGTTTATGATCGGAAACTCTTCTTTTGCGGCAAAAAGTCACTATTTCACACTTTCACGGAAACGGACGTAACTTTTGACTCGTTTGGAGTTAGAAGCTCAAATTTTTACCCGACGTTCGTGACAACGAGCCCCAGAATTACCTCAAACTAATGTCCAGGGGAGCTTGTTTGGACCCCTAAATTCCATTCCGAAGGCCTCCGTTTTCGCGTTTTAAGTTTTTGACACTATTCTTTGAATAGTACTTTTGCCGTTTTTGCCGATTTTTTAAAATTTTCAAAGGCTGAATATCTAAAGAAAGAAAATGAGTTCAGTGGTTGAAGAAAAGAATATGGTTGAGGACAAGGATGCTTTCACAGATGAAGTTGACAAAACTAAGATATGCCCCAATCCTACTTGTGCTCGTTTAATTCCTGGTCTTAGACAACTTTGGAAAAATAGTGAGATAGAACTATTTGATATGCAATGTTCTAGAAGTTAAAAATTTAAAGGCAGATGGGAGAAGAGTGAAGAGAAGGTGAAAGCTTAAAAATTAGACATTAAGAAATATCAAAAGCTAGCAACGGAGAAGACTATTTTATATGATCAGGCTAGGATTGAGATATCTGAGCTAACACAGAAATTGACTGAACTGCAGCAAAAATATGATGAGCTGCAGGTCAAGTATGATTGCAATCAGGAAAGAAATAAGCGAATGCTAAATGCTGGAAAGGAATTGTCACATGCTGTTGTCACTGGTCAAGTTGGGAAAGACACAACTGGGTTCGGATCAGAGAAATCTGATAAGTCCTTGGCTGCAAACAGCATTATTCCTCCACCATGTTCCCAGAGACATTATAGGAATACTTCTTAGTGAGGATCAAGTTAAACGAATCAAGTCTGATTATAAAGAAGCTGCTCCTCCTTTGAATAGTGTCTTGGTTGGAACTACACCATTGACTCAAGAAGAAATTGATAATGAAGCAAACATGACTTATGGTGAAGGGAGAGTAGAGGATATATCAGACAATGATGCTGAGTGCCAGAAATATGACAGGTGTCATAACTCTAAGTCTGATGATGCTGGGATAGAGTTGAAATCATACCCTAAAATTGAAACCCATACTTCAAAGTAGTTGACGAAGTCAAAAGGGAAAAGGTGATCTTGACGACACGGCCTGAGGGGAAGATCTTTATGACATTTGGATCAATGTTTGACCAAAATCCAGATGTTGGATATGACTTACCATCCTTCTCCTCCAAGTTCAAGGGAATAACTGATGGAGTAATAAGTAAAGCTGAAGTTGAGAGGCCAAAGATCACCATCAAGCATCCGAGTATGAAACTAACAACTGGAGTGAAGAATGAAAAACTCAAGAGAGTAGCTGTGTCTCCCATTTCTTCAGTTGGATCATGCAGTTGCCGTTGCAATTGCAATAATGGTGCTTCAACGTCAAAGAATCAAGGAAGCACAAAGACAGTAAAGACAGGTTCAACACAGGCTTCGAGGAACCAGCAGAAAGTCAAATCTGAAGCTGCAGACAAAGCAAAGAAGCAGACACAAGGCAAACCAGCTCCATATCAGCCACCAAAGACAAATGGGTACACGTCTGACTTCTATCTAAAGAAGTAGACTTGCTTTAATTGTGGCATCGCTGGTCATATTGCTAGAAACTGTCTTTATCGCCCCTATGAACCCTATTATCCGAAAACTCAAAGGGTTTCATCTCAGGAGTCTGTGAAGTCTAAGCCGATGATGGTGCAGAAACGTAAGGCAATGAAGATTGTTACTCCTAAGGTTAAACCCTCTGATCAACATTGGGGTGCTGCCAAAGTTGAAAGAAAATCTTTAAATCAAAACAACAGCTTTCCAAGTTACCAAAATTTTCAGAAAAAGGTGAAGAAACCATTTTCAAAACAACCAAAGCTTGAAAAACCCATAGTTACCCCTCCCAAGGTAACTAAAACTGTTTTGAAAAATGATTCTAAAATGCAGAAGGTTGAAATACCTAAAGTCACAACTCCAAAGGTGGCTAAAACAAAAACTGTTTTGAAAAATGAATCTAAAACGAAGAAGGTTGAAATACCTAAAGTCACAACTCCAAAAGTGACTAAAACAAATGTTAAATCACCTGGAACTTGGAAACCAAAAATCAAGGCAGCTCCATCCCAACTTCCTGATTTCTCAAAGGGGATGTTCTTACAAGAAGTATCTTTTATTGATTCCTCAGGTGTACCCAGAAAAACAATGACCTGGGTACCAATGGCTAACTAATCTCTCACTATGTGCAGGAACAGTCAAGGAGGATTATCACTAACATTTTTATTATTAATTTGTTTGTTGATAAGTGATTGTTCCAGGCACATTTTAGGAGACGTATCTTCATGTCATGACAAGCAATTTTTTATGGAGGATATGTTTCCTTGAGAGGTAAAAGGTAAAATTCAGCATGAAAGATACTGTTCTTAACTTGGTTTTTGTTTGATGAAGCGGTAAAGGGTGTTTGTGTCAAACCAAATTCCTTAAAACTTTCAGTTGGTGCTTGGTTGTTCAATTTAAAAAAAAAATAATGAGGTATGCATGCTATAAAACCCATTTTTCTAAAATTTCAAATCCATACTTTGAAGGTTAGCTTGGCCAGATGTGTGTGAAGTAATTTTCTTTGCTTATGTGTTCGTGTTTAAAAAAAAATAAAAAAAAAATGAATGATGTTTACAAAAGTTGTGACATTAAAAATCAAAAAGCAAGAGGAAGAAATGTAAAGATGAAGAAAAAGTTGACCACTCAAAAATAGTGTGCTTTTCAATTTTTAATTGTTTGTGTTTTGTTTCTAAGAAAGCTATGAGAAGTGAAATATGTCCGGACTGGAGATGACTGACACGTGTAAAACGGATGTGAAAAGCAAGCTCCACGGTGATATGATCGGTAGGCTCGACCTAATCTTATGACCACAAATGTAAGTGCAATGAACTTAAAATATATATATGTTTAGTTTCCCATCTCAGTTTGCATGGTTTAAAAAACTGAGTCCCAGCAAAAACGGGTTGAGAGTGGTAATTATACCTAGTATTCACTCTCTCACACGCCATGTTTCTGCTGTTATGACTACACCACATAATGAAAAGAAAGAAAAAGAAAAGAAAAAGAAATGAAAAAGAAATGAAAAAGAAATAAAAGAAATAATAATAAAAAAATAATAATAAAAAATAAAAAATAATCATTCAGTTTGGTCTTCTTTGCGTGCTTATTCGGCTGACCTGATCACCGACTGATGATTAATGAAATAAGTGGTAGTCATAACGGTGTTGCATGGTTCCTCAAGTTGGGGGTTTGTGAATTCTCAATAAACTCTGAGGTTGGGTATGTTTTTCTATGTATAATTGGGTGTGGGGACGATTAAACATGCTGGTAATTAATAATCTTTTAAGCATGATGCATTTGGTTGGGTTTGAACGGGTCTGAGTTTAAAGTGGACAAACATACTAGCAATCACCTGGACTAGTCGAGTAACTGAATCTGAAAAGGGTTCCTCAGTCAGATTCATACGGTTTGATCCCTTGTAAACTTTCTCATGTTTGATATTGGTAAGTATTTGTTTATTTTTATCTTTCGTGTGTGAGTCTTTAAGTTCTTTTTGGTTGTGTTTACGTTTTGGCGAGGTTAATTTGAGAAGTCAAAATGTGTTTTCATGGGTTTTGATGCATGACAGTATGCCCCTGCAGATCTTGACAAATTTTTAGGGGAAGGAGAGGGGATAATAAGTATTATCCGAAGGGAACTCGAGGATGATACTTATTATTTAATGAAAAGACTTTCATAATACATAGTATCTGAAGGGAACTCGAAGATAATATGTATTATCTCAGGGGAAGTCCTTAGCTGAGGGGAAGTTATCAGCTAAGGGGAAGTCTTTAGAGGTCTTGGGTTCAGGGGAAGTTTTATAGAAAACCCGTAATCTATATTAGGGTTTTTGGTTAAAATAATGTTAATTTGAATCAGCTGAACAGATGATAATTACCTTCTAACCCAAAGACCAGTCATCAAATGTCTGGTGGAGTATTTGTTTTTCAAATGTGTGTCAGATAGGTTGATGATAGAAAGATGCTGCTGCTGCTCAAAGTTAAAGAACCAGCCGGACAAGACTTCCATCTGGAAAAGCAACTATTCAGGGAAGTTGTTGGTGTCTTTACAAGTTTCCAAAAGCTTTAAAAGTTTTTCAAAGAAAATGCTCACAAGTTTAGGGGAAGCTGAAGATTTCAAGTCGATCTTTGATGAAGAAAATGATGCAGAGAGCAGTTAGAGATCATGAAGATCCAAGATCAACAACCAAGTTCTTCAAAGTTAGAGGTGTTCAAACTTTTTACCCTCTAATTTTTGAAGATTCAAGACAGTTACCGAAGATTCAGCGAGAATCAGTTCTTTCAAGAGAAGCAAGTCAATGAGAATCCTCCATCTCATTAACTTGTTCATTTCAAGAAGTTCGAGCTGATGCTGATCAAGAGGAAGTCCCAAGTGCCCGTCATGAAACCCATTGAAGATTTATGCGGAAAGAATCTTCATCAACATCTATGCAAGCCAGTCAAGAAGAAGATTTTCAAAGATCAAATACATTTAATATCACAAGCCTAGGGGAAGATTGTTGAGGCTAGATTATGAGGCTTGTAATATTAAATAGTTTGGGCTAGGCTTAGAGGGTTTATTTAGTCTAGTAGACTAGTTTATTTGGGTTTACTATTGGGCTTGGGGTTTACCATTAGGGTTTAAGGTCCATTAGGGATCCAATATAAACCCCATGTGTTTACCATTGTAAAGGGGTGGCTCTTGTGTTGCTGATTACGATTTAGAGAGGAGCAGTCGCAGGTGTTTACGATCACACAGTGATTACGATCGTAAACCCGAAACAAGCTGAGTTTACGATTACAAGATTTGTACCCGACAAGTTCATCTTGTGTGCAAGTTCATGTTTTTATCGTTTATATTCATCATATTCTTAGTTTTCTTCTCATCTCTTTCTTGAATCACTAACCTAAACGGATTCCGCACGTTTAGATTAGATAATATCGTAAACGGTTGTTGATTCTGGACCAACAGGCCCCTTGTTTATCACCTAAACGAAAAAGAGAGGAAAAAACCAAAAAGAGATGATAAAAATTATTATGAAGAAGTTGAATTTTTCAAAGAGAGAGTTATGGAGACCATGAACATTTACAGAGAAAAACTTAGAGAAGATGATAAAAGAGAAAGAGAAAAAAATAAAACAATTAATTAGGAAAAGGAAAGACTACTTAAAATGACATTTCCAACTTAAAATGACCCTACATTATATTATAATATAATTTATTTTAAATTTACCCCATAAAAAATATGTGATCGACTATAACTTAAGCTTTAAAAATGCTCCAAAAATCACCCATTTAATAAGAATAAATACACATTAAATTTATTAAACAAAACATATTTCTATTCTAATAAACAATTATATTTTAGGGCACATGTTATCACTAAATTCATTCTCATCATAATTTTCCCGCTTATCTCTCATATTAAATATAACTTCTCTCACTTTTTAAATGTTAAAAATTTTAAATAATTTTATACTAATATATAAATTTTCTTATTTCAATAACTTATCATAACTTATTAATTTAAATAAGATTTTAATTATATCTTTTATTACCTTATATATCAATTTAAGAAACGTGTAAGACTCTTAACATTTACTATTCATGTAAGAACTAAAATTCTGATTGGGCGTAATGGGCGGTTACTTACGCGTGTCTATACGTACTTCTGTTGTTGTAGCTGTCGAATACATATATCATGTGGTTCTCTCGCTTCTTTTGATCGTTTGAGATTCGATTACGTCCTCTCTTCACCGAAAAACGCACAAACTTCATTCTACTCTCTTTAAATCAATGGCGAGCAACGATCTGGAACACAAGAAGGAGGAGGAAACCACCGCCGCCGCTGAAGACGAAGTGTCACACCCCAACCGACGACGGAAGATGTTGAGGCGCGATGATTGTCCAGATGCACACAACACTATTAATGTTGCGATATTCTTAGTCAGCCCATTTCATATAAATCAAACAAGGCATTACAATACAAGAGTTAAACAATAATATTCAACAGATTAATCCTTTTAATTTAGGTCTCACTAAGTCCGCATGCAACCTATGGTGTCATCAACGAGGTCATCAATCTCAAACAGCAAAGCCTGCAACATGTATAAAATAAGGTCAACTACGAATAGTTGGTGAGTAATCATAGGTTTATATAGATATACGATCATAGCTTGAACATGCGAATCAATGTTAAATCAATGAAAACGAGTATGGTAAACAAGTAATGAAGTAAAGCACATGGGGGTCGACGTAACCCAAGCCCTCAGCATTTAGGCTTTCAATCACTAGACGCCACACGCGAGGCAGGCCAAGTGGGTTGCCAGACCAACAGATCCATTATTGTAACCCCGACTCAAATGAGTTAATGGGATACATCTATGAACATGAACATGAACATGAGCAACACACATAAGTACAATACACAACATAATCCATAACAATGATCCAAACAAGTTCACGTATACAAGGCACATAGATCAAACACAAAGTTCACATGCGTTTTGAAAATGTATAAAGTTTAAGAACACGAACTTTAGTTTATACAGTACATGTTGCACCCCAAATTTAAAAGGAAAAGAGCCTATGATACTCACCGGATATGGAGACACAAACGTATGAATGACACCGCGTAACCAAAAGATTAGACCCGGATATTACGCGGACGACCGAATTGGGAACGAAGAACCAACAACAATAAACAAATATAAGTATTTATAAGATTAGTTAAGTCTTCCGAAACGGAGCGACTTAATGGACGCAACCAACTTAACGACTCGATAGTGAACTACGAACGTTCAAGGTCGAAGTGTTGGTTTATTCGAAAGCCGACTACAAAACGATAAATAATAATAATAAATTATTTGTAATTCTTATCGGAAAATATATATATATTTTTATGATTTATAAGAAAAACTTAATCGCATACATTACGATGACCCTCATGTATATTCACACATACAAAGTCAACATAACATTCAAACTCAAGTTTTATCCAAATCATGTCAGCTTTTTTAGACTTCAAGTCCACCGAGTCCAAATAATAACAGTTTAATTTTGATATTATATGCTGGTAACTTATGTTTAGACAAGCTAAGTAACTAGCAATATCGAAATGGTGTTGATGATAATCGCCCGATAAATTTAAGAAATTTAGTGTACAAAATCACTAGTTTGATAAAATTATTTATTGAAAAGATGGATAATTTAATATGAAATTGGAAGTTTTATTCATGATTGAATAAAGAATGAGAAATAAATAGCTTTAAATTCGCGAAAATAACTAGTTTATGAACTTGTATTGTGCAAATATATATTAATGAATGCTATTAAAAAGAGCTTTATTAAACATTTAATCGTTGACAATATTAAAGAAAAGAGCTTGATTGATATGGGTGAATTGTTAACGGGTTCTGCACCCATATAGGTCTAAAGTTTAGGTCTAACTGTTGAGAATTTAAAAGGAGGAATGCTGAGAAAAATAAACTAAAAGAACAACAGGCAGTCTCCGGGTTCGAACTCGAGACCTCAGCCTCCCAAACCTGCGCCTAAACCATTGAGACAACATCTCATTTGGAAATCAGATTAGTTCGAAAACTATATGAATATTGTTTTCCTGAGTCATCTTCCACAAACAAAACCCTATTTTGCGATCCACTATGAACGAATCCAAAAAAAGAAAAAGAAAAAAGAAGCAGCTTGATTAAAACTGGATCATACGAAAGAACCATAACAATGAATAGATCAGATCTCATTATTTATTTATTTATTTTCCTTACCTAAAATTGAAACGAAACAGTGGCTCGGAGCATGACGGTGCTTCAGGTTTGGCGGCTCGATCCAGACTCGCCCTTCGCTGGAGGTGCTCCTGGTAGTTGAAGACGATTGAACAACGACAGAAAGATGGCCCGAGACAAACCTTATGAGGTGAGCGGTTGTGATTTGGAAGGAAGGAGACGGGTCGGAGGTGATGTGACACCTCGTCCAAAACAGGTCAAACCTCTCTCCGTTGACTTTTTTTAATTTAAATGTTCATACGTTTTAATTATATAATTAACTGAATTAGTTTTAATGATTAACTGATAACTGATTTTATTCCGTGTTTGTATACCCGTAAAATATGAAAGTTCTCATATTTTAAATATGGAATTTTAATAACAAGAAATTAAATATAAAAATTTGACTTTTTATATTTTGTCAAAACTGATATAAACTGTTTCACTTTAAAACGTTTAGTGGAATTAAAATATGATAAAAATATTCCGTTGTCAAGGCTTATCCAAACGAGAAAACCAATAAACCAATTGGGCCCGATTAAGCCCAATAAGCCCGAAATGACTCGAACGAACCCGAAACTTTACCTGGAGACTCGACTCCGCTCACCGAGTAACCAACCCAACCCGGAGGCCTGACCCGCGGCCCAAAAGGCTTTGGGCCGAACCCGGTTCCCTCTCCCTCCCTTCAGCCCATTCGGAAGCCCAGCCCTCGGCCCAGCGCCATGCCGGCCCAGCCGGTATCCGGCCCAACCGCAACCGGGCCAAATCGGCTCGCTCTCCCTCTCGGCCCAACTAGAATAAACCCGGCCCAACCCCCTTTATGTTTGGTTTCGGCCCACTACATTAATCCAATACAATTGGATTATTTTATAAAATGGCCCAACAATTTTTATAAAAGTTTTAGTCCACCAACTTTATAAAAATTACCACCCTTATAGTTTGAAATACTTGGTTTATAATCTAAAAAGTTGTGATTTTTAATCATCACTAGCCTTCCCAAATTTTATAAAAGCTCTCACTTGATTAATAAACATGGACAAATTTTATAAAAGAATTATCACCTACACTTAAATGGTTGGATGAATTAGAGATGGACAACAAGGCTAGTCTAGGATGTGATTAGTGTTATTAACCAATGGTTAATAAACCAACTTTTAGTTATAAGAAGGAGACCACCTCCCACGTGTTCCCTCACACCACAACACCCAACCATCACTCTCTCCCTCCCCTTGCTTCCTTTCGGCCGACACCATAGCCCAGCCCCCACCACCGCCGCCTGCTGCCACCGCCGGCCACTGCACCGCCGCCCCACAACCACCGCCGGACCACCCTAACACCGCCGGACGCCGCCACCTAGCCACCTCCACCGATTTTCTTCCTCTTTCTTGTGATACTTCTAACTCACTTTACTTACCAAGTTACACCCTCAAGGAAACCCTCAAATCTTGACAACCTAAACCTAGAATGCTTGTATTTTTGTTAAAACAACTAACACAACTCTCTTCTTTAGCTCCTTTTCTTCCAAGATCAAACACTCTCTTGGTGTCTTCAAGACTTAAAATAGCCAAAGAGTGTGGTGAAACACACTTGTGAAATCAAAAGAAAGTAATAAGTGTGCACCATGATTCTTGTGTTTATGAAATCTTTGATTTTAAAGTTAGTTGGTTTAACAAACTCAAGCCTCTTCATGTTAATAAAAATCATAAAAGATGACTAACTAAGATGATAAAATGATTATATGCTTGTATGTTTAATTTTGTCCTAACACTTGAAAAGTGTTAGTAGATTATTATATATTTGTCCTAACACTAAAAGTGTTAGTAGATTGCATTTATTTAATTATTTGGTCCTAACACAATGTGTTAGTAGATTGTATTTAATTTAATTATTTGGTCCTAAGACAAAGTGTTAGTAGATATGAACACATGATCATGTTATAAAAATGCTAAGTAAATGAAAAGATATGATAAACATGTTAATGGACTTATTGAAACTAGATTAAAAATCATGGTAACATTTATATATTTTGTCATGTTAAATAACACTTGAAAAGAACATGGAAAATCTACTTGAAATGGAATATAACACATTAAATGTGTTATAAAAGTCTTTCAAAGACAAAAAGAATATATTAAATTCTTACTAAAAATAGGAAGAAAAGTTTATGTCAAATGATTAATTTGACATAAATACTTGGATTTATTACAAATTTATAACCATTTAAAGACTTGTTATAAAAGTGGAAGTTTTCTATAAAAAGACATTTGTAGATATAAATATTTCTATAAAAGATTTTTATAAAAATAATCAAAATACAAGAAAATGACTTTAAATACTTTTATGAACTTTCATTGTTACTTTGATGAAATCAAAGTAATCAAAAATGAAAATACGTTGCGTAGTAATAAAACCGGGACCACGCGGCGATATACGCGAAAACGTAAATGTTAGAGATTTTAAACAAAATTTCTCATCATGTTTTATAAAGACAAAATCCAAGTTCCGTTATGATATTTTTAAAATGTTTAAGGAAATACATATTTTATATCAATGAAATATTAAAAGATTTTGAAGTTATAAAATGTTGTAATTAAAAATGAAGCTCAAAATCCTTATATGACTAAAATGAAATAAATAATTATTCTTGACTAATAATTATTTACAAAAGGATATAAACTATGTTTTATTCACCAAGTATTGTTAATCATTATTATTTAAAAATAATTACAACTTGCATGATTAACGAATCAAACACATAATTATTTAATTAAAAGTAATTATACGAACTTATGAAAATAATAATAAACATTATTATTTTGAACTCGATGTTCAGGACTTGATTGAACTATTAAAAGCTTAATCTTTTATTATATTTATTGAACATAAATATAAATCGTCACGAAAGTATTTATTTAATAAATACAAGCTAACGGTTTTCAAACGAATACAAACGGGATTAAAACGTCAAGATTTGACCGGTATCACTTGGGTGACTTATGTTACTCAATTGATTGTAGACCTTATGCATGTGTCTATTTATTTATTTATGACGTTACGTGCTATCGTTCCTACATTGTTTATTTACCGACTATCTGCTGATCCAGTGAGTTTCACGACCCCTTTTCTTTTAACCGTTTTATACTTTGGGGAGAAATCATGAAATCTGATAAATGCTTTTTACTTAATATTATGGTTTATCTGTTAGCCGTATGACTACTTGTTCTCTTACTGATTGCCCAATTATGGTACATTATCATTATAAACGTTTGTACAACTGTATCCCAGCATTAATTGATTTCAGTTAGTTCTGTACAAAACGATAGCTAATGATAGATCTATTTGGGTTGACAACCCTGTCCTAACTGGTAGCTCCAGTTCTGATTCTGGATTGTCTTGGGGTACACGTCAGTTATTCTGCTCTGTTCAGTATCTCTCGGGCGAGATACTATGGGTGGGTAAACCGTTAGTATTTGAAATCAAAGTTCAGGTGAGTTCAGACAACCACAACGGTAAACCAATGTAATATTTAAGTATACTGAAACTGTTTTACCAACTTTAAACGTAGAGTCATAAACCTGTGAACCTCACCAACTTTATGTCGACCCTTTTAAACTCATGATTTCTTAGGTAATTGATGCAATCTCTGGAAGACATGCAAATGGGGCTTCATCATGCTATCGGACCTGCTTACAGAGTCATAGTCCCAACTATCCCAATAATATGTTTTTAATATTAATTTAAGACTTTATGATTTTCAAATGTAAGACATTATCATTTCCACTACTCTTTCCGCTGCAATGAAATGATGTGATGTTTTTATGAAATTTGAAATTATTAGAAGTCGTTCTACGTATCCGCGACTATGATTTCATTCTAGCTCACACCCGAATCCGTTGACCGGGGTGTGACAGGTGGTGCCGCACGATAAAGATGATTGGAAAAAGGGGTAGTGGCGGCATTTGCAAATTTCTCGGGAGCTCTTGGAAAACCGTGAGCGTCGTATTGTCTACATGATCTAGCTATTTCGGATACGAAACGTAATTAAAAGTTGTTTGTTGATCAATTAAGAACAATTACAACTCAGGAAATCACTAAGAACAGACACAGAGAAACACCGTACAAAACACACACTTAAGAGTGATCGCATTCTCAACTCCTTCCAATTACAAAGCACACACAACTATATATACCCGACTGACCTAACTCCAGGCGAACTGCCAGTTCGCCTGATCCAAACTACTAGTTCGGATCCAGTTTATATGGCAGCATAGTCTTGGCTTCGTCTTGTTCAAATCTTCACATCGTCTTGTCCAGATACTTCACACGACACAGAGAATATGTATCAACAAACTGCCCTTCGACATGTGCAGTATCTAACATCACAGAAAACTGTATCTTCAATCAAACTCCCTCTTAAGTGTAGAATTGGTAGCTTGATCTTGAATACTTGACGATGCACAATGTGTTTCCATCTTTATCAGTAGCATTAGAAGACTTGAAGTTGTGATATCTTCTTCACTTAGCAACCTGTTTAATTATATATAATCTTGGCGCAAAATATCTCTTCGAGACTCCAAGATATTTGGTTTTGAAAATATGATTTGTATCACGTGTCGACTAGATCGAAAACAAAACAGTAACAAAATCTTTTTTGACTTTTAGAAAATTTAAATGAAAACCAACCTAAAATCTTTTTGATTTTTTAAACATATGCTAAAACACACCGAAAATCTTCTTGGATTTTCTGAAAAGAAATGAAATTGCAATACAGAATCAACTCTATTTTTGGTTTGAGAAAGATCACTACCCGGGATCATATTGGTCTTAACATACTAAACTGCACTTCAATTTAAACTAATTGAAGCACATAAGCCATGTTGATTGCTCATATAATTTGTCCATTTTAAACTCAGGCAAAATCATAATCATAACATCTGGATATGTTAAAGTATTAATTAGATTTGTTTTTGACCAGTGTATCCCACACTATCAAACATATTCAGACATTTTTCTTTTTCTTGTATGATTACACTTATGAATATCACATAGCATATTTAAATTCATGATATCATCAACCGTGTTTCATGCAAAAAAAAAAATAAGAACGTTAAATCGTCTACCTTAAGGTCGATCTTTCGATACGCAAATAAGGCCTCGGATTTAACAAAAAAGAAAGATAAAACAAGTTGAAATTGTATAATTTAACAACAATCAGGTCGGTCTTGTGGACACGCAGAGAAAGTCCGATGAATTATACGAAACACCAAAGAAAATAAAGCAGAACCTCAAATGAACAACAATCAGGTAGATCTTTCGATACGCAGAGAAAGTCTGATCGTTTGAGAAAATAAAGAAAATCAAACAAGTTTAAATCTTTGCAAAAAGAACACATGTATACACAGTGACTTCTCATTTTCTTTTGCACACTTATTTTAATTTTTGTCATGAAATACATTTCAAGATGTTGTCCACTTGGTCAAGCATGAGTATTTAATGTATATCACATCAGTATACTTTCTGATTTGCCGAGCCTATCAAGCACATCAAACAATGATCTTATACTTCTTTTTATTAAAAAAAAAGGGAACAGGCAGGCTTTTTCATCTACTCTATCCATGAATCAGATACGTAAGACAATATACCATCATTTCCCAATGATCAATTTCTCAAAATTTTATATATTTTACATGTATTCACCTTCACTATATATTTTGCATGTATTCATCTTCCCATAACATGCCATATCATACATTTCACTATATATTTTGCATGTATTCATCTTCCTATAACACGCCGAATCATACATTTTGGATTTTTTATTTTATAAAAACAAGACACTATTTTTGGTTTTTTTCAATTTTCTCCCCTAAGTTACAAATGAAATGTAAAGAAAGAAAATTGATCAATCAACTCGGATAACTTTCTGTTTTATTTTCAGAAAATTTACAGATTAGAAAGATGAAACATGAAATTTAAGTTAAGCAGAATACTCCTCCATCAGTAACTTTTTAATCACCGATAGTTCTTCTAGAAGTACCTGTACACTGGTCAAACACATTAGTGCATAAATGACCCGAAACGGATCGCTTTTGGTCGACCAGTGTCCTGGTTTTGCTTTGAAACCACCTTAGGTTTCCATTGTTGTTGCTGTTTTGGTAATTCAGTATTTGATGAATCAGTCACAACCGGATGTGACGAACAACCAACACTTTGGACTTTTGAAAATTTTGGAATAAATCTTTCTTGTTTATGAAAGAAAGTGGGTTGAACTTCATCAAATACTCTGCCATTTTCATCAAAGAACCTTGTTTTGGTAGATTTACCAACAACAAAAATCTTTTCCTTTCTTTTGTGAACAAAAACATTTGGAACTGGACAATCCTGTGCCATATGTCCTTTTTGGCGACAGTTGTAGCACAAATGATTGTTTTTGTTCCAACTTTTAGGAACCTGCATTTTATCAGAGACATGAACTCCAAAATGATCATAAAAGGAATTATAAACCTGATGCGGATGATCATGAACCCATTTGGATGTTGGGCTTGTTGGAGTAGAATTTGAGCTTCCAGAAGAAAATCTTGCAGCTTGTTTCTTTTTGGATCGAGGATCAGCTTCCTTCACAAACACTTCAGATATTTTCTGCACATCCACATAGTGTAGTGGGAATTCTTTGTCAGAAAATATATGTTCTGAACCCTTGAGTTTGTAAAATCTCTCAGGTTGAACTTTATCAGCTTTGAAAACATCCTTCTTTACTTGCTTAACATCAATTTTCTTCAAATTTCTGTTGCTTTGGAAGTTTAGACTCTCCACCACCAGCAACTTTACCCTTGAAACCTAGACCAGAACTCTTTTCAGATATATTTTCTTTCATACTTGCTGAGTTATGCCCATTCTTTGCCAATATTGAAAACTCACCTTTGACTTCTTTCACATTCTTTTTCTCGTAGAAAATTATCTCATCAATATCAGTATGAGATGTAATCTTCTCCATTGAAGTAGCTGATGTTTCATTTTCAATTGATGAAGAACCCGACACAAACTTGGTAGGTTTTGGAATTTCAGAATTTTTTCCGTTCTTCTTCTTTCCTTTCTTGTTGTTTTTCTTTTTCTTGACAACCTTCTCTTCCTTAGTTGTAGAATCAACAATCTTTGAATAATCAACTTCTTCGACCTTTGCTTTCACCTCATTGATAGCTTCTTTGATACTTCATGGGGGTGACACTTACTTATCAAACATTCATTCAATGTTTTCATCCTTGGCCAAGAAGCTTCTGAAAGATTGAGAATTTGTGACATTATTCAGCAAACGGTTTGCATTTATCACATGAATCTTTAAGTCAGAAACTTTCTGTTGAGCTTCAGCCAATTCTTTTTCCGTAGCTATCAACCTCTTAGCAACCTTGTGTGTTTCATATTTTTGCAACCGTAAATTATCAAGCTCAGCAAACAATTCTTTCTTCCATTTATCTTCGTTTCTTTTCTGAATATCAAGGTTTGCATTTTGCAATTTATTCAGCCTTGCTAACTCTTGTTTTCATCCAACAACTTCTCCATATCAATCTGATATTGTGTAATTTGAGAATCTTGTCCATTATAAGTCTTGGTAAGCATATCCAACCTTGACTTTGATTTGTCAAACAAATTTTGAAAATCTGTGGCAGTGTCTTCAGCTTCATCCTTCCATTTCTTCACTTCTTGAACCAACCTATCATTTTCTTCATATAAATTTGCAAATTTTTTGTTCAGAAACTTTGCAAGCTTCCTTAGATGATTCCAGATCTGCTTTTACCAATTTCACTGCTTCGGTAAGCAAACTTATATCTTTCAACAAACTTTCAATCTTTGATGCAGAATTTTCATTCTCAGCAGATTCATAAGAACTTGAATCAGAATAATAATCATCTTGTTCATATGTAGCAATCAATGCTGACTTATCAAGATACACTTTACCCAAATCATAAGTTTTATATTCTGAGCAGTCAACGCTGTTGTACTTGATAAAGCTTGAGAACCACTGGTAGTTTTTGAATCAAATGTATTTGATGAAGATTGCTGACACTCTCTTTGAAAATAACCAAATTTTGAACATTTGTAACAATTGATTTTTGATTTGTCTAAACCCAAATTCCCATCTTGATTAATAGTCCTCCTACCAGTTCTCTTCAAAAACCTTCTTGCTCTTTGTGACAACATAGCCAGTTGCCATGCCATGTCCATTTCATCTAAATTGTTTTCATCAATTTCATTGAAATCTTCTCTACTAATCTTAGCATCACCAACATTGTTGATTATAAAGCCAAGAGAAGATGAAATTAAAGCAGATATTAGAGCAACACATTCATCAGTTGTTTCAGCAGAAAAAGCATTCTGATTTGTGAATCCTGGAATTGTAAAGCTGCAGCCTCTTGAAGAATTAGTGCTTTCAGAAATTCGAGACACATTTCCAGCAAAGGCGGTTGATGGTGCAAAACTAAAACCTGGTTTAGCCTTAGCAGTTATGCTAGCAGCATTCTCACCATGATATAATTCTGGATTTTGCAATTTGGCAGTTGATTTGTTGGAATTCATCATTTCCATTTCTCGAGCATGAAGTTTATCAGTTAAGTCATGAAATGATAATGTGGAAATATCTTTGTCATGTGTAAGCAACAACACATAATTTTCCCATTTTTCTGGTAAAGCCTCCATTATCTTCTCTTTTAATTCTTCATCGGTTTTCTCAATTCCAACAATTTTTAATTCACTGATAAGATGTGAAAATCTTGATACAAGGGTTGTGATGTTTTTATTTTCATAATGCTGAAAGTTATCAAACTCTTTGTTCAACACCTTTCTTCTACTCTTCTTGTATTGACCATTACCTTCACATCTTGCCGATAAAGCATCCCATAATTGTTTAGATTTCTTGCAAGTGCTGAATTGATGTAGCAATTCGGTAGGTAAAGCCATGGTAAGATAACCAAAAACTTTTTGTTCAAGCTCATAACTTTTCCTTTCGGCAACATCAAAATTGTGAATTTCTTTAGAATCTCCTTGATCGGTTGGATGCATGTAAAGCTTTCGAATTAGAATCCATAAATCGATATCATTCGTGCTAATATAAGCAGAAAACCGTTGCTTCCAATTTTGATAATCCTCCAACTTTATTAACTTGGAAACTTTCTGACTTGTTCCAATTTCGTTATCAAAGTTAATCAAGGTTTGCATCGCGTTTTGCATGATGGCAAATGCTTGAAAATCCGACATCTTTTCCGAAATATGATACTCCAAAAACTTCAAACTAAAAGATGAAGGTTTTAAAAGTGTATTTTGGGTATCAAAATGGAGGGTACTGGCCAGAAGACGAGTAATAGTGTAGATCTCGTCGAGACGGTCATTTTGGCTGGTATTGGGTTCCGTAACTCTTAATGGTTCTCAAGTTACGCCAGTTTTCGTAAAACAACCCAAAATTCACAATCTAGACCGAATTGAACCCGGACAGAAGAATTTGATTTGAACTGAAGCTTATCCGAACTGAAAAACCTTACACGAACGTGTCCGAATTGAAAATATTGAACCGAACTGAAATAATATCCGAAGTGAAATAGCACCCAAACTTGTCCGAACTAGAACTATCCGAACTGCAACTTCGTTTAACCGAACTGGAGCCGAACACGTCCGAACCGAGATGTATCCGAACTGGAGAATACGAATCATACCCGAACTCAAACGAACTGATACTTCGGACGACCGAACCTAGCGAACCTACTATTCGGATGACGGTTATTTTCAGCTCACAGAACCTCACACGAAGTCAAACGAACTTGTTGGGAATTAAATTCGCCAACTATCCAAGACCAAGTAAAGACCGGGTGATTTGGTTAGATGTGATATATTCAACGAGCCACTTATCAACTATCGTTCTACCGTCCTGCAACTTGGTGAACGTCAAGACTACTCAATTTGTTCTACTAACAAAAGATGACACAAGTGAAGATATTTGTCTAACTGTTATATTATTTATTATGTCAACTTGTAACTAGTGGTAATATATTTACCACTATGCCATCTTAGATTAGTATATATATGTGGTATATCTCATGGAGAATACACACCAACACCAACACATACACAAACATACAGAAGCATAAATTGCTCTGATGAGAGTCTAGAGAGTCTTTCTGTTACAAGGCTCAAGAACATTCTTGTTCTTGAGTCTGGGGCTCAAGAACTTGGTAAATCCATATTCTCGAGCCTATGTCATGAGTGACGTAGGTAAAGTGTAATCATTCAGTTATTAATACAATCTTATGTTCACTTTATCTATCATGTTCTTCATTGTATATCTTCTTGATTCTCATTGTTGTGTCAAACATCTCAACACTACCGATGGTAATTCCGGATGTTCGTTTGTTATAGAAGACGAGTACACAAAGTATTCGATCCTACTTCCACTGTGCAACCAAGGTTCGAGGTATTTGCCCACCACCTCAGTTTTTCAATTGGTATCAGAGCCATGGTCGAGAAAATGCAACCGAACGGTTGGTTTCTCAACTTTGTGTTCATATGCTTGTTTTTTTTATAACAAATGGAGATGTTTAAAGATTGTTGATCCCCTCCACGATCATTCAAGAATCTGTGTTGGTTATGTTTTTGAAATTCATTTGAATGATTTCTATTTTCTGTTATGTTCTACAAAGATAAAGAAACATTCATATGGTCATGAACTTTCAAAAACATTCGTTCGTATATTTTTTCTTGTTACTCAAACTCATAATCATGTTATAATATTTTAAGATTTGTTATTCAAGAAAAGATACCTTATCCTATTTTTGTGCTTCTCAAGACAAAAATAGAGGAGATACATTGTCGGACACAAGTTGTAAACATTATCTCTCTCTTCAAAATATTCATAATCTGGGATATTATAAAGAATACGATGAAAGTTGATGATGAATCTGGGTTTTGAAAAGAAGGATAATGGATGGTAAAGTACAGGGTATTCCTTTAAAAGAATAGTAGTGTTATTTCCTCATGTTAATAACGTATTTCACTCACAAAGTCAACCATTGAGATTTTGTTGTGGTCTACGGATAAAAACAAAAGGAATAGTGTACTATCTAGGGTGAGGTTATTGTGAGAAGTTTAGTTTGGATAAGAAGGATAAGAAGGAATCTTAGCCATTAGATCTTCAATTAAATGAAGATCTATGGCTTAAAATTTCCCTGGGTAAATTAGAGAAAAAAACTAAAGAAAATAAAAGATGGAAGGGTATTTTTGACTTTTTATCAAATTCCCCCATTTTCTAAACCTTCATAACTTTTAGATACAACATTATTTTTTTAAAAAAAATTACACCATAAAAACGAGCGTTTTTTATCTTTAGATTCGCGTATAGTGTTGCTATATAAAAAATTAAATTTTTTTACTATTTCGATTGTATCAAAATGTTCAGATCATTGTGTCATTGTGTCAAAATGTTCAGATCATTGTGTCATATTGTGTTAAAATGTTCAGATCATTGTGTCATATGATGTTAAAAACCGACAGAGTAATTTTTTTTAATTTTATATATAGCAGCACAATATATATACTTTTGACACAATGACACAATGATCTGAACATTTTGACACAATGACACAATGATGTGTCAAATTGTTTAGATCATTGTTTCATATGATGCCAAAAACCGAAAGGGTAATTAATTTTATATATAGCAACACTATATATACTTTTGACACGACGACACAATGACACAATGATCTGAGCATTTTGACACAATGACACAATGATGTGTCAAAATGTTCAGATCATTGTTTCATATTGTGCCAAAAACCGAAAGAGTATTTAATTTTATATATAGCAACACTATATATACTTTTGACACGACGACACAATGACACAATGATCTGAACATTTTGACACAATGACCTGTGTCAAAAATCGAAAGAGTAATTTTTTTTTTCATTTTTTATATAGCAACACTATATGCGTTTTAAAGATTAAAAAAAACTCGTTTTTATGGTGTAATTTTTTTCTAAAAAATAATGTCGTATGTGAAAGTTATGAATGTTAAAAGAAAATGGGGGAAGTAGGTAAAAAGTCAATAAAAGTGGCTAAGACTAAAATACCTCTCCTTTCTTTTTTATTAGATCAAGATCCAATGGCTGAAATTCCTTCCCATCCTTCTTATCCAATACAAACTTCTCATTTGAACGTGTCCCGTACTATCTGAACCTCAAATGTCATGTACTCTTTGTCTGCAAAAGAAAAAGGAACTAGTCCCTCGTAACCCTAAGGGCATGAGGTATACCTCATGCCATGTTAAACTTTAACACCGTCACGTAGGTGCCACATCATTGTTAACACCACATAACATAGGTGGGGGATACTCCATGTGGTGTTAAACTATTTTTAATTAATTTTTTTTCTTTTTATTTTCGAATTATTTTAATGACTACAAATTAGTTTTTTTTATTGTCTTCGAAAATAGAAAAGAAAATAAAAAATAATTAAATAATTATTTAAAATTAAAAAAACACTACAAATACATTTCTTAAAAATGATAAAACCTACAAATACATGATAAAAAAATAAAACATACAAATACTTGATAAAAAATCAATGTGATCGCTCGTAGATATCTTCGATCAAGTCCGCCTTCAATTGGTTATGGATGTCTCGATTTCTTATTTCTTGACGAATTGCCCATTTGCGATCCTCATCGATTTCTTCATATGTCGTATCCAACTCCTCCTCATAAAATTGGCAAATTGCGGCACCCTGGTCCTCGAGAATCATGTTGTCTAAAGTTATACAACCACCATAACGTTAGCGATTTTGTTTCGATGCCACATACGTGCGAGGTGAGCTATGATATGCCATTTATCCTTCAAATAGCCAAATGTACGCTCTATGTCTTTACGAGCCGCACTGTGAGCTTTTGTGTAAACCCTGCGCCTTTCGCCGATGGGAGCCGTAAACCCTTTCACAATCGTAGAGTATTCGGGAGAAATCTCGTCTCCCAAATAATATCCCCGCTTGTACGTGTTGCCATGTAGCTCAAACGAGGAATCAGGCTCACGTCCCTCGATGATATCATCCCAAATGGGTGATCGATCCAACACATTGATATCGTTGTTCGACCCAGCGACACCAAAATATTGATGCCAAATCCACTTGTCGTACGAAGCAACAACTTCGAGCATTGTGGTTGGATGCCCATGATCACCTCGCATAAACTGACCCCGCCAAGCGTTGGGACAATTCTTCCACTCCCAATGTGTGCAGTCAATGCTATTTAGAATCCCACGAAAACCCCATTTCTGCTCGTGAAACTCGTACAACTGTCTAATATCGCTAGCAGTGGGTCGGCGTAAATATTTTCTTCCATACAAGTTGTAAAGACCTAATTTTAAAACTACGTATGAGAATAAAACAAACATGGTATTTAAATTAAATTACGAAACGAATGTTTTACGATAAATATTACCTTTACAAAACTTTCGAATGCACGTCCTATAGTCCGATCGGACATCCTCAGATACTCGTCGAAGGAATCACCCGTAACACCGTAAGCCATAACTCGAATTGCGGCCGTGCATTTTTGCAATGGAGTGAAACTGATCCTTCCTCTCGCGTCGCTTCTTTACGGGAACCATGAATTCTCTCGTTCAAAATCATTCACAATTGTTAAAAATAGTGAACGTCGCATACGAAAATGTTGTTCAAACGCTCCTGTCGGGTAGACGCGTGGATCGTTGAAATAGTCTAAGAAGACTCGTTTGCCCCATCTCACAGTTTCGATTTAGACGAGCTCTTCGGGTAAGCGTTTGTTGCGCTCGTCTATTTAGCCAACGTTGCTGATAATGCACCATCATCTGGAAAAACATATCCGCGGCTTCATCTGACGACGAGTCGGATGAATCGTTGGACGAAAGGAAGTCCATAATATTTTTGGTTTAGAGATTTGGAAGAGTTCTAGATGAGAAAGTGATATGGGGTGTGAAAATATGGTGACTATTGATGTTTAAATAGAGAAAGAAAAATTGACTTTTTTTTTAAATTGGCCAACGGTCTTCACGGGAGAAAAATGGTGTCGAAGATATGGCGCTCCTCTTTCGCGGCGTGACATTGCGCCTAGTGGGGGCAGTATTCGCGTCTCATGGGGCCGTTAAACTGGCCCATGGCGCAGTATATCGGGTGAACTAAAAACACTTTTTGATCAGACCTAGTTTCCTATTTGAAGACATTCGAAGACATGATGGACCTTTGCTTGCTGACCTGATGTAAACCATGCTCCAAAATCTATCTCTGGTCCAACATAAACCCTCAAGCCCGGAGTAGTTTACCTTCGAGATAAAATTTTCTGATGAACTAAGCTGCAGGTCCAACCTACTTCTCTTCTACTAGAGATAACCCAGTTCTTCTAAAGTTGATGCTCCGAGGTAATCGCGGGATTAACAGTGTTTCGACATAACTTGTTTCGTCTCCGACGTAACTGATCAGTGTCCGAGATAACGGACGTTTTTTGATCCGAAGTAACTCACGAGGTAATCACCCGGAGTAACCTGCTTGATCGGATTAACTTCCAAGGTTACTGACCGGAACAACAGTTCTCGAGATAAGTTGCTGCTCGAGGTAATCATCGTCCGAGGTAACTCAGGTTGCAAGTCGTCCGGAATAAACCTCCTGAGGTAACGGTTTTTGTCACCCGAGGTAACTGTCATCCCGAGGTAAACGGGCACCCGAGATAAGTATTCCGAGGTAAAGCCTGCTGCCCGAGGTAACCTTCTATTCCGAGGTAATTGGCGCTCCGAGGTAACTATGCAGTTCCGAGATAACTTTAAACCACCCGAGATAACCAACGCTTCTCCGAGATAACTTATCTCGGTTGATCACTTTTATCTCGGAAGCACCATGTTCTGACCGGAAATATTTCAGGCCAACGGAAGTGCACTCCGTTCACTACAGGCAACTGGAAAAGCCATTGTTCACGTCCAGAACGCTGGAGTTTGTTTCTAATTGAAATTTCAGCCCGCCGGAGACACTTCTATTTATTTTCAGGTGCCGGAAATCGGAACTCAAACCTTCGGAGACACTATTGTTCTTGTCTGAGTTTGCCAAAATGTACCTCGGGCCGCCGGAGTTCTTACTGATTCACTTCAGTCTGTCGGAGGTCGCTTCGGTTAAGAAAATGGATGATCAAGTGAAGTTTATTCAGGTAAGCTTCATGATCCAATGATTTCGATGAATGCTTTTCTTGTTCGGTTCAAGATATGAATGTCGAGAAAGCCACTGCTCAAATTATTTAATGACACAGTTTGAGGTTGTTATGTTTTGATCAAGTTGAAGCTTCTGTTCCGATTTTTATTTTGGGATAAAAAGTTTGATTCCAATTTAGTTTTGAATTATATAGCAGCTACTCATCAGTATTGGGGTTTGATTATGATTATTCTGTTATTGACGCTTGAAGTCCGATTCAAAAAGTTTAACGACGGGTTCGGTTCAAGTCAAAGCCTATGTTCAGAATTTTTTATCACAGATTCGTTTCGATTATTGTCACCAATTCAGAAATAGGTAAAAAAGGCAACACGTTTCTGTTGGGGAATTGCACGACGAATTTGTTTGATTTTTTTCCCTGCTAACAATATTGTCCGGAGGAACTCTCTGTTCTGTTTGACGAAGTCCAGATTAGAAGTTCTATTTCTTTGCTATTGGATGCAAAAGTCTAGGGGGAGAAGAACATGATGAAACTTTCTAAAAGAATACTAACCTTTTAAGCGTCCTTGAGCCACGCAGATGGTAAAAACAAATGCAATGTTAATCGATTAAAGTGAAGTGGTTTATTTGTTTGAAAAACATTTTGGTTTGATATAGCAGGTACATTCAATATGATTGAATCATCATTCAACAATTGAAAAAATTCTCAAGTATATTAAATCCTTGAAGACATCTCAACCTGAAGGCGGAAATATCATCCAAAAGTCACAAAGTGTTTGAATATGCCATCTACCATATAGGGGGAGATTGTTGGGAATTGAATTCACCAACTATCCAAGACCAAGTAAAGACCGAGTGATATGGTTACATGTGATATATTCAACGAGCCACTTATCAACTATCGTTCTACCGTCCTGCAACTCGGTGAACGTCAAGACTACTCAATTTGTTCTACTAACAAAAGATGGCACAAGTGAAGATATTTGTCTAATTGTTATATTATTTATTATGTCAACTTGTAACTAGTGGTAATATATTTACCACTATGTCATCTTAGATTAGTATATATATGTGGTATATCTCATGGAGAATACACACCAACACCAACACATACACAAACATACAGAAGCATAAATTGCTCTGATGAGAGTCTAGAGAGTCTTTATGTTGCAAGGCTCAAGAACATTCTTGTTCTTGAGTCTGGGGCTCAAGAACTTGGTAAATCCATATTCTCGAGCCTATGTCATGATTGAGGTAGGTAAAGTGTAATCATTCAGTTATCAATACAATTTTATGTTCACTTTATCTATCATGTTCTTAATTGTATATCTTCTTGATTCTCATTGTTGTGTCAAATATCTTAACACTACTAAGGGTAATTTCGGATGTTCGTTTGTTATAGAAGACGAGTACACAAAGTATTCGATCCTACTTCCGCTGTGCAACCAAGGTTCGAGGTATTTGCCCACCACCTCGATTTTTCAGAACTGAACATGTTTCGATAAAAAATTTGCGATTCCGGACAGTTTTGAACGAGATTTTCAACACTAGACCGGAAAAAGTGATAAGGAATGAATTAGGAGTAAAACTTTCACGAAACTCTCGATCTAAACACTCAAAAACTCGCAAAAACTCTCCAAAATGTTGAAAATCAACACTTTTTGACTCCAGAATCCGAAATTAGCAACCACAGATCAGTAGAGTGAACCAGAATGCTCTAATACCACTCTTGTAAAATCATGAGCGTCGGATCGTCTACTCGATATAGCTATTTCGGATAAGAAACGTAATTAAAAGTTATTTTATTGATTAATTAAGAACAATTACAGCTCATGAAATCACTAAGAACAGACATAGAGAAACACCGTACAATACACACACTTAAGACTGATCACTCTATCAACTCCTTCCAATTACAAAGCACACACAACTATATATACCCGACTGACCGAACTCCAGGCGAACTGCCAGTTCGCCTGATCCGAAACTACCAGTTCGGATCTAGTTCGTATGGCAGCATAGTCTTGGCTTCGTCTTGTTCAGATCTTCACATCGTCTTATCCAGATACTTCACACGACGCACATATTATATATCGA
This sequence comes from Deinandra increscens subsp. villosa, assembly GCA_039602395.1. Lineage (NCBI taxonomy): Eukaryota > Viridiplantae > Streptophyta > Magnoliopsida > Asterales > Asteraceae > Deinandra > Deinandra increscens. The sequence goes on from JBCNJP010000025.1 coordinate 50,222,285, forward strand.
CATGAGCTAGGGTTCTACACCAATCTATATACAATCTAAGTTTGAGCTAATTACCATTTAGACTCTCGAGAATATATGAAAGCTAATTTATTTCAAACCCCAACCTTTATGTTTTGAATACAAAGTTTGTGACATAAAATTTAGTCCCCACTAACATTTATGAAATGCTGTTTTAACAATATTGATATATATATATATATATATATATATATATATATATATATATATATATATATGGTTAGGTTCAAATGAGAACTTTTTGTTTTGAGAACTTTTGAGAACTAAATCTCAACCACTAATTTTAGGTGGGGACCACTATAATTAATGGGGGGGGGGGGGGGGTTCCATATATATAAACTAGTTACTTAAAATGGTTCTTTTTAGTTCTCAAACCCAATTGGTTCTCAAATGATCATCTCCCTATATATATATATATATATAGGGTTAGGTTCAAATAAGAACTTTTGAGAACCATTCTGAGCCACAAATTTTTAGGGGGGGGGGGGGGGGGAGAGCATTCAAATTCATGGGCGGGGGGAGGGATTTCCTTATATATAACTTGTGGCTCAGAATGGTTCTCAAACCCAATTGGTTCTCAAATGATGCTCTACCTTATTGTATATATATGCAGTAATAAACATATATGACAAAGCACATAGGCATATGTGCTCATATGCATCATTGCATATATGAAGGTGTTCAAATATGTATTGCTTTATATATATGGTAAGTCGCATGAAGCGTGAATTAAATCACAAAATATTTAAATGCATCAGTGTAAATAAAGATTAGATGCATTAATGAAATAAAAAATCATATAATATATTATTGCATAAACAACATCCTATGCTTTAATAAATACTATTGTCTAGTATACTAATGTCTCTAAGATAAAGTTCATTTTGATAGAAAAACGTATACCCAGATAAATTAGCATTGTGACACGTAGGTAGAGGTATATATGTAAACATATTTTATATAACGGTTTAAACAGCATGGGATGGTTTATACAAGATTGAAACTAGTTTAGAGTTCAAAACTAATATTGAACCTATGGATCAATATAGGTTGCTGAGTTGAATGGTTTTTTCTACATCTTTATGTATAGACACGGTAAGATCAAAATGCATATTCTTTATTTGTTGATTAAATACTTAGGCCATAAAGTGAAAGGTATTATTATTAATTTTTTTTTGTTGTTGACTTGTAAAATTAATTCCATTAAAAGTAGATGACATGGATGGATTGTGATTTCAAATATCGTGCATTTTGATTTAGAGAATTTATGACTGGGCACGCGAATTTTGCAAATTTGAAATGATGTTGACCAGATAATTTAATGTTTTGTCAATTTGAAATTTTAATCTGGCCTCGACGAAAATTCTGGACGAGAATTCCGGAAGGAGATTACGCCATTCACATTTAATTTTCCTATTTTGCCCTCAAACCGTTTATATATAATTAAATAATTAAAAAATATGAATTTAAAAGTACAAGTAAAAGTTCCGGGCGTGATATTTTTTGTCAGCAGGATACAAAAGTCAGAGCTCATCTTCAGAAACCATGAGATGAAAATTGAATTTGCTTTTCATATATCGGCTAGTTATTGAGAAGCCTATCAGCCAGGTCTTGTAGCACCATTCATGTTCCTGAATAACAAAACATAGTTTATAAAAATGGTAACTTTAAAAGTCATTTTTAAAGAAAACATGATTTGTTGAGGCTCTTGTTGAAACCTTGTAGGGTTTATGCCTTTCCTGCAAATACAAACTTGTTTTGTTTGTGAGGATAGTCAGTGGCGGATCCAGGAAAGAATATCAGGGGTAGCGGGGACTAACGGGGGTTCGGGGGCAGCGCCCCCGAAAATTTTTTTTAGGTAGTTAACGGGCTTTTAATCATATTTTTAAGAGACTTTTGATCATAATTTTAAGTAAAAGCCATAAAATTTCTTCCAGGGGTCGCGAAAAATTCGTTTCAGGGGTCGCGAAAAACCGAAAACCTATAAAAAAAAAAATTTGCACGTCGGGGTAAAAGTTCAGGGGTAGCGGGCGCTACCCCTGGGCTCTATGTGGGTCCGCCCCTGGAGGATACACAAATTCATTTTTTTTCATTGACTTTAGTTGATTTATATAGCAAATCTGAATTTTGTGTTGACATACAAATCAACAATTGTAACAAAAACTAATAAGGACACCCATAAAAACTATCTATACTTCATAAAACTTAAAAAAGATACTTGCAATAGAAAAGAGAGATGAAAATTTTAATTTGCTTTCCATATATCATCTATTTCTTCAGAAGACTATCAGCCAGGTCTTGTAGGACCATTCATGTTCCTGAACAACAAAACATAGTTCATAAAAAATGGTAATTTTAAAAGACATTTTTGAAGAAAACATGATTAGTTGAGGCTCTTGTTGAAACCCAGAAGGGTTTATGCCTTTCCTGCAAATGCAGACTTGTTTTGTTTGTGAGGATACACAAATCCATTTTTTTTCACTGACTTTAGTTGATTTATATAGCAAATTTGAATTTTGCATTGACATACAAATCAAGAATTGCAACAAAAACTAATAAGGACATCCATAAAAAAACTATCTATACTCCATAAAATTTAAAGAAGATACCTGTAATAGAGGTATAGAGGGAAGACTCCAAACCTGCATTATGCCCATTTGACTATAGAAGCTATGAACTTCTAAAACAAAAGGAAAAAAATTCTGGAAAGAAAAGTACTCTACCAAAACAAATAAAGATGAACTTTATGTAGACAATTCTCCAATCTTATCAACAACAACAAAGTGGTTCTTAAACGTCACCACCACTAACCATCACAAAAGTCTCATAAACATTTGCCAAAGTATCTTCTAGACCAAAGTTGAAGGAAGGTTGCAAAGCAGTTGTGAACTATAAAGAAACACATGTTTTTAAGTGATCCAAATCAATTTTAAACTAAGAGACCATATTATGTACAAATACCTGTTATCAAAAAGCGGAAACACATGATTGAATAAATCAATTATAAGATGATTTTAAACTCTGCCAAGGTTCGGATACGTCTCACTAATTGACCAGATTACTTGATGCAAAACACTAATTACTAACACTTCCAAAGCCTTATAACATAACAATCAGAAGAAAATATGAAAACAACACAAATAGAAAAAGAAAAGCAAAGCTAAAGGGTAATTTGAGAGCTACCATACAGTGTTATCAGGTTATTAAAAGCATCAAACCTGAGTTTTCAACTAATATTAATAATCAACAAAAGGTAAAAATTGAAGCCTAAAACAAACAAACCTCTGTCGAAGGACAATTAATCTAGTAAAATGAAAACTAATACCTCTTATTGCAAGGGCAACACCCCAAAACTGCAGTAAAAGAAAAAAGGAAAATAACATGAGATAAATTGTAAGAAAATTAGGCAAGAACAGTAGTGCATCAATTCTAGTCTTGGATAAAGTATTAAAATGTAGACTCATATTATTTACATGTGACAATTCAATCCATCATGAATGAGGGCGACTCTATGGCTGCAAAAAGTTATTGCCTCGCCAAAGAGTCGACCGAACTCACCATATACTTCCATGAAAAATCATCACTGCCTCAAATCATAAATAGCCAAACTGGGTATAGGAAACCAAAGTAACTCATCCGTCAAGCCTCAGATTCTCTATGAGGCTTCAACTGTATTACTGTGAAATCTGGATTAGGCAAGAACAGTAGTGCATCAATTCTAGTCTTGGATTAAGTATTAAAGTGTAGGCTCAGATTATTTACATGTGACAATTCAAGCCATCATGAATGAGGGCGACTCTATGGCTGCAAAAAGTTATTGCCTCGCCAAAGAGTCGAACGAACTCACCATATACTTCCATGGAAAATCATCACTGCCTCAAATCATAAATAGCCAAACTAGAGGGCGACTCTATGGCTGCAAAAAGTTATTGCCTCGCCAAAGAGGCGACCCAGTGAAAAATCATAGAAATCATCATAGCCTCGACAGTTCAGATGTAAGGCCCAAATGCCTGAGATGAATCAATAATAAAGATTGATAATAAGCTCAGATTTTACTTACTCATCAAAACTTTGGCACGGGTCGTGATGAGGGCTGCAATTAAGTGAATGTCTATCGCCTTCGGCTCACCACAACCTCGCTGCCAAGAACAGTGAGAAATCGTAGAAATCATCATAGCCTCGATAGTTCAGATGTAAGGCCCAAATGTCTGAGATGAGGCATGCAGCACCTGCCAAACCAACGAAAATAAGTGACATTATGCTTATTATGACAACTGAAACCTATCATAGCCATGTTAAACCCAAATGTCAACATCCCTCAAAAAGAATTTATCATCGGGATTCATAGGCCAAATCCAAAAGGATAACCAGAAAACCCAACAAAGAGAGCTATTATAAACGTGTAGGCTCAAGCTAAGATAACAAATCAGAAATCACACCATCACCGTCTCAGATCCATGGGTCAAAATCAAGGTGTTGCACCTGTGTCATCAGCATTCGGAAATCCAATATGACATAATACATAAATAACTTAGCAATAGGATCCTTCATAGCCTGAAATAACCATCAAAATTAAGCCTCTGAAATGGTAGAGAAGTAAAGAATCCAAAAGAACCAAAATCTGAAATCTTACCGGCGACCTCATAGACAGAGCACGAAGCTCCATCGGCGGCGATCTGAAACCCACCGGAAGTTCTAGAGAGAAATCAGAGAGAGCACAGAGAATCATGTCTCCAAATTGTAGAAAGCAAGAAAAGAGCTTAAAACCCAGCAACACCTAGATCGTCGTTAACTCAACGGAAACGGAGCGACGACACCGCCGCCTCGACGTTACCGGAGCATCGACAACAACACCTAGATCGTCGTTAACTCAACGAAAACGGAGCGACGACACCGTCGCATCGACGTTACCGGAGCATCGACGTAACCGACGACCTCATAGATGAAGCACGAAGCTCCATCGCCGGCGATCTGAAGGTCACCGGAACTTCTAGAGAGAGAGCACAGAGAACCATGTCTCCAAATCGTAAGCAAGAAAAAGGTTAAAACCCAGCACACAGAGAGAATCAAAACCAGCAAAGAGGGAGGCGTGTAAAGTCACCGCCAGGATCAACAAATAGAGAGAAAACGCGTGAAAGGGAATAGTCCCAGCTGTGAGACTGACACTTATTCAAATTGATATATAGGGTAATATGGCTCATATTGGTTCTCGCGCTTTTTTTAGTTCTCGCGTTTTTTAGTTCTCGTTTGAACGCGCCCCTATATATATATGTATATATATATATATATATATATATATATATATATATATATATAAAACATACCACGAGGGTTACCCATATCTTTTAAAATAACATTTTATATAAAATACCGTTTACATAGAATATTATACCACACATTTGAATAATTATAATAATAAAAAAACAAGAACATTAGTTCCAAATTATTTAATCACACGCATTGCATGTTAAATATTTTTCACTCATTTTTATTAATACAAATTTACAAACCTAAGTTACCCAGATTTATCGAAACGGGTCGGGTTTTCGGGTTTACGAAACAGGCGGATGTTACAGTCTCCCCCGCTTTAGGAAATTTTGTCCCAAAATTAGTAGAGACTAAAATACTATTAAAGAAACGAGGGACTTAAAAGAGTTTTATTAAAACCGACATATTTGACATGAAAATCCAATATGGAACATTCATAAAAGATTTCATCGAGAAATGGAGTATGTCCTCGATTACTGAATCAATTATGACGGTCTCAAACTTGACCTGACCAAAAGGGTTAGGTTAGGAAGGGCGACAAGGAGAATAGATCTTGATAAAATTACCCATCCATGACATACCCATACACACACACACACACCATCCTCTGACCGACTCCTAGTGCAACTTAAAGACAATATCGATGCTTATATATAGGGTGTACCGCAGCTAACCTACCACATCTTTAATATCTTTAAGAGAGTACCGTTCATCTTCAGAGAATATCCTATTCTACACACCAACAACAAATAACGGAGCTTGACATCATAACACTTAGGCAATCATAGAGAGCGAGCAATAGATCAAGGGACACACATCTCATTAAACCGATAACCAATCAAAGACTAACCAAGGAGATGACCACAATGTCCCCTACTTTAGGAGCGAGACTAAGGGGTCGAGAGACACATGTGAGTAATTGTCACACCCCGTTGGCACGGTCTTCGGGTGTGACGATTGTTCCAAAGCTTTTGGTCACGAGAAAAAAAAAGTAAAAATTTAAGCACATTACAATTTAATACCAAAATTTCTCCTAGAGGAGTTATATCATTTCATCATTGATCATAATAACCGAGCCACATACAAAAAGTTACATGATTATCAGTCTATTAGCTACTAATATATATATATATATATGTAGTAGTAGTCACTTCAAAACAGCCCCTATTCATCCACACATACACCCATACTTCGTAAGTGAAACACGCATCGTAAAAGATAAGCACGTAAGAAACACAGTCAGCCATTAGTTACCTGAAAAGCATACTTAAAAATGTCAACTTAAATGTTGGTGAGTTCGCAGGTTTAGATAAAATATATAAACAGTATGATGCATATCATATAAGTCTACAACCAACCCTGCACCCAATACCCAACTCCCAACCGGACTGAGTCCCTGAGCTTCAATGCCTCCAATAAGACTTTTACCCTGTCACAAACATAAGTAAGTACAAGCAGATTAAATGCCGCATTGACCTGTCGGTCTTCTAGTGGGGTTACCCAACTGTGCGTGGGGGATTCCCCAAGTAGTACTACCCATATAACCCGTCGGCTCGACCGAGTTAATGGTTGTATAACGAAACAACAAACGGGGCCAACATAACAGTTAAAGGGTCTCATTCAATAAGAATCACAAAAGTAAAAATAATAGTACAAGTATGCCTTTCACCCAAAATAATTAAAGAAAGGGGCTACGAAACTCACCTTAGTGGTCTTGTTAAATCAACACAATGGTCCTATAATTAAACAATAGGTCACTAGCTGGTATACCTGATCTAAGTATTACTAAACCCGATTAGATTTCATGTTTAAAAGGAAAATTTTAAATGACATGTATCTTTGATATAGTCCCTTTTTAGTACGTGAACTCAAAAATATATTAACACCATTTTTAAAGTGTTAGTCATAAAACTATGACATTTTATCTTAACCTTGTCCTTCTGCCTAGGATTCTGTCAATAATTAAGTTGGATGTTTGAAACCAAAAGTATATCTTTAAGTTTGTAAAATCCAATAGTTACCTCCCAAGTCTTTAATTACCCCACTGGTTCTAGTAATATTACCATGTGTGTAGATATTAGTGTGTTAGTAGTCAAGTTATAATGATAATAAACACTAAGTTAAACTTAAAATCATTTAGTTTACAGATAAAAATTTCACCTATTAATTACTTCAATAAAAATAACTATTATAAATTTACGAAAAAAATAGATGTTTTATTTGTGTGATTAGATAAAAATAGTTTAATATTTAGCATGCAACTTGATATCAATATTTTGAATCCATACGCCAACTCTTTATGTGCCTAATATTTAATTTTAGTTCATAAGTATATTGTTGTAGATTTCCAAAACATTTCGTGAGGTTTCAAAATTATAAGGGTTTAGTAAAAAGTGTTTATAATTATAAAACAGAAGGTTTAAAGATTACAAGAGTTGCTATGGATCTTTAGTACCTTTGTGGTATCTCTTTCTTGAATTCTTACTTGCTGTAGAAGCTGTAGTTGTAGTGAGGTTTACTAAGGCAGTAGGTTTGGATATACTTTTAGGTGAGAGTGAAGTGTTTTATGTGAAGCCATGCATCTGCTCTATGACTTATATAGGGAGAGTAGTAATCATTGCCTAGGTTTGAGGTGTTTAGCAGCAAAAGAGTGTGACACTATTCTAAGTCAGGTGTCATGTTTTGGAATTATATTTACCTAGGTACGTACACGTAGTGTTTTAATAATTTAGAATTAATAATCTTCAAATTAGTAAAATGCTATATGAGCTTTAAAAACATCTCATATAAATATAAAGTTATATGCAGCTGCTTTAGTTTATTATACAAATGATAATTAACATGGTCTCGTATAAGTTAGGTAGGATACAATTATAATTTATTTTATGAAATAAGTATATTTAACATTGGAGGATGGTAATAAACGTAAGGAAATGATAAATAAATAAAGTGTACATATAACATAATGATTTTAGTTTGGTCTCATGTAGGTTAGGCAAGTACTCTAATGTATTATCTATATATATATATATATATATATATATATATATATATATATATGTATATATTCTAATGTAACGTAAAGTAGTCATTGGTGTATAGAAATTGGACCTTAATTTCTAGGGTGTCACATTCTCCCCCGGTTAAGAAATTTCATCCCCGAAATTTAGCTTAGATCGTTTTCCTTGTCAGAGATGTTTTCTTTGAACAAGTGAGGATATTTAAGCCTCATTTGGTCTTCACGTTCCCACGTGAACTCAGGACCTCGTTTAGAGTTCCATCTGACTTGTATGATGGGAATGCGACTTCGTTTGAGTCTCTTAACTTCCCTATCTACGATCTCAATTGGCTCTTCAATAAAATGTAGTTTTTTATCTAGTCGCACTTCGTCTAATGGTATAATTAAATTATCATCTGCCAAGCACTTCTTCAAGTTTGACACATGAAAAGTATCATGTATACCGCTCAATTCTTGGGGTAGTTTAAGTTTATATGCTACCGATCCGACTCTAGACACAATTTCAAACGGCCCAATGAACCGAGGGTTTAGTTTGCCCTTTTTTCCGAACCGAATGATTCCTTTCCATGGTGCTACCTTTAGTAACACTCTATCTCCAACTTGAAGTTCTAAGGGTTTTCGTCTCTTGTCTGCATAGCTCTTCTGACGATCCCTAGCAGCCTTTAGTCTATCTTTGATTTGAATTATCTTGTCACTCATTTCTTGTATAATCTCAGGGCTGGTTAGTTGACTATCTCCAATTTCAGCCCAACATAATGGAGATCTGCATTTTCTTCCGTATAATGCCTCAAATGGCGCAGCCTGAATGCTTGTGTGGTAGCTGTTGTTATAGGAAAACTCAATTAAGGGCAGATGCTTATCCCAACTCCTCCAAAGTCAATCACACAAGATCTAAGCATATCTTCTAGTGTTTGAATGGTCCTCTCACTTTAACCATCAGTTTGAAGATGATAAGCTGTGCTCATATCTAATTGTGTTCCTAGTGCCTCTTGAAGCGATTGCCAGAATCGTGATGTGAATCTACTATCTCTGTCTGATATAATGGATATCGGGATGCCGTTTCTACTAACAATCTCTTTAATATATATCCTAGCTAATTTATCCATTTTAAAAATCTTCTCGTATGGGCAGAAAATACGCAGATTTGGTTAATCTGTCAACGATAACCCATATTGTATCGTGACCACTAGATGTGTTAGGCAACTTGGTCACAAAATCCATTGTGAACCTATCCCACTTCCATTCTGGGATTTCAGGTTGTTGTAAGCATCCTGACGGCTTTTGATATTCTGCTTTCACTTTGGAACAAGTGTCACACCCTGTAAAATTTTGTGTCGGGATGTGAACCAGCGTTATCACAGACAAGGTCAAGAACGTACTCTGGATGATTCAACAACTAGAGCCGTTTGGAAGTTGATAATTGTTTGGAGTAAATTGGAGTTTTCAAATCATTACGCAGCGGATTTTAAGTAATGAGTTACACAAATTGTTTTAAGTTTCACAAAACAATAGTTTTCAAAAGATTTTTGAGACATGACATCGTCAGATGTTATGCCAAGAAAATCTCCAACGGCTACAATCCTACTCCAGAATTTATTGAGAGATCCTAAATGCAACAGTCATCAAAGCAGGTCCAGATAGGTAACAGCAGAAATGTTAAGCACCTGAGAATTCACATTAGAAAACGGTCAACAAATAATTTTGTTGGTGAGTCTCACAGGTTTAAAGTAGCTAGCTTTGAAAAGTATACAAAAGTTGTTATGAAAGTTTGTTTATGCTATTCTTTGACAAAATCAGATAAGACTTGTTGAAATGTTACCATATACCCTGAATTCCGAAACTGACTGATTACCCACTCTTGGCATCTTTGTCCAGCGGATACCGCAAAAGTAAGATATAACAATTTGTACTCTTTGACTAATAAAACGGAGTCATGATTGGAGCGACCGAATCAGAGCAGGGGCGTTAACCCAATAGATCTATTCAAACGTTACCGTTTCATATGATAATTAATCGGATTCAGTTAATAATGGGGTTTGGTTATAACATGAATAAACATGAAATAAAAGGTGTGGACGGCCGAAAGGCACATGTAACAGATAGGTTAACAAAGTCTAATTGTCTAGCATAGTAAAAGTAATATGAATTCTCCCCCAAGTAATTGAAAACAGTTAAAGAGAAAAGGGGCCGTGAAAAACTCACATGATTCAGTAACTGTAGTCGGAAATATGATCAACGGAAATGCAAGCCTAGATAATTATAAGACATGCAATGAGTAATTGGGTTGACAATAAATGTCACTCCAATTAGGTAGGTCAAGTCTTGACGTCAACGTAGCCTTAAGGTTAAGTGATGTGAAAATCAAAGTAAGTGTATCCGGTTAAGTATCTATTTGGAAATAATGTAAAGTATGTATTTTTAATTAAATAAAATATATAAAAAAATTCCCAAATAGTATTTAAAGATGGTAAATATTTATGTAAATAAATATTAAGTCAAAATGAGGGTTTTCATATGAGAAATTGGTTATTTTGACTATGTAGTTGAAAACCGGGCGATTTTACGGTAACCGCCGATTATACGATATTTATCCGTTTAAGCTAGAAATCAACCAAACATGATAAAATATGATTAGTTTCTGTCCAAAATGGGTAACTTAATATTTCAAGTGTCGGTTTGCATTAGTTTGCCGGTTTGATGTAACTAGTGTCGGTTTTGCCGTTTTGGTCCCGTTTGCCCGTTAAATGACACCGTTAGGTTCCTAAATTCACCATAAGCATTTGTAAACATGTTTTCATCATTAAAATAACCCTATGAGTTCATTTGGACCAGGTTTGAGTTGTGTTACAAAAATGGAGTTTCCGGGTTCGTCGGGTGTCGGTTTGCATTAGTTTGCCGGTTTGATGTAACTAGTGTCGGTTTTGCCGTTTTGGTCCCGTTTGCCCGTTAAATGACACCGTTAGGTTCCTAAATTCACCATAAGCATTTGTAAACATGTTTTCATCATTAAAATAACCCTATGAGTTCATTTGGACCAGGTTTGAGTTGTGTTACAAAAATGGAGTTTCCGGGTTCGTCGGGTGTCGGTTTTAGTCCCGGTTTGTGCCCAAATTCAAGTAATTTATAAAGGGATCTTTTGGCTATGTCCTAGGTTCACTTTAACCATCATAACCTACTGTTAAAAAGTCTAAACTTTCTGGTCAAAACGGATCTTTGGTAAAAGGCACTTTCTAGGGTTTATAAAGTGTACTTTTGTGTGTAAAAGGTTCCTATGGTGAGTTTAAGTACAAGCAAACTTTATAAGGTCTAAGATATCATGTCTTGGCCATATCTTCAGTTTAAAAACGGGTCATAGGCATTAAGGGGTCCAAAGTTGCAAGATCTACACATATTACATGATAAATACAAGTTTAATGACTAAAAATGCAAACTAGGCAAATACTTGTGTAAAGGTCTAACCAAACTTATTCTTGAACATAATAATGTAAGTAAATACTAACATGAGTTTCTAGTAGCAAGATACATGGTGAAACATGAAGTTAAATACAAGTAAGTAAGCTTTTATAGTTCAAAATGGTGTTTAGACAACAATGTGAGTCAAGACTTGTAAATGGAGTGATCTAGTTATGAAAGAATACTAGTAATACTTGTTAAGACAAGATTTAACTAGAAGAAATGAAGGTGGAACCTTGTTGGAGGTTGATGATGGCCGAAAATGATGATGATGATGGAGAGTCTTGAGTGTTCTTGCTTCCTAACACCATGGAACATCATAAGAATATGTGTTTGAGTAGAAAATCTAGAGAGAGAGTAGAGAAAGAGGGGACTTACGGTTGGGATAGAAGGAGAGGGCAAGAGAGAGTCTCTTGAAAGATGAAAGTGTCAAATGGGGGCTAGGGTTAATAAGGATGAATATATATGAGTGTGTAAGTAAAAGGAGAAGTGTTTAGTTTGTGTGAGGGTGGGTTTCGGTCCCAATAGAACCGAGAGAGGGAGAGACGGTTTAGAGGGAGAGAAGGAGGGAGTTAGGAGTGTTAGGGACTTGTGATGCTAGATAAATATCTAGTAGATAGTGAAGTTAAATGGAACCAAGTGTAATGTGTGTGTATATTGCGTATGGAACCGAAAAGAAGAAGCAAGGGGGCTCGGGTTCGAGCTAGGTGTTTGGCCGGCTCACAAGGCTTCAAAGAGGGTTCAAGGGAGGTTAAATCTTGTGTTTTAATTGGTGTATATGGCTGCAACAAACAAGGGGGAAAAGGAATGTGAATTGGAGGGAAAACATGGACCAATGGATAATATGTTTGTTGGTTTGTTGAGACAACTTTCACCTACACTTGTGTAGGTTGTAAGATTGTGTTGGAGGTGACAAGAATGTTGGGAGGATGACATGATAAGCATCTTGAAAGTCAACCAAGTACACACAAATGTAACTAGTATGTCTAATGGTAATGGTGGTGGTTGGGTTTCGGTTGGCAACCGATCGGAGCAAGAGGGGGGTCGCGAGTTCGAATCTCGGGTGGTGACGGGTCGCGAGGAGAAGGGACGAGGGAGAGGAGAAAGGTAATGGTGACGGGTTTGTTTAGACGTAAAGGAACGAGAGAAATAAATAAATAAAAACGAGCCTCGAAGGTTTTATAAAATATTTATTCACGACGTTACAAAATAACAAAAAAAATACTTTGGTTTGCATTGAAAATGCTCGAAGGTTAATATCATGAGGATATTAGTTGCATGTATATATATATTACATGCATGTGAAAATACAATTGTCGTGAACGTTAATGAAGCTTTATAAATCATTGTGAACGTAAAATATACTGAGGTTTACGTAAGGAATGGATCACAAGTCTTGGTTTGTTGTCATTGTCTAAACACGTTGTCATTCTATGTGAAATAGTTTCTGTAAGTCATAAAATGATAAAAGGTTGATAAAATGTAACTTATAGCTTAATGATTTAAATGGACGTAAAATGAAATGATAATAATGATAATCCACAAGATGATGGGATCATGTTTAACGTTTACCACATAGTTTGGTAATTTTGATAAATGATTCGGTTAGTCGCTTTATTATTTTTGTAATTCCAGCGACCATTCCGTGCAAAGAAGTCTTCATGTTCAATTTATTGTTTACAACATGAAATAAGGCTACGTCAAGGCTATATTCCTATTGTAAATGAAAGTGATTATGCTAAATTGGCACGTTGCAAGTAAACAGTTATGTAACACGGTTAACACATAAGTATATATTATCGTTTTAAGTCCTTGGAAACTTACGGGTTGTTACAACAAGTTAGGCATTTACCAACATAACAAGCGATGGATCTTTTCATACCAGGCCACCAATACACCATCCTTAAATCTTTATACATTTTATCACTGCCGGGATGGATTGAATATTTGGACTTGTGAGCTTCGTCCAGGATCGATGTCCTTAGTCCATTGAAACTAGGAATCCATATCCTGTTTCTAAACCTCAGGAGTTTTTCTTTCTTGGCTTCCAACTCTTTTTCGAATCCCTTTAAGGATTCATTCTCTCGATTTTCTTCTTTGAGAGCTTCTTGCTGTGCATGCCGAATATGGATAATAAGATTGGATTGCACATCCATTCTCATTGCCCGAACTCTAATGGGTTTGATCATTTCCTTGCGACTCAAGGCGTCTGCAACTACATTAGCCTTACCAGGGTGATAGTGTATTTCGTAGTCGTAGTCGCTTAATAATTCTACCCATCGTCTTTGTCGCATGTTTAACATCTTTTGATTGAATATATGTTGCAAACTTCTATGATCGGTGTACACAATGCATACGGTGCCGTATAGATAATGCCTCCAAATTTTAAGCGCAAATATTACCGCTCCCAATTCTAGATCATGAGTCGTATAGTTCTGTTCGTGTATTTTCAATTGCCGAGATACGTAGGCAATTACCTTACCTTTCTGCATTAGTACACATCCCTATCCTTGATGCGAGGCGTCACAATATACTGTAAAGTCGTTTTTCCCTCGAGTAAGGACAAAACTGGTGCCATGCATAATTTTTGTTTCAGTAAATCAAATGCAGACTTCTATTTTTCTCCCCAATTAAACCTTTGTTTTTCTAGGTTAGTTATGTCAATGGCTTAGATATACACGAAATATTTTCAATAAATCGTCTATAGTAGCCTGCTAAACCCAAAAATTGACGCACCTCGGTTGGGGTTTTAGGGGTTTCCCATTTCTTAATCGCTTCAACTTTGGATGGGTCTACTTGAATCCCTTTTTCATTAACCACATGTCCAAGAAATTGCACTTCACGCATCCAAAATTCGCATTTGGAAAATTTGGCATATAGTTTTTCCTTTTTGAGCAATTCCAAAACCAACCTCAAATGTTGTTCATGTGCTTCTTTACTTCGTGAATAGATTAAGATATCATCAGTAAGTACTATTACAAATTTATCCAGGTAGGGTCTGCATACTCTATTCATCAGATCCATGAATACCGCAGGTGCGTTTGTTAGACCGAACGGCATAACGAGGAATTCGTAATGACCGTATCGAGTTATAAACGCAGTTTTGGATATATCATTCTCGTGAACCCTCAACTGGTGATATCCTGATCTTAAATCTATTTTTGAAAAATAACTGGAATCTTGAAGCTGATCAAAAAGATCATCTATGCGTGGAAGTGGATACCGGTTCTTGATTGTAACTTTATTCAGTTCCTGATAATCAATACACATCCTAAAGGTTCCATCTTTCTTTTTCACAAACAGTACTGGTGCTATCCCATGGTGAATGACTAGGTCTTATAAAACCTTTGTCCAAAAGTTCTTGTAGTTGTTTCATCAACTCTTTCCGTGGGTGCTAGTCGGTAAGGAGACTTTGCAATTGGTGTAGTTCCGGGTATAAGGTTAATTTTGAACTCAACCTGTCGTGGAGGCGGTAGTCCAGGTAGTTCTTCAGGAAACACTTCCGGATATTCTCGTACAATAGGAATGTCATCAGGTCCCTTCTTTTCTGATGCCACGTTGTTGATGTGTGCCAAGGACGCGTAACACCCTTTCTTTAAGCATTTGCGTGCTTTCATGCAAGATATCAGTTTTATAGATCTCTGTGGCTTTTCTCCATAAATAACAAGCTTTCTTCCGCCAGGTAGAGGTATTCTCACCATCCGTTCTCCACATATAATTTCCGCTTGGTTTTTCTCTAACCAGTCCATTCCTATTACTATATCAAAGCTTCCTAGCTCTACGGTCATTAAGTCTATACTAAAGTGATGGTCATCTAAAGTTAAAGTGCAACCATGAATTATTTCTCTAGCCTCTATCAGTTTACCATTAGCTAGTTCTATGGTATAAGCATTCCTTAATTTACTTGGTGCTAATACAATAATGGGTTTAAAAGTGGTTGAAATAAAACTTTTTCTAGCGCCCGTATCAAATAGTATGGAAGCATATTGATTATTAACTAGGAACTTACCTGTCACAACATTGGGCTCATCTCGTGCTTCACCGGTTTCCATTACAAATGCTCTTCCATAGGCTTGCTTGTTTGTAGTCTTAGGATTTCCCTTTAATTTGAGGCAAGCATTCCTCATGTGGTTCTCATCTCCACATTCAAAACATACTCGCTTTGGAGTACCGACTTCCTTACAATCTCGATACAAGTGTCCAACTTTCTTGCACTTGAAACAAGTCAGCATCTTGCATTCTCCTTGATGGTGGAGATTACACTTCTTGCAAAATGGCTGGTTCCCTAGATATGGTTTACTCTCTTTTACAACTCCACCAAAATTCTTAAATGTGCCACGGTCGTTTTTCTTCTTTGATCCGTCACATGACTTACCACCCCTGTCTTCGTCGCTTTTCCTCTTATCACCTACCCTACTTGGCATAATGATCCATTTCTGACTGCTTCATCGGTCAGACTTCCTGCGAATATCACAACCTCGGGGTAAGTAGCTAGCATGGCTGATTTAACCATCCCGCGGATCTGTGGAACTAGGCCCTAAATGTATCGACCTATTCGTTTAGATTCTGGAGTAACTAGATGTGGCACCAAATGAGAGAGTTCATTAAATCGGTCAGTGTATTCTAAGTGGGCGGCCCCAACCATTTCCAATTTCCAAATTTCAGCTTCAAGTCTTTCAATTTCGTTATAGGGGCAGTATTTCTCCATCATCAAATCCTTGAATTCTTCCTAGTTGAGTCGGTTCACAGCATCTCTTCCACGTGTTTGCAGCACCATGTTCCACCATGACAAAGCTTCACCCTTGAGTGAGTGTGATGCATATCTAACCTTGTCTTCATCTGAACAGTTGCTGATATCTAGGATTGACTCCATTTCTTCAATCCATCTTAGTGCTCCGATATCGCCTCCTTCAACATAGAAATCGACAGGTCTGCAAGACATGAAGGATTCATAGGTGCACCCTCTCTTGACACCCTATACAGTGGGCCTTCCATTGCGTGGAGGGTTTGCTTCATTTCCTATGGTGGCATTATTTGGGTTAACAACTCTTGTGTCCCTTGGGTTTGTGTTCCAGGTGTTGGTTCCACCAGGATTTGTTGCACATAAATTTGGGTTACGTGGGTTTGAGTTTCCAGGGTTAGTGTTACCGGTATTAGGGGTTGGGTTAAGTTGCGCCACGATGGCTGGTGTGGCCGCGGCAAGTTTTCGGGCTACAATTTGTGCAATAAGGGTTTCATGATTAGCTGTCGGGTTAACTGGTGGTGGATTTGCTGGTCCTTCTCCTGTTAGAGTTCCTCTGGTTGTACCAGTTCCACGTGGGCGACCTCTCCCTTTTGGTGGCATTTTTCTAAAATAAGGAGGATAATTTAGTTAATGGTGAAATATATAATGATAACTTTCTATAGTTCATGTATCACATTTGCTTAACTACTACACAATCATAATACTAGCACATATACTTATGTCAATATATAGGTAACTACTGGTATAGGAATAGGATAAACTATCCGCCCCAAATCCAATTCCATAATCGAGCTAAGACACCCTTCTTTCCTTCCCTTAAAGTCTTCACCTCTACTCGGGTAGCCTGCATTTCATTATTAATTTCTTCCATTTGTTGAAGTATGCGGTCAGTATCTTGATCTTGACGCTCTAAGAGTGATTGCTGCTTGGCTTCCATCTCCGCTATCCACCCAACCTGTTGGGTGGTATCACCAATTATTGCCTGAGGAGTATGTTGTGCAGAAGATTCGTAGTTTTCTGGCTTTATGAAAATAAAGCCAATAGTAGGCTTCACCTTTTTCCTTGCAGTTATTTTAGAGCAAGTTCTAGGGGTAAGGTGGATTGGGGACAATGAAAGTGGTTGACTTTCGCTTTCTGATGAGGATAATGAATTAGTGGTTTCTAAACTTAAGCTGGATCCTCGTGGTGCATAGTCAGGTGATGACCCCTTGCTATTTGAATGTTCAGAATGCTCGGATGGTTCGGTCTCATGATTCTGTGAGCTACTAGTATTATAGGAAGACATTACTGCGAACAAATATACATGCAAAGTTTTCAAGTAAGTTATGCAAATAATAGTTTTTACCATGAGTTAATGGTTATAGTCTAGGCATATGTTAGATAATACCTAATTCTATAACCAACGGCTCTGATACCAATCTGTCAGACTCCGTTGGCACGGTCTTCGGGTGTGACGATTGTTCCAAAGCTTTTGGTCACGAGAAAAAAAAGTAAAAATTTAACCACATTACAATTCTAATACCAAAATTTTTCCTAGAAGAGTTATATCACTTCATCATTGATCATAATATCCGAGCCACATACAAAAAGTTACATGATTATCAGTCTATTAGCTACAATATATATATGGAGTAGTAGTCACTTCAAAACAGCCCCTATTCATCCGCACATACACACATACTTCGTAAGTGAAACACGCATCGTAAAGAAAAGCACGCAAGAAACACAGTCAGCCATTAGTTACCTGAAAAGCATACTTAAAAATGTCAACTTAAATGTTGGTGAGTTCGTAGATTTAGATAAAATATATAAACAGTATGATGCATATCAAATAAGTGTACAACCAACCCTACACCAATACCCAACTCCCAACCTGACTAAGTCCCTGAGCGTCAATGCCCCCAATAAGACTTTTGCCCTGTCATAAACATAAGTAAGTACAAGCAGATTATATGCCGCATTGACCTACCGGTCTTCCAATGGGGTTACCGAACTGTGCATGGGGGATTCCCCAAGTAGTACTACCCATATAACCCGTCGGCTCGACTGAGTTAATGGTTGTACAACGAAACAACAAATGAGGCCAACATAACAGTTAAAGGGTCTCATTCAATAAGCATCACAAAAGTAAAAACAATAGTACAAGTATGTCTTTAACCCAAAATAATTAAATAAAGGGGTTACGATACTCACCTTAGTGGTCTTGTTATATCAACACAATGGTCCTATAATTAAACAATAGGTCACTAACTGGTATACCTGATCTAAGTATTACTAAACCCGATTAGATTTCATGTTTAAAAGGAAAATTTTAAATGACATGTATCTTTGATATAGTCCCTTTTTAGTACGTGAACTCAAAAATATATTAACACCATTTTTAAAGTGTTAGTCATAAAACTATGACATTTTTTCTTAACCTTGTCCTTCTGCCTAGGATTCTGTCAATAATTAAGTTGGATGTTTGAAACCAAAAGTATATCTTTAAGTTTGTAAAATCCAATAGTTACCTCCCAAGTCTTTAATTACCCCACTGGTTCTAGTAATATTACCATGTGTGTAGATATTAGTGTGTTAGTAGTCAGATTATAATGATAATAAACACTAAGTTAAACTTAAAATCTTTTAGTTTACAGAACAAAATTTCACCTATTTATTACTTCAACAAAAATAACTAATATAAATTTATGAAAAAATAGAAGTTTTATTTGTGTGATTAAATAAAAATAGTTTAAAATTTAGCATGCAACTTGATATCAATATTTTGAATCCATACGCCACCTCTTTATGTGCCTAATATTTAATTTTTAGTTCATAAGTATATTGTTGTAGATTTCCAAAACATTTCGTGAGATTTCAAAATTATAAGGGTTTATTAAAAAGTGTTTATAATTATAAAAGAGAAGGTTTAAAGATTACAATAGTTGCTATGGATCTTTAGTACCTTTGGGGTATCTCTTTCTTGAATTCTTACTTGCTGTAGAAGCTGTAGTTGTAGTGAGGTTTACTAAGGCAGTAGGTTTGGATATACTTTTAGGTGAGAGTGAAGTGTTTTATGTTAAGCCATGCATCCGCTCTATGACTTATATAGGGAGAGTAGTAATCATTTCCTAGGTTTGAGGTGTTTAGCAGCAAAAGAGTGTGGCACTATCCTAAGTCAGGTGTCATGTTTTGGAATTATATTCACCTAGGTACTTACACGTAGTGTTTTAATAGTTTAGAATTAATAATCTTCAAATTAGTAAAATGCTATATGAGCTTTAAAAACATCTCATATAAATATAAAGTTATATGCAGCTGCTTTAGTTTATTATACAAATGATAATTAACATGGTCTCGTATAAGTTAGGTAGGATACAAGTATAATTTATTTTATGAAATAAGTATATTTAACATTGGAGGATGGTTAATAAACATAACGAAATGATAAATAAATAAAGTGTACACATAACATAATGATTTTAGTTTGCTCTCATGTAGGTTAGGCAAGTACTCTAATGTATTATCTATATATATATATATATATATATATATATATATATATATATATATATTCTAATGTAACGTAAAGTAGTCATAGGTGTATAGAAATTGGACCTTAATTTCTAGGGTGTCACAGTAATGGGTGCAACATATATACCTTCAATCCATGTAACATAGATCCATATAGAGCATCACAACAGTTAAATCAAAATAATCAATGATAACCAAAATCTAGGACTCCGGAATATTTATCAAGGCAACGCATCAAGTTCTGGGAACTAGATGGGTAGCGACCCACAACCGGTTTACCTCCCAAGACACAATACCCAGACGAAATCCGAATCAACTCTCGTTGAAACCCAAGACCAATACCCACGAGCAATTCCGATCGCATGCTAAGCTAGCATCACACGCAATCGCTGGTAGTAGCAAGTATGAGTCTCTGATTCAGCAAGGGTAGAATAATGACTAACACTTGAATTAACGGTACACAACCGTAAATTCAAAGCGATAAAGGTCAAAGTGTGGGAAAATAGATCACAACCATCAAAAGATCAATACCAAACCAGATATAGTACCACGAATCTGACGGAATACTCTGCATTGGATACCATGGGTTGAATAGTACTGCATGTATGTCACGACTAGTATGAATAAACAATACATTTCGAAAACATGAATCCGCTGACGTGAGCTGAACCGCATGATTCGTGATATATGAAACCAATGTCACGTATCAAGTAACATGATTTCGATTACCTGAATCTGATGCCATGAACCGAAAGACATGATTCAAGATACACGAATCCGATGACATGAATCGAGCCACATGACTCAAAGTACATGAACCCGATCACATGAACCGAAAGCGTGACTCAAATGCATGTACCCTATATCATGAATCGCAAAAAATGACTCGAAATGCGTGAAACTGATAACATGAACCAAAACCATAACTCAAAATGCGTAAAACTGATAACATGAACCAAAAAGCATAGCTCGAAATACGTGAAACTAATAACATGAATCCAATAGCGCGACTCTAAGTACATTAATCCGATAGCATGAACCAAATAACACGACATCGAGGTACATGAATCCGACAACATGAACCGATTACCACAACTCGAAGTACATGAACCTGATAACATGAACCGAATAACACGACTCTAAGTACATGAATCCGGTAATATGAATCGAATAACATGACTCGAAAGTACATGAATCCGATAACATGAATCGAATAACACGACTCGAAGTACATGAATCCGAATATATAAATCGAGCAATATGAGATGAGAACATAAACCAAGTAATGAGTATCACCAATAGCATATAACCGAACCACACAATAAAATTATGGGTCATGAGTCAGTGGATACAAACACCGATTCTAAGACAAAGTTACCCAATAATCGAATAACAAGTGTCGAGCCAAAGACAGGGTAATGAACACCAAATTGAGATTAGGGCCATGCATCAACACTGAGAAAAGCCGAAAATCAACATCACAATCATGTGGAACGAAATCCGAGCACATAGCCAGAGTCACGAATCAATTGTTGGCACCACACCAAATGAATCTGGTATTAGATGGCAGCAACCTATCTCACGATCAGACTATTGTGTTTACAACAGTCGAACCATGAGGTTAAGCAGCCAACCATCCCGCATAATTCATTGTTTGGACAAGATATGAGCTTCAGATTTTAAATCAAGAACGAATCATGAGCAAATCCGCCTATCGCCAACGAAGCCGATCGCGAATTTGGTGGCTGGGAATGAAGCCCATGAAGGAACCACTGAATCAAAGGAGACCACCATAGACTAACACAACAATGCACTCGAGTGAAAATCTCAAACATGATATAGAGCCTAAAAATCCAAACAACTTACAAAGCACGGTTTGGAAAGCATCACCAAAAAGAAGAGAGAGGTGGAACCCCCAAAACGAGAATCGATCTTGCAGAAGCGATCGCTTCTCGGGGCTGGAACATGGAGATAAGGGTCTCCAAGCATGGAGGTAAATAGATCATAGGTTTTCCAAAGGCTGTGTGACGATAAGGTGACTTGTAATAGGAGTCGCTTAGGATACGAGGCCGGTGTGAAAGTCGATCTGGTGAACGAGAGGAAGACCCATTGTGTCGTCAGGAAAACTTTTCACGGTAAATTCGGGCGATTAGGATGTCTTTGACTCCCCTTTTCTTTCGACTCCCACAATTCAGACCAAGATTGCACGCGCTCCAATATCAAGTAATTGTGGGCTTGATGCATAGCATGAACCTGAGCCCATAGACTGGTTTATTTTCGAGGATTGCCGGGACCTAATAGTCTAGGCGGGGTATGAATGAGTTCTACCGAGACACACCGTTTAAGCGATAACTGTGGTAAAGGTGCAGAGATGAGGGGAAAACAGGTCAGGAAGTGCTAACGGTAAATTATACCGAAGCACGAAAATCAATGAGTTGTGTCGCAAAGCAGACATAACTCAAAGGCCATAAAATCTTAACTTCGAGCAAAAACTTTTGAAACCGGCACGCGTGTAGAGTTATCCACTCGAGAGATCGAATAATCGTAAACTCGTACACATGCAATCCCGTAAACATGTGGACTTGTAAATTCATACACTTCTAAACGAGTAGATTCCTAAACACGTTTCCCTTGAATACATATGAGCGGTAAAAAAAACGAAAACATTTGAAATGGACAGCTTGGATTTCTTGTTAAAACGGACGGTCATGTGCACATTGGCTTGTATACCCACTGATGTGCCCATTTGTTGCCACGTGTGTATGTAATCCCGTATCCATACAACCTGGAAACTCGTGAACCCGTCAACGAGAACTCACCCAAAATACACACGACGACACAAATGGCATGAGAGAGAAAACGATTTAGAAACATGAGGGATGATTACCTGGTTAGAAACATAAAAGTACGGTTTGACATGGACGGATAGACTTTAGATACCAAGACAAGGAGGATAAGTGATTGACAAAATCACAACAATCAAAGGATATCAATATAAGGTTTTTCAAATAGCATAGGGATCGGATACTCAAGCAAAGGCACCAAGGTTAGCCCTGTCGATAACAAGGGTGTTAATAGTGACTAACATGGGTATGGTGTGGAAAAATGTCTAAGGTTTCCACAATGATTAACAAACAACACATGGTCAAGGATAAACCGATGCACCATAGCGAATTGGACACGCGCTGGTGCCCATGGTTGAACCGATTGAGGCTGGGCTCGAGCTGGCCGGTAACGAGTGCCCACGAGATGGTTTAAGTGACGACCATAGGTGTGGCATAACCGAAGCTCGATTGAGGAGTGGTTAGGCTTGCATGATTTACACAAAATGGGTGAAGCCTGGGGCCAGGCTCTATAACCGAGAAAGGAATGAGGGTCACTTCGTAGTCGCTAGAACGATTGATGTAACCCATACCAAGAAAATGGTAGGAATAACCATCAAATAAGACATCGCGCAAGGTCGATTTGAAGCCAAGGGAAAGAAGAACATCGTATGGGATGCCTGAATCTGAGTATCACGAGACCACAAAATGAAATAAGTCAAATCAGAGTACCATGAAATGCAAAGATAAAATAAATGAAATCGGGGCATCATGAAATGACAGGTTAAAATAAATCATAGGATATCAAGAACTGTCAAGAATCGTCAAATCACCGACTTACAAAACAAGAAATCAGGTTGAAAGTCAATCCAAATCACGAGAGGTCGAATAATAACATGTGCATTAGTGAACCGTGAGATAGTGTGACTTGGATTATCCAAACATCGAGAGCCATAGTAATCATAATAGCACGTAAAATCATGAAATCGAGTGATCAAAATAAAACACATCGGAGTGGTTCTGTTAGAACCTATTTGTTAGCAACACAAACTTTTTGTTCTCTTAACTTGTAATTGATACTTTGTTTTGTTATTGACTTTGGATATGTACTCGGTAAACTTTGTTTATGTATTAGCGTACTTGTTATGCTTCTTAGCGGACTTGTGACTTATGTTCCTAGCGGACTTGTTTAACTCTTAGCGTACTTGTTTGATTGCTTATCTTAGCGGACTTGTTTATTCCTAGCGAACTTGTTTACTTAGCAGTCTTGATCTTGTTCCTAGCGTACTTGTCTTGTTCCTAGCGTACTTGTCTTGTTCTTAACGAACTTGTTAGCGTACTTGTTCATGTTAGCGAACTTGATAATGCTTAGCGTACTTGTTAGTGAACTTGAGAATGCTTAGCGTACTTGTTAGCGAACTTGATAATGCTTAGCGTACTTGTTAGCGAACTTGATAATACCTAGCGTACTTGTTAGCGAACTTGATAATGCTTAGCGAACTTGATTTAACTCTTAGCGAACTTGTTGTCCTAATGGAATATTTCACTGAATTCTAGGTAATGATTGTATTGTGTCAAACATTCTTTTTGTCCCAAGCTATCAGGTAGTATAAATACCAATTGGAAAACCCTATTGGGTACGCTTCAAGGAGTATTTTCCTACAGAGAGCTTTTGTGTGTGTGTTCTTGGTGTTAGTGTGTGTTCTTGAGCTTTAGGAATCATCAATGGGTGAGCATTGATGCAGGTTCATCCGGAATCGACCATCACACATGATTTCCGCACTTGTGTGATGAATCATATGAGAACAACGTGCTCAAATCTGGTCCTGACAATTGGTATCAGAGCTTTGTTCTTCATTTTTGAAGGTTTTCTCAAAATGGAGAAAATCTCATATGAGTTGTCGATTTTGGATGGATTTGCTAGTTGTTTGAGTGGATTCTTGGTAGAAATCACTCAATAAACTCAATGCCATACTCAGATTTCTACAAATCTCATGTTAAATAGTCCGATTTTTTGATTTCAGCCATGAACAGTCGCTTTTTTATAAGTCCTGTTCTTGAGAAAAATTTTCCAAACTTGTTTTTCTGTTGATTATCTGTTAAAATTGATGATTGTCGAGGTTAAGACTACTAAAATCGAACATAATGGCACTGATTTCTCTCAAAAAAACATCAAGTATTGAAGATTTTAGAGGCTAAAAGTGGTGATTTTTGGTGTTCTTCACATAAACTCACTATTCCATCAAATTAGGTCATTTAGAGTGATTTTTGGAGTTCGTGACAGTTGAGTAAAATATTCCTACTTGAATTTCGAAACTATTGATGATCGTAAACATTGATTTTGTCAACATTGATTTTTGAGTTTGAATTTGCTCAAGAACAAGCTGTTCAAAATTTGGCTAAGTCTGAAAATTTGACTTTTCAAATTTTTTGCTGAAATCTCGCTTACTGATGACTAATGATGTTTATTATTGTTTGTCTTGTAGGATTTGGGTGATTTCAAGCATTTTTACAACTTTGCAAGCAAGTGAACCCATTTCGACTCGTTTGACCCATTAGCTTACTTTGTCTCAAAGTTGACTAGTGTTGATCATGTCAACATGACGGATCACTTCACTCCCGCCACACAAGGCAACAATAGGCCTCCTAAACTCATGGGGGCAAGTGACTTTGATGATTGGAAGGTGAAATTCCTATCTTATTTGGAATTCGTTGACTTTGACCTGTTGACTTCTGTAGTCGAAGGTCCTGCTGTGTTTGAAGTGGAAGAGGCTACCATTGCTGGCACTGCTGCTGCTGTTGCCGCTGGTGCTGATCCTCCACCTAAGAAGATGATTACCAAACCAAGAAACAAGTTGGATGCTGCTGAAAAGGTTCAACTGAAAACTGACATGCGTGCACTTGGGTGCATTAAGATGGCTATCAATGATGAGTTGTAATACCAATTTCGTGCTGCCACATCAGCTCATGAAATCTGGGAAGGATTGGAAAAGAAATATGAGGGCAACCCGGCTACTAAGGAAAGAAGATTGGATAAGATCAAGTTGGCGTTCAACACGTTCTCTCATAAGCAAGGCGAATCATTTGAAACACATGTAAATCGATTCTGCTGTATTATCACTGAGATGACGACAAAGAACATCCGACCTAAAAATAGTGCCATCATCAAGAAGGTCCTTCAATCCTTTCCTCAAGAGTTCGCTTCATATGTGACTTACTTGCTCGGCAGTAATGATCTTTCTACTGCCGACTATATGGATATGATCGACAAGGTTCGTGAGTATGAAGTTCGAGCCGTTGAGCGCAACGGAAAGTCTCTCATGGGTGTTGTGACTGTTAGGAGTTCTTCAATTGCTCCAAATGCTGCGTTCATTGCTCCCGACCTAGATGATGAGTTCCAATTCTCTGTTCCTGCAAGTCAAAGCCCACCTGCCACTACTTCTGTTCTAACTGCTCCTCCAACTGAAGCTGTCATTGCTCCCGTCACCGGTCAGACTCCAAATGTGACTTTTATGCAACAATCTCCAACCGGTTACTTCGTTCAGCAATCATCTCCTACATCCCAACAGAACACAAGCATGGATTTCGACTTATGCAACGCTTTTCTAGCTTGCATGAATTCTCAGATGTCCGGAAGTCTTGAGTCCATGACCATCTGTCAAGAAGACCTTGACCAAGTTTCTGCTGATGATCTCGAAGAGATCGATATCAAATGGCAAATGGGTATGATAGCTGCCCGAACTCGAAAGTTCTTCAAGAAGACTGGAAGAAAGCTTTTTCAAGCTCCCTCAAACACCAACTTCGGCTTTGACAAGTCAAAAGTGCAATGTTACAACTGTCAAGAAATGGGGCACTTTGCACGTGAATGTCCTAAGCCAAGGACGTGGAATGGGCAATCCAATTCTGGTGGAAGTAACCAAACTCATCAAAAGCAGGGTGGTGGTGTTGCCCAATCTTATCAGAAACAAGGCAGCTCGTCATTCCAGAAGCCACAGGGCACCAGCTCAAATGTCTCTCAACGAGGATCGTCATCTTCTCAACAACAACAAAGATCGGATGAAAGCAACAAGGTCTTGGTATCGCTTGAAGACTCAAACTACAACTGGACCTCCTCGTCTCAGAATCCGTCTTCTAGCCAGAACAACTATGCTCTTGTAGTGAAGGCAAATGATGGAGAGATAGATGTGTCTAACACAACTGACCCTCTCTTTCCAACTAACTTCTGTTTAATGGCTGGAATTAATGATTTAACTGAAGACAATACTCAAGCCACTGGAACTGTTACTGAGGTGAGCTCATCTGAAGTTGAAACTGAGGCAAGTAAGAGGCTTGTAGAACTTCAACGTGAAACCATCCCTGATGAGGTAGAACTTGCTTTATGTTCTGATAAATGTATTGAGCTGTAGCTCACTATCGCGCTTACAACCTTGAGTTGGTCGGTAAGGCGAAAGAGAGTGAGAGCCAAGTTGAGAAATTAAAAGAAAATGAGAAAGACTTTTTGATTAAGATCAAGTCTTTACAAGATGACATTGAGGTCATGAAGCATACGGAAACAACTCTAACAATTCAAATAACTGATCTTTTGGAAAAACTAACTTCTCTGAGGATGAGCTATGCTCAGGCTCGAGAAACCGTTGATTTGTTAAAACTCAATCCGACAACTCTTGGCAATACTGTTGGCCGTGATATTTTTGCTAGACTTAAAACTGGACTTGGTTTGACACGGGAAATTGATGATAGTGCAGCAGAGCATCCGCTTAGCCATAACTATTATAGAGTCCCCGAGTAAACCAAGATTAACTCAAAGAGTCACTTAAAATTCATTAATCCTGAGTTGGTTCCAAGTGCTTCCGAAATCCAAAAGATGGAAGATCAGCTCTCTACCCACACGAGTGGATCTGATCTCCCACCAACCGATGTCGCACTTCACTTTGATGAAGTCAATTCTGATGTTTTAAAAGGTGTTGATACTAGTCTTTCTGAGACTCTGACTAAAGAGGCAGCTGAACATGAATTCCTTGATTTGTTGAAAACATCTGCCGTGGATGGTCAATCGTTCTTGTTTGACGACAACTACAAGATTTTCAAAACCACTGTTGCTCCAAAACGAGCTAAGACCACACGAAGGCGAAAGCCTAAGCAGAATTCCAACAAGGGATTTGCTGATCAGTCTGATGTGAATGAGGATGAGTTCAATCGTGCATTTGCTGAAATGGCACTCAAACATGGTAAGACTGTCATGCACACACAAGCGGGTCTTGTGATCACCGATGGTAAGGTGAAGTCTATACCAAGTTCCTCAACTGGAACTCACTCTACATCAACACCACATGCTGGGCAATCTCCTCAATCAAGCAAATCAAAGGCTGTTGTTGAAAGTTCTGCTCCCACTGGAGCTGTTGACTCTAAAGTTGAAATGGTAAAGATTATCAACTGTTACAACCTCCTCACCAACTGTTGAGTCTGCATTGATTGTGGTAGAGCCTTCTACTCCAATGACAGAAAGTGCTGAAGCTGTTGTTGTTGAAAAGAAGAAAAGAACAAGAAGAAGAAAGAAGAAGGTAGTTGTCAACGATGAGAAGACTCCTGTTGCTTCACCTGCTGAACCCACATCTGTGGTTCTTGTTGCTGAAACTACTGCTTTTGTTGTTCCAAATTCACCATCTGTGCAAAATGGTTGTGCTATCTGTGGCAATCCTCATCACGATGCAAGGGTGTGTATCTACAACCAAGGCTACTACACCTATGGCAATGCACCAATGCCACATGTACACTATTATGAGCAACAAGCAACTGTTGGTCAGAATACACACCTCCACTCGAGAAACTATGGTAATTGCAGTGAAGACTTCTTGGACTTGCGGGATGATTCTATGTTCCAACAGTCTTATCCCAACCAACCGTACATTCCGAGTCAAGCCCCGTATCTACCATAAGGCTTAGGGGGAAGCTTGTATTCACGTCAGCCACACATCAGACAACCACCAAGGATGAAAGCACCAAGTCTGACTCTAATCAGGTCATGGAACCCAAGGCCAAGACCCGGCTTTATACCAAGGCCATTTCCGTCTCAAAGGCCAATGAAAGCTCCAAGGCCTGCAACCACCTTCATTCCACCTTCAGTTATTCCATCAGCTCCATCGTCTTCATCCGCACCATCTTTGTCAACTGTGAAGAAACCGGTTATCAAGAAGACCCAAGGTCAAAATGACCAGGGTCCCTCCTCAAACTAACCAATTTCTTTACTTGTGCAGGGACGTACCCGGAAAGCTGTAAACACATGGTACATGGACAGCGGGTGATCCAGGCACATGACAGGGAACAAGGACTTGCTGTATGATGTCAAAAGAATATCTAACGGTAGTTCTGTTGCCTTTGGGGGAGATGTGTATGGCGGAAGAATAATAGGAAATGGTCTCTTAACAAACGGAGAAATTTCATTTGACAAGGTCAACCTGGTATCGAATCTGAAGTTCAACCTACTCAGTGTGTCGCAAATCTGCGATAACCAAATGCCAATGGTGTTCAACGATCGCGAGTGTCTAATTCTGAAGCCTGGTCTCAAGATACCTGAAGATCAGATCTTGTTTCGAGCATATCGAAGAGGAAACTTGTATGCTTTGGATATGGCGGAAGCAAAGCCAGCAAATTCAATCGCTTGTTTTCTAGTAAAGGCATCAGAAGAAGAGTCAACCATATGGCACCGGCGAATGGGTCACGTCAACTTTAGGAACATGAATCGACTCGTAAGAGGAAAACACGTTATTAGGCTACCGAAGAAAGAATTTTCCATGTCGATAACTGTGTTGCATGTTCCAAAGGCAAACAGCACAAGACGTCTCACAAACCGAAGCCACCTGGTAGAACAACGACAATTATTCAGCAACTCCATCTTGATCTTTACGGGTCAGTGAACATCACGAGTTTAGGGGGAAAGTCTTATTGCCTCGTTGTTACTGACGACTACTCCAGATACTCATGGGTGTTCTTCCTGAGAGAAAAATCTGAGACAGCTGAGATACTAAAGAATTTCGTTACTCGCATTGAAAACGCTCTCATAGAGCGGGTCAGAATAATTAGATCAGATAACGGGACGGAGTTCAAGAATCAAACATTTGACGCTTTTTGCAATTTGAAGGGCATAACACGACAGTTTAGTTCACCGTACACGCCATAGCAAAATGGTGTAGCGGAACGAAAGAATAGAACCATCATTGAGTCAGCCAGAACCATGCTTGCGGATTCTAACCTTAAACTCTCTTTTTGGGCAGAAGCAGTGAATACTGCGTGCTACGTTCTGAACAGAACGCTCTTGGTCAAGCATGCTAACAAGACGCCGTTCGAACTGTTTTCTAAACAAAAACCTGTTTTAACAAGACTTAAACCGTCGAGCAGATGAAGGTTATTTTGTTGGATATTCTATGTCCTCAGCGGCGTATCGAGTATACAACAAAAGAACTCAAGTGATCATGGAGTCGTGCAATGTTAATTTTAACGAGCACACTCGGATCACTCGAGAACCTGATTCAGATATCATGTATGACCTTGACTCTCTTTCTTCTACTTTTAATATTGTTGATTCTGGTGTTTCAGGAAATACCATCTCAGATGATGATGCTCGTGAGGAAGATTTTCCGACATTTGACACATTTGCTCCGGTTTCTTCATCGATTTTGGGAACTATCTATTCAGCAGACCCTCCTGATCTAACATGGGGAAATCAGACGAGTGAGTCAGTAAATCGATCCGGAGAATCAACTTCATCAGCAACTCCTGTTGAAACAGTAATTCCAGTGCCAGATCCAGTTATTATAGAAACAGAACCAGCACCCGCAGCAGTTAAGGGGGAAACCAACACGGAAACTGCTCCTGAAGATCATGATTTTGAATCAGAAGTTGAAGCTGAAATTGACACAGGTGAGGTCCTAGGAAATGATCTGCAAATTGGGAACCTTGAATCTACCATCGAAGACACCGTTATTGAAGAGTCAAGGGTTCAAAAAATTCATCCAACAAGCCAGATTATAGGCCCCGTAGACAAAAGGATCACCCGAAGTCAAATAGAACATGTTAACTCGTGTCTCTTTTCATGCTTCATATCTCAAGAAGAACCTACTTCAGTTGCTGCTGCTCTCAAAGATGACAATTGGATTGAAGCCATGCAAGCAGAGTTACTTCAGTTCAAATTGCTCAATGTTTGGCATCTTGTTGAATCTCCAAAGGGTGTTGAACCCATACCGGTTAAATGGATCTTCAAGAACAAACGAGACGACCGTGGAATAATCATTAGAAACAAAGCTCGATTAGTAGTGAAAGGGTACATGCAAGAAGACGACATTGATTATGACGAAGTCTATGCACCTGTCGCTCGTCTAGAAGCCATTCGGATTTTCTTAGCTTATGTTGCGTCTATGGACATCACGGTTTGCCAACTTGTTGTTAAGACGACATTTCTTTATGGCGAGCTGGATGAGGATGTGTACGTACAGCAACCTCCCGGGTTTGTGAACAAGTCATTTCCAAACAAATGTTACAAACTTGACAGGGCCCTTTATGGTCTGCACCAAGCCCCGAGGAAGTGGTACGAGACATTGTCTACATATCTGCTGGAAAATGGATATAAAAGGGGTGTTATTGATCAGACTCTCTTCATTCGACACGTCGGGAAGGATATGCTTTTGGTTCAAGTATACGTTGACGATATCATTTTCGGGTCAACGAACGTGAATTTGTGTCATGCATTCGAGGACTTGATGAAGAAAAAGTTCGAGATGAGTGCCATGGGTGAATTGACATTTTTCCTAGGAATTGAAGTGAAACAGTCACTAGACGTTATACTGATCAGCCAAGGGAAATACGTTAAAGAAATTCTGAAGAAGTTCGGTTTTCACGACTCTAAGGGATTTTCTACACCAGTGGAAACTCGTCACAGACTGAATACTGATCCTCAAGGAGTCTCGGTGGATGAGCACTTATACCGTTCGATGATCGGGTCGTTCATGTATTTGACGGCAAGTCGTTCCGATATCATGTTTGGAGTCTGTCTCTGTTCGCGATTTCAGAGCAAACCAAAGGAATCACATTTGACTGCGGTTAAGAGAATTTTTTGATACTTGAAGTCGAATCCCAACCGAGGGCTATGGTATCCAAAAGATTCAGCCTTCGATCTTAGAGCCTACTCGGATAGTGACTATGCTGGTTGTCAACTCGATCAGAAGTCTATAACGGGTGGAGCTCAGTTTTTGGGAAACCGACTCGTGTCGTGGCAATGCAAGAAGCAGACTACAGTGTCCAATTCAACTGCTGAGGCGGAGTACATCGCTGCTGCATCATGCTGCTCTCAAGTTCTCTAGATCCAGAATCAATTGCTGGACTACGGTTTGAATTTCATGAGTACTCCTATACATATTGATAATTCTGCTGCTGTGTCTATAGTTAAAAATCCAATTCAGCATTCTAGGACTAAGCATATAGAGATTAGACACCATTTCATTAGGGATTGTGCTGAGAAGAAACTAGTCACCTTAGTTCAGATTGATTCAGAAAATCAGTTAGCTGACCTATTCACTAAGTCATTTGATATGTCTAGGTTCAACGTTCTGGTCACCGCTATAGGAATGATCAACTTTGACTAGGACTAGAACTTCTTGCTCTCTGATACGTTAGTGTCTTGCTCTCTAGGTTGCTTTCTTTTGTGAATTATCTGTGTATATATATCCTAAGTCTTGCATTTCTCTTACTAAAATCACCAAAAGGATTTTACGCTTCTTGCTTGTTTTGCATTTTATCTAATTATTGATGACTGGCTTATTTTATCTTATGTTATTGCTCTTGTTAGTCTTTTGACTCACTTGAGTCTGTTCCTATGTTGTTTGACTTGTTTTGGCTGAGAAAAATATTTCAGTATGTTTGTGTCTCGAGTCAAAATGATTTATGACCTAAGGAATTTCTTATCATTCAAATAGCTTGTTTTTTGAGTCTGTCTGCCGTGCCTGCATCTGTGGAAGATAAAACCAAAAATAGTGTCAATTCTGTAATTGCTTAGTAATTGGCTATACACATGTGTAGTAAATATAGCAGAAAAAAATACCAAAAATATTGAAAAAGCTAAAACCTTTGGTCTGTGGTCGGACAATATGTGAGGAACATGATATAATTCTCGTCTTGTAGATCTAACCATCGGATATGATCCAATCGACCGGTAATTCTATCATTTGATGTGTCCGTAGGCTGGACATACTTAGAAGTAGACTATTTCTGTGATTACACATTAATTTGCTTGAAAATGTGAACCTTTAAGTCTACCAGTGCAAAATTCTTTAAATTTGCCTAAGTCTTAGCTAAGAACGATATGCCAACACACACGAATATTTCTTTAGCATTAAGTCCCTGATTTCACTCATCAGCACACCATCTGTTTTGCTTGCACAAAGACCTTGGTGTCGCTTCATCCATCAATAAATCCGTGGCACATCTGCTTTGCGAAAGCGATGACCTTGTGACCACGCGATCCCATCATCACATTCATCATTTATCCGTGACACATCTGCTTTGCGAAAGCAATGACCTTGTGTTCACGCGATCCATTATAACATCCATTCATGAAATCAGCTACTTAACACTAAAGAAATAGGGGGAGATAAAATATGTTGTCATATGTTGAAGAAATTCCATTTGTACCAATTTTAAATTCTTATGTGTGTGGGCTGTATCCGAAGTGCAAAAATGGCCCATGGTAGAATTCTGGTGACTTAAGTTGTATATAAGGTTAATCACATCTTTCACTAATCGGACAAAACATGATAAATATGTCACAGAAATTTGTTGAAAATTACCTTGTCTGAGCTTAAATGGATAAACAATACCGACAATTTGACTTAGGGTACCGGATCCGAAAGGTGATTTGAATTGTAAGTATTATTGATCACGTAATTGATTGGTATGATTTCAACATGTCTGACCACGACCATAGAAAAATATGTGAATTCTCAAAGCCAATGTGCTTGAATTTCCAAGTTTGGTGAAAAATAGCAACTTGTACTAAAATAAATCTTGGTATTGGTTTGAAATTAACCAACTTGAAAGAAAATGAATTCTTGAGTTCGGGTGGAAAATTGACCCAATTCGGATAAAAATGGAAATTTTGAGTTCGGGTGGAATTTTGACCAATAAAAGTCAAATTTAGGTACTAAGTGTGTCATCATCAAATTTGTTGAAATTAACAGGTACTTGTTTTATAAGTTCAAAATTTATCTTCCTGGTAGGTTACTGGTGACAAGCATGAATTTATGTTTTTTTTAAGTTTTGTAGTTAAATAGCAAATTTTTTAAATTTTGGTAAATTTTTGGACTTAGAAATTTTTTCACTTTTATTACAATTCTGCTCTTAGCGGACTTGTTTTTGCCTTAGCGAACTTATGTCTGAGGCAAGTCCGCTAAGAATGCTCAACAAGTTTGCCCTTAGCGAACTTGTTTGAATGACTTGTAAATGTTTTGTGTTTTTCAAGAAGTCCGCTAAGAACAAATTGTTCTTAGCGAACTTGTTTGTTTTTGAGTCTTTTATATGATGAGAAGTCCGCTAAGTTGAACTTGTCCTTAGCGAACTTCTCCTATGTTTTGATTTTTTTTAAGTGTTTGAGAAGTCCGCTAAGAAGGATTTTGCCTTAGCGAACTTCTCCACTTACATTAAAAGTCTACTGAGGCTAAACAGTTCATAGCGAACTTGTTTATGCTTTAGCGGACTTCTTCATACTTAGAAAATTTTTGATGTCTCAAGTTCCAAGTGGCCTTAGCGTACTTCTCTGAGGCCTTAGCGAACTTGTTTTTTTTAAATCTCTCTTTAGTGTACTTGTTTCAGTCTGGTTATACTTACCGGACTTGGAGACATCTCTTAACGAACTTCTTTAATAACTTAGATATATTTTAAGTTCGCTAAACCCTATACTATATAAGGGAGACTTTGTCATTGTTCTTATTCACGCATTCAAACTCACTCAAACCCGCTCTTATACTCTCGAATCGGCGACGCTCACCCCTCCACTGTTCGATCGAAATCCTCACATTCTCTCTCGAATCTGTCATTATTGTTGCAATTTGGGTTGGTTCGCACACTCTTGTTGCAATCACAGGTTCGATCTCACTTTTATTTGGGTTGATTTTGGTATTCGGTGATGATAATGAGCCGTAGGTCCAATTCTCAGTCTTGTTAGGGTTCTAATGATTTAAATTGATGTAATTTCAGATTTCTTACAACTTTACTTGATCCTATTTCACTTGTGCTCAAGTTAAAGGTATGTGAATCTAATCTCTCATTTATCCATTTGAATCCGAGAACATTGTGTACAGGGGTTCGGTTTAAGGAGTTCGAACTTGAAAATTCTTTGAGTTTTATATAATAGTTGGTTGTTTTTGTTATGACTGATTACTTTGAACCAATAATATTGCTTGTATTGATATTCTATGAACTATAGATCCTATGACCTCTGTTATTTGATTACTTAGGAATTTTTATTATTGTCTACTTTTTTGGAACTTTGGTTGGCTTGATAGAACTCAATGTGGCTACTGCCAATTCAATTTAGCTGTCACAAATCTGATTGTGTATATATGCCTGTGAGTTTACTTTTATCAACTTAGAAGTTTCAATTTGTCTTCTCTCCTGATTAGGTTGACTTAATGAATTCCACATAGTGTTGAAATTGTCTAGTCTCCAATCAAAATTTGTTATTCTTTATTGTTCATGTCTAATTTGAAGAGACTTAACTTGAGAATCTGCTGATAACTGTTGATTAGCATAGTCACTCATCAGTTGATAGATTAAGTTTAAAAGTTTCTTAGTTATACCTTTAAATTCAATTTGCCCATATTTCTCTGTGTTTATTTAAAAATTTTGAAGTCTAACATTGCTTGCCTGATCACAAAACAGAACTTCTTACTGTTAAGAGATTGATCAAGCACATAGCATCCTTTTCATTGATCTTAGCAAACCATAGATCATCTAAAAGGTATGTTGTTCTAATCAAATGGCAATGTGAGTTAAGACTCAAACTTAGCTACACAGGGGCAATCTTTACTTTACTTTAGAATATCTGAAGCTTACTTGATTTCTAATATAAATTGCTTGATCCCAGCAGATTATCCACTGAGTCAATTGAGACATCACTACATCTTAGATTAGATCTTAGTCACCTTTAGATCTTCACAAAGGTATGTGTTTCTCAATATAAGCATTCATGTTATTAATCAGGTAGTGCATCACTTTGATTAAATTTTATGTGCTTATATGTCTCTCTCTGTGTAAATTCTCATCCAATTGAGCCTAACACTGGTGGTTTAGGCTGATTTTGATCCACATGGGTCTGTAACTAGCCAATAACTCAGGTGGAAGGATCTTGGACCCAGTTAGCACTGAGATAGATAAACTTGAATGTCTTGACCTATCTAAGTTGATTTGACCATCTTTGTGACTAATTGAGAGCATCTATACATAGGATGTGATCTATGATACCTCTAAGGTTCATATGAACTGTCTTAGGCATTTAAGCTCTACATGAACACTCATTTGGTCATTTTGACTTTAATAAGTCAAATTTTGCATGAAATAGTTTGTATGAGACTAATGTGACTGTCTTAGCTTGAATGTGAATTTGGTGATTTGGGTATGTGTTATTTGATCCATACATGCTTATATTTGTGTGTTAGGATAAAACGTGACATGTAATAGCTCCATCTAATCTGTTAAGCTTAAATAATCACATTTTGTTCTTTAAATGATCAAATTGGAACAATTGACCCATTAGGATCTCTTACTTGCTTATAAGTGTTACACTTATTACCTGCATCTAATTGGTCTGTGAATTTTAGTTTTGTTATATTCCAACTTTCCTGTCTTACATTTAAAGCATTGTTTTTAACTAAGTTGTTTCTTGTCATAATCATTTAATATCAAATCAAGGAGTTCACAAGCTCGGGTGGAACCAGGTCCCAATGTGACTTTTCCCTGAACTGACTTTACAAAATGGGATAACAAAAACTTCTAGATGTTGATCCCAGATTGCCAAGAACTCCCTTGTTTGATATCTGTGACTATTGTTGAGACCAAGTAGTAGAATTCTCCCTGAAATTCTCCTTGACTCGTCAATAATTCTAAATTTAGTTAACCTAATCTACTCTTGGGTCATTTTTTAATTTTCATGCAAAATATTTCATTTAAGTCAATGTTATTGAGGATTTAGATCTGGCTCCTTGTTTTCCAGATTTTTAATTCATCACACACAACATTTATTTTTCCTGAGATACTTACGTTTGTTAATCATGATATTCCGGTTGCTTGTGATAATTTTGAAGTATATGCACTATATGAGTCAGTTTATGTCATTAATATTTAAATGAAAAGCTCTGTCACTATCACGAGTCTAGTGTGACATGACATTCATCTATTATTAAATTAGATATAATCTTGTAATTCTATATGTGCAGATGCCTCCCAGACAAGCTGCTGAAGCCTTAGAGTATGGTCGCTTGAACAACGGAAGGTGCGTGTTTAACAAAAACTGGGAAGGTGCTGATGAGCAAGCCCTTGACCTCCTGCTTCAATCAAGTTGGGCAACGGCAATGCAGATTAACCCTGTCATCTACAAGGGTATAATAGAAGCGTTCTGGTACAATGCTGAATCTGCAGAGCTTGATGATGAAACAAGTGTAATAAGGTCAAAGATTCAGAATATTGATGTTGAAATTACTGAAGAAAAGATCAGAACAGTCCTGAACTTACAAGATGCTGACCTGCCCAAGACTTTTACAAGGGCTCAGTGGCAGTCAACACTAACAAGAATGGGATACTCTGGTGTTTTCCTCCCAAACGTCAGCAACAAGGTTCAGAAGACCTTATTTCTAACAAATTGGAAGTTTATTATCAGTTTCTTCATTGCAGCATTTGGACACCGAAAGGCAGCTCCAGATGACTTTATTGATGACACCGCATGTGCTATCCATGGGTTTGTCACTGGTGAGGGTTTCAATCTTTCACATCAACTTCTCAAGTGGATGATTTCTAACCTGCACCCAACTGGAAGAAAAAAGAAGTTTCTGATGTACCCTCGATTTGTTCAAGCCATCTTGGATCATTATTACCCAACTCTGGTGAAGCAAGGTGAGACATTCTCCACCAGTTCAATGAATAATGGCTCGTACAGCAAGTACCATAAAGGAAAGTATCAAGGGAATGAGGTACCTTTCTTTCCCGAGATGATTGCTCGATTAGCTCCCGTTAATGATGAAGGAGATATTCAGATGGGTGAAGCTGCAGATGAAGCACAAATTGAACCTACTGATGCGGCTCAAGTCCACCATGAATTGGACTTGAATGCCCCAGTTATCACAGATCCTGCTGCTGCTGCTGAAGACCTTGGGAATCTCCAAGGTGAAAATGTTGAAGCGTCTGAGCATATTGAACACTCCTTTAGTCCAGTGAATGTGATCTCATCAGAAGCTGAGGAAGGTGATGACACAAGTAGTGATGAATCTAACTCCTCAAGCTCAGATGACAGTCCTGCACAAACTGAAGAGATTCACCCTCGGGAATCACAAAGGACTGGAGAATCTTCCAGGGCCTCTACAAATCTGACACAACAATCATCATTTGATGAAAGCTACAAACCGACTGAGGATGATCTAGATGAAGACGACTCTTCAGTGTCTCTCGATCAAGTGGATTCTACATATGATCTTGCAGCTGA
The DNA here is from genome assembly GCA_039602395.1 of Deinandra increscens subsp. villosa. Taxonomy (NCBI): domain Eukaryota; kingdom Viridiplantae; phylum Streptophyta; class Magnoliopsida; order Asterales; family Asteraceae; genus Deinandra; species Deinandra increscens. The sequence goes on from JBCNJP010000025.1 coordinate 50,260,858, forward strand.
GACTGAAAGTCCTCCTAAGTCTCCTCCTACGATGACTAAGAGATATCTTACATTTACTGCTGATGATAGTAATCAATCCTCCGATCTCCTCACGGTAAGAGTGATAAGAAGCAAGTCCTGCACAGAGAAACTCCAAGTCAGGAGAAAGCCCGGTTCAACAGATGAGTATGAATTTTTTGGTTCATCTAGCACTCAACTAGATACAGCTTTAGCTACAACACCTGTTTCTCCATCTCCTGCTGATCACAGTGGTAGGATTGATATGGATATGATACCTCTGGAGACCATAGCTGAAGATGCTGTTATTACCACTGACCCCTCTGGTACTGTGACTACAAGCCCAACAGTTTCTGAATCTGAGAAGATGATGGAACTACAAGCTGAAATTGTTAATCTTCAAAGTCAGAACGATCACCTCAATTGTTCTCTACAAGTGGCAAATCAGAAGATCAGTGAACAGTCACTTGTAATTGCTGAACAGGCAGCTGAAATTCAAAGACTCAAGGATTTGTTAAGCAAATCAGGTGAAGATAAACAACATAGTGACAAACCAGATGGTGATGATGTTGGTGATAAAGAAAGTGAGTTGCCTGAAGACCAGCCTCAAACTAATCAAGGAACTGATGGCGGAAATTCTCAAGATCCTACTTCTTCTACAACCATGCCTGTTGGTAAAGACTCTACAGGTGCTCAAGACACCTCAAGCCCCATGCACGACAGTGATTTTGAGTTTGATGCTGATACTTTCATAGAAGGAGATGAGCTGAACTCCTCAGACGACGATGAATCTTTCGTCAACAGTCTCCTTCATGATGAGCCTGTAGATGAAACTCTGGATTCAATCAAGAAGCTTGCTCCTGTGCCAGAGAATCTGAAACTTCCAAGATTTTCACAGGCAGCCAAGGCACTTGCTATTGAGGGAACTTCTAATGAGGAAGCTTCTGTTGGAAACAAGGGTGTCCTGACCCGACGAATTAACGAACCCGACCGATATTGACCCGTAAGAGTTACACCTGGGTCAACGGACTATTAAATCTAATTAATTGTTAATTAGATATAAACGAACTAAATGGTGAATTAAATAAATATTAATTATTTATTTAAAAATGACAATACAGTCGGTTCAAAATACTCGCTAAACAAAAGACGAACCGATCAGTTGTTACCGGATTAACAGACTGATCGGTTGGTGGATTAAAGAGGAATCGCGACCGGGCCCAGTCCGTCAGGAGCCCCGGTCCGCGATTTTTATTAAAAAGGAGGGAGAGGGGATAGATTGCTACAGAAGTCACAAAACCCTAATCCCCTCCCTCCTCTCTCTCTCTCGGCGCCGAACTGAGCCGCCGGCTCCTCCACTGCCGTCGCCCCTACTGTGCGCCACCACCACCACCATCGTCATCACCGATGGACCCTCGTCTTGCCAGTATCTGTGCCCGTCTCGAGAGCGAAGCCGTCGCAGCCCGAGCCGAAGCCGCAGCCCGAGCCGAAGCCGCAGCCCGAGCCGAAGCCGAAGCCGCAGCCCGAGCCGCCGCCGCGGCTCAAGCCGCCGCTGCCGCCGCTGCCTCTCACGCGCCGCCGCGTGACGACCGACCGGTGGTCCTCGCGCTGCCGGCGCAGCCGAGGCCACCGCGTCCGGTCACGTCGTCGTGGCCGGCGCCGCTCTACCCGTCCGCCGCCGCCGTACCTCCTCCGATCTCCGGCGAATCGTTTGTCGTGGGATCGGTTCCGGTGGCCATCCCGACGGAGAAGGTTTTGTCATCACCACCGATGGTATCTCTACCACCGCCGCCGCCGCTGCCGCCGCCGCCACCTATGGCCGCCGCCGCTGCCGTCGTCGATGATCTGTCTCGAAGGTTCGAGACTGACGTCACTGTTCGTCCTAGCGCGAGCCCGTTGAATCCGGGTGTCTCGAGCGGTTGCTCGGATCCCGCCAAGGTATATCTAATCTATTAGATATTTTATTTATTTATGTATTTATTTATTTATTTAAATAAATATATTTTCTGTGTTTGTCGTGTCGGTGATTGATCCTGTTACAGTTGCGTCCGCGTGTTAATTCGTTTCCGCTGCTAAATTAATTTAGAATTAATTTTATCTTTTAATCGGTTTTAGAAAATTAAAATCGGTAACCCGGATCCCACTGTAAAACCCAACAGTGGTATCAGAGCCATTATCACCGCGCGCAAACCAGATTCGGTCTTTTCATGACCGATAGTTCGCAATTTCGACTTAAATCCAAATTGCGAATTAGAATTAATTTAATTTATTATTTTAATTCCATATATTATATTGTGTGTTACGGCCGACCCCTCTAATTTTGTGATCATGTATGAATGTCATGGCGTGATTTGTTTTTCTCTGTTTGGCCCAAGTTGTTGGCCCAATTGGTTGTTTTTGATTTTGGTTTATTGGACCCGGTTTTTGGGTTTCAAAGTTGTACAAATTTAGAGCTAGGTTACTAGAAGTAGTTTTAGTAATTGTAAATTTGTATGTAACCAAAAGTCGAAGACTGGACACACGCAAGAGGGATGTCAAAGCAAGTGGGAGCTGAACAGGATTCCAGATCGCACAGAGTTGCTATCTCGATCGTTCACCATTTTATAATTTAATTTATTTTAAATTGTCCCATATGATCTCGCTTGTATGGCTCGAGCGAGATCAAGACCTTGTGCCGTTAAACACACAATATGCCATTCGCGACAACTTAGTAATTTAATTAGGTTAAATTAATTTACTGGTCCCGAGTGGAGATAGGGTTTTATCGTTCGTGTCTGACGATGATTAAATATTAAAAGTAATTAATATCCCTATTTGGTAATTCTTTAAAACTGGTAGTTCGTGCCATCCTATCTCAAGTTGAACTTGGAATGTATTTACCGGAGCATCAGTGTTGGAGTATTTCAACACCGCACTTGGTGCCGAGGGTACCTTCTAAGGTGAATGACATTGGAGTATTTCAACACCGTGTCATCACATCGACCATTTAGGACTACTATCGCTTTAAACGTATATGTTCGTGGTGTTGGAGTATTTCAACACCGCGCCACGGATGTGTACTGCTAAAGTGGGCACGGATGAGGCTAAACGTATCGCAAAATACAATTGTATGTATATAGCGGCCTCATACCGAGAGTTGTGACTTGAGTCTCACAATTGACAATCGTTGTCAGTTTGTTTACACGGTTTTGCTCCTGAGGCTCATTTGGCGGTCTCAAGTGATCTCGTCTAAACGAATTCTCATTTTCTTAAAATAAACCTTACCAACTTATTTTAAAGAAAAATAAACATCGAAAATACTGATTAAATTTACTTTGCTTATTTTCAGAAGGCTAAAGAAAACTCACCACCATTAAGTTCAATGGTACAACTCGACCCCTTCACTGAGTCTGGCTTTCTCGCATGGCAGACAACCCTGAGGAACCTTTTAAGGCTCTTCGGGAAACTCTATGTCATTGACCGACCGATCGCGAGTATTCCATCTTACTTGCTAAATGAGAACTCGCGGTCTGAGCTCCAAAAGCACACTGACGATGATAAGGACGTCACTGACCTGATGTTGTCTAGCATGACTCAGGATTATCGGTACAATTTCATGGGGATGTCTGCTTATGACATCATTCGTAAACTCAAGGATTTATTTGAATTGAGTCAGAGGACTGAGCGAGCTGATGCACTTTCACAATTTGTGAACTGCTCTATGGCTAACGACTCCTCTCCATACGATCATGTCATGCTGATGAAAGCGTATCGTGACAGACTGATCGACCTTGGCTACTCCATCTCTGACGGGATGGCTCTTGATGTAGTACTCAGATCTTTGCCAGAACATTATCTTATTCTTGCGATTAATTGTTCGGCTCAGTCGATCGAGGAGGTTATTCCGTTGATACCCAACGTGAAGATCAGGACCACGCCGGACGTGCTCAAGGTTACGAATACAAAGATCTCCAAAGCCAAGAAGGTTAAAGAGGGCAAAGGCAAGAAACCACAGGTTCAGCCTCCTGAGGAGCGCCTGTGCTATGAGTGCAACAAAATGGGACACTGGCGTCGCAACTGTCCTGTTTATCTTGCAAAGCTGAAGATGACCAAGAACTCTAATAAGGGTTGCTCATCAGGTATTTCAATAAATGTTATTGAACTTTTCACTGTTTCCTCCAATTCATGGGTATTTGATACTGGATGTGGTTACCACATTGTTAATGTTTTGCAGGAACCTGAGAAGTGGAAGAAGACAGAACGAGGCCGCATGGACCTCATCGTTGGTGACGGGAAGAAGGTCCCAGTACTTGCTACTGGAACATTTTCTTTTTCATGTTCTTCAGGCCTTGTAGTTAATTTGATTAACTGTTTATATGCACCTGGTTTATCCAGGAACATTATTTCTGTCTCTTCATTGTTTGAACAAGGATTTCGGTATAAATTTAATGGAAATGTGATTTCTGCTTACCTTAATGATATCTTTTATTTCGAGGCTAAACCTCAACATGGAATATATGAGATAGATGTTCAAACAAACGACCAGCTCTATCATGTTTCTAAAAGAAACAAAGCTGATAGTAACGAATCCTCGTTATGGCACCATAGACTTGGTCATATAAGCAAGGCCCGCATCAAGAAGTTGCAAACTGCTGGCATTCTCGAATCCCAAGATGCAGATTCCTTTGATGAATGCGAGTCATGCTTATCTGGTAAATTAACCAAGTCACCCTTCACCCACACAGGTGAACGGGCCCAAGGATTGTTAGGCGTTATTCACACTGATGTGTGTGGACCCTTTCGAACCGAGACGAGAAATCGTGAACGGTACTTCGTGACTTTCATCGATGACTACAACAGATATGCCTATGTCTATCTGATGAAACACAAACATGAAACTTTTGAAAAGTTCAAAGAGTTTCAAAACGAAGTACAAAATCAGCTAACTCGAACTATTAAAATACTTCGATCAGATAGAGGCGGTGAATACCTAAGCGCTGAATTCCTAAATCATCTGAAGGAATGTGGAATCGTTTCACAACCTACTCCACCTGGCACACCCCAGTTAAATGGCGTTAGTGAGAGGAGGAATCGAACTCTGCTTAACATGGTTCGATCGATGATGTGCAGGACAACCTTGCCGCATTCCTTTTGGGGATATGCCATCTTAACCGCCGCTCGCCTAATAAATCTGGCACCGACCAAGAAAGTAGGGAAGACCCCATATGAGATATGGCATGGTTCTCTTCCCAAACTTTCATACCTCAGGGTATGGGGATGTGATGCTTATGTCAGCAGTGATTCTGATAATAAGCTCGATCCTCGAGGCGAAAAGGTAACTTTCGTTGGATACTATGGTAATACCGGTTATTACTTCTACCATCCCGATGCAAACACTGTTTCCATCAAGCGGAAAGGTAAATTCCTTGAGAAAGAATTTCTCACTCGAGGAACAAATAGTGATCCAGTGGATCTTGAAGAAATTCAAGATTCACCTAACCCTGAAGCGGTCGCTGTGTCTGACCGACAAGTTGTTGTCGCACCATCAGACCCAAACACAAGCACAAGCGTTCGTAGGAGCGGAAGAACACGATATGAGCCTGATAGATACCTTGGATATCATGAGGCCTTCGATGTTCTATTAATAGCCGATTCTAACGATGAACCTATTAATTACAAAGCTGCTATATCAGATCCGGAATCTGATAAATGGCTTGAAGCCATGAACGCTGAGATGCAATCTATGCGTGACAATCACGTCTGGGACTTGATTGAGCTACCCCCCGGTACACGGGCAGTAGGGAGCAAGTGGATCTTTAAAAGAAAAACTGACATGCATGGAAATGTGCAAACCTACAAGGCACGGCTTGTAGCGAAAGGTTTCACTCAAACTCAAGGGATTGATTATGATGAGACTTTTTCGCCCGTTGTCATGATCAAATCGATCAGGATTCTCCTTGCCATAGCCGCATACCATGACTATGAGATATGGCAAATGGACGTGAAAACCGCCTTCCTGAACGGACAACTCGAAGAAGATGTCTATATGGTTCAGCCTGATGGTTTTGTCGATCCAGAGAATCCAAACAAGGTTTGCAAGCTTAGCAAGTCCATTTATGGACTCAAGCAAGCATCTCGAAGCTGGAATCTTCGTTTTGATCAGAAAGTCAAAGAGTTTGGCTTTGAACAAAACAAAGATGAGCCTTGTGTCTACAGAAAGGCAAGTGGGAGCGCTGTATCGTTCCTCGTACTGTACGTGGACGATATACTGATCATAGGAAACAACATACCCATGCTTAACGAAGTTAAGAAATGGCTTTCATCTTGTTTCGCTATGAAAGACCTTGGAGAAGCCGCTTATATTCTGGGAATCAAGATTCACAGAGATCGATCTAAGCGCCTTTTGGGACTCAGTCAAAGCACATACATAGATAAGATCATAGCTCGGTTCAATATGAGCAACTCCAAGAAAGGAGCAGTTCCCATGACTAAGGGAACAATATTGGACAAATCTCAAGCACCTAAAACGGAGCGCGAGATAAGCCAAATGGCATCGATCCCATTTGCCTCTGCTATTGGATCTATCATGTACGCCATGCTCTGCACACGACCGGATGTCTCGTATGCATTAAGCGTGACAAGTCGGTACCAACAGACGCCAGGGCTAGCTCACTGGACGGCTGTAAAGAACATACTGAAATACTTGAGAAACACTACTGACATGTTTCTCGTATTCGGGGGTGTTGATGAGGAGCTCACTGTAAGATGTTACACTGACGCCAGTTTTCAGACTGACCGAGATGACTCTCGCTCACAGTCAGGATTCGTATTCACTCTTAACGGAGGGGCTGTTTCTTGGAGAAGCTCAAAACAGCCAGTAGTAGCTGATTCTACTACTGAATCCGAATACATAGCCGCCTCAGAAGCTGCTAAAGAAGCCGTGTGGATGAAGAAGTTCATATCCGATCTCGATGCTATGCCAAGTATTAGGCAACCCATCGAGATGCTGTGCGATAACACATGCGCTATAGCTCAAGCCAAAGAGCAACGGTCCCATAAGATGGCCAAGCACGTACTGAGGAAATTCCACTACATAAGAGAAGTAGTCGACATAAATGAAATCAAGATAAGCAAAGTACACACAGATCAAAACTTAGCTGATCCCTTCACTAAGCCTATGACTCAGGAGACTCATATACGCCACAGAGAAGCGATAGGGCTTAGATTAGCTAAAGACATGTTTTGATTCAGTATTTGGATGTATGAACACCAACAGTTATCTGTATTATTCTTATTCCATCTGTTTTATGCAATAATGAATTACATAACTGTGTTCAATATTTGTACGTTTAATCCATGGACAATAAGTTCTTGTCCTAAATGTCCGTAGTCGATTAGTAAGTGGGAGCTATACTAAAGTAAGACTATTGTGACAAGTTGAACTTTAAAGTTGTTTAACGTTCAAACTCACAGACCTCATTGGTGAATGACGTTGGACGTAACTCGCATCATGCAGCGCAAACATGGAAACTTGCCTGCTTGATTAAATGCATGCTCTAATGTATCCTTAGACCTGAGACGCATATTCGAACTCCTCTTTACTAAAGAACATTCTTTGATTGTAGCCTAACGTTGTCGCGTAACTGCCAGCCATAACGGCTACTTTTGGGAATGGCTCTGAGGTTTAGTGGGAGCTGTATGCCTCAACAAGGGATTCTGTACTCTTGCTTCGGCAACGGTTAGACATAATGGCGCCCTCGTTGGTTCCAAGTGATAAGTGTGAGGCCTCACCCAAACTTACTGTGTGTTTGTTGGATCACTTCGAATTAAATCGAGAACGAAAATCGATGAATAAAATATGAGAGTCCATGTCTCATAATTCATCAATGTCTTATACAGAAAGGAACATATGACAATGAATGCACAAGTCATGAGTCTGCTTGATTGTCAATCAGATATACTTTGGCTGACGACTTAAAGTGTCAATATTAGTTGGTGTAGTCATGCATAGCTAGAGTGCCTCTGACTGCGCTCGTTAAACTGTCGCGTTCAGTCCAAGTGGGAGACTGTTGGAAACAAGGGTGTCCTGACCCGACGAATTAACGAACCCGACCGATATTGACCCGTAAGAGTTACACCTGGGTCAACGGACTATTAAATCTAATTAATTGTTAATTAGATATAAACGAACTAAATGGTGAATTAAATAAATATTAATTATTTATTTAAAAATGACAATACAGTCGGTTCAAAATACTCGCTAAACAAAAGACGAACCGATCAGTTGTTACCGGATTAACAGACTGATCGGTTGGTGGATTAAAGAGGAATCGCGACCGGGCCCAGTCCGTCAGGAGCCCCGGTCCGCGATTTTTATTAAAAAGGAGGGAGAGGGGATAGATTGCTACAGAAGTCACAAAACCCTAATCCCCTCCCTCCTCTCTCTCTCTCGGCGCCGAACTGAGCCGCCGGCTCCTCCACTGCCGTCGCCCCTACTGTGCGCCACCACCACCACCATCGTCATCACCGATGGACCCTCGTCTTGCCAGTATCTGTGCCCGTCTCGAGAGCGAAGCCGTCGCAGCCCGAGCCGAAGCCGCAGCCCGAGCCGAAGCCGAAGCCGCAGCCCGAGCCGCCGCCGCGGCTCAAGCCGCCGCTGCCTCTCACGCGCCGCCGCGTGACGACCGACCGGTGGTCCTCGCGCTGCCGGCGCAGCCGAGGCCACCGCGTCCGGTCACGTCGTCGTGGCCGGCGCCGCTCTACCCGTCCGCCGCCGCCGTACCTCCTCCAATCTCCGGCGAATCGTTTGTCGTGGGATCGGTTCCGGTGGCCATCCCGACGGAGAAGGTTTTGTCATCACCACCGATGGTATCTCTACCACCGCCGCCGCCGCCGCCACCTATGGCCGCCGCCGCTGCCGTCGTCGATGATCTGTCTCGAAGGTTCGAGACTGACGTCACTGTTCGTCCTAGCGCGAGCCCATTGAATCCGGGTGTCTCGAGCGGTTGCTCGGATCCCGCCAAGGTATATCTAATCTATTAGATATTTTATTTATTTATGTATTTATTTATTTATTTAAATAAATATATTTTCTGTGTTTGTCGTGTCGGTGATTGATCCTGTTACAGTTGCGTCCGCGTGTTAATTCGTTTCCGCTGCTAAATTAATTTAGAATTAATTTTATCTTTTAATCGGTTTTAGAAAATTAAAATCGGTAACCCGGATCCCACTGTAAAACCCAACAGCTTCTGCTGCATCTGACATAGATATTCAACTCTCTCTTGTACCCTCCTCTCAAACTTCAACTGACACATCCACTGCCTTAGTTCCCTTGACTGAAGGAGTCCGTCATATGCACGTTGACCCGACCTTCCTAGATTTTTCTATGGCCAACTTCAGGGAATACTATACAGAAAAGATCTACTCGAGAAGAAACTCTTGTGGTAATTCGATCGAGTCAATCGAAGATGACACTGGTGAAGTCTCGTATGAGGAACATCCATATTTTGTAGACTTCGGTGATGAAGAAGACATGAATGAGCTAGAAGAACGAATGAATGTGCTCATGAATGATGCCAATCCACTGAATTACATTGATCTGGATCTGATCGAGAGTGAAGATGAAGAAATGGAACCTCTGTTTCCCACTCCTATTCAAGTGAAGAAGGAGGTGGATGATATTTATGTGCAAGTTTCACTTTCTGAGCTTATGCAAACCTCAGCTAAGGCTTCTGCTTTGGATATTGCTCCCCATGTTTCAGGTTTTATTCCTGCAGATGCTAACATCATCAACCTTGAATCAAGTGCTGCCCAAGAACTGAGAGTCAATCTGTTCCTACTGTATCGACTGAGCAAAGCTTCCGTGATCAAATCTTTGAAGCCTCCTTTGTGCACTTCTCCTCTGATTCTGACACTGAAGATGAACCCAATGTGACTGCAACTCAAGAGCCTGCGGTTACAGAACAACCTGGTCCTTCTGCTGAGGATAGAGGAAAAAGGATATTTACTCCTGAAGAGATTGCTGAAGAGCATCTAAAAAGAGAAGTTGAGAAAGAAAGATCCTGTAGAGCGCTTATTGATGAAACTCACCGGGAACAAAATAAACTAATCAAGGAAAAGGCCGAAGCACTCAAGAGATATGAATCAAACTGTCCTCCTGCTGTCATGTATGCAAAAGGCTCGAGTACTTTTCCGGATCGTTCAGAATCAACAAGAACAAATGAACCTTTCATCCGCATTGTCACAAACTTAGAGGGCACCAATGTGGATGCTGATGACACCTCTGTTACAGCCAACATGGTTAGAACTCTAATGAAAGACAACTTCTCATTAAAATATCTGATGAGTCTCACTGACACTGAGTTAACCAAGCTGTACACTGACGAGGAGAGGTTGAATTCTCACCTACCTCAAAATCAAAATGTTGAAGCACAATCTGATCTCCTAGCAGATATCTTTGCTGACACAGCTAAGACTGTGGACTTTCTTCCCATCCGCGATCATCTCTCTGATCTTACCCTTGACATCGGCAAGACATACATTCCTCCTCTAGAGAACTCTTCCGTTGACCCTCCTGACTCTGAAGCTTACATTAAATCCACCACCAACAGTATGACTTCTGAAGCACTCCGCAACTTTTGTAAATTCAAGAACATTGATAAAAAGGAATACAACAAGAAGAGACTTACTGGTCTCCGGAAGTTTGTGTGTGAGTACCGGAAGACAGAGCGGTTGGCTAAGTTGGAACAAATAAGAATCAATGAAGAGGAACGGGCTGAGGCTCTCAAGAGAAAAGATAATCCCCCAATCTATGACGAATGGGAAAAGCTGACTCCTAACCTGAAGGCTATGCAACTATTTGCTGCCAAGAACCTAAGGAAAATGCCTAGCAACCTGAATGTCAATCATGGGATGAAAATCTTGGGTTGGAAGTATGATGAAGCCTTTAATGCTTTCATGGTAAAGAGGCAAAATGGCTATGTCCAAATATTCGGAGACTTCAAAGTTCTTACTAGCTTGTTCTCTTGGGAACTCAAACAGCTTAAGTACCTGGACTTGGTGAACCACACTAAACATCCAAAGGGTATAAGGGATGCTGCGTTGATCCAGTCTGCTTATGATGATAAGAGATTCAGTCAAGATCTAGAAGCAGAGAGAAAAGCTCAGTTGGCTGAAGACAAAAGAAGACTTCGTGCTCCTCACCGTGGTATGTTCAAGGATATAGGAAAGGAAGTGAAAGCAAAGACTATCCCTGAAAATCAGAAAAATGCTCCTATGATCAGTTGGTACTATAATGGGATGACTCATGAGTTGGTAATTAAAAGAGATGGTGCTGACGCTATCAGAATATTTGCTGTAATAGAACTCCGTCTTCTCTCTCGATCTTACTTGAAGATAATATATTATGAGAAAATGCGGACCATACATGTACAGTTAAGACCCTATGAATGCTACGATGCCAACTACTTTTTGATATTCTTAAACTGGTGGTGTACAAGGCTTGCAGAATTAGGTAGACTCACTCTTGATTCAGAACTCCTGAGAACAACAAACTGTTGATTGATTGAAGAACATGGTTCAAGTGTCATTCTGGATAAGTCAAGACGATTGGTCGAGCTGAACAATTATAATGACCTAAAGAAGCTTGTTTGGCAAGATCTCTACAGGCTGTATGATATAGGTATTCACGTACTTTCTGATAAAGACAAACCTGCAGCTAGAGAGAACTGGAGATTTCTGCTAAAACTGATCGGTCAAGATGCTTGAAGCTCGAGAGTTTGCATTGCCAACAAGGGTGGAATTGTTAGAACCTATTTGTTAGCAACACAAACTTTTTGTTGTCTTAACATGTAATTGATACTTTATTTTGTTATTGACTTTGGATATGTACTTGGTAAACTTTGTTTATGTGTTAGCGTACTTGTTATGCTTCTTAGCGGACTTGTTACTTATGTTCCTAGCGGACTTGTTTTACTCTTAGCGTACTTGTTTGATTGCTTATCTTAGCGAACTAGTTTATTCCTAGCGAACTTGTTTACTTAGCAGTCTTGATCTTGTTCCTAGCGTACTTGTCTTGTTCCTAGCATACTTGTCTTGTTCTTAACGAACTTGTTAGCGTACTTGTTCATGTTAGCGAACTTGATAATGCTTAGCGTACTTGTTAGTGAACTTCAGAATGCTTAGCGTACTTGTTAGCGAACTTGATAATGCTTAGCGTACTTGTTAGCGAACTTGATAATACCTAGCGTACTTGTTAGCGAACTTGATAATGCTTAGCGAACTTGATTTAACTCTTAGCGAAGTTGTTGTCCTGATTGGATATTTCGCTGAATTCTAGGTAATGATTGTATTGTGTCAAACATTCTTTTTGTCCCAAGCTATCAGGTAGTATAAATACCAATTGGAAAACCCTATTGGGTACGCTTCAAGAAGTATATTCCTACAGAGAGCTTTTGTGTGTGTGTTCTTGGTGTTAGTGTGTGTTCTTGAGCTTTAGGAATCATCAATGGGTGAGCATTGATGCAGATTCATCCGGAATCGACCATCACACATAATTTCCGCACTTGTGTGATGAATCATATGAGAACAACGTGCTCAAATCTGGTCCTGACAGGTTCTCATCTCCCGATTGGGAAACTACACCCATGACAAATCAGAGTAAGGTCCTAGTGATTGACATTCTTTGGCCTAATAGGGTTCGACACTCTAGTCGAGGCGTCCCATGTGAGCCTTCAGGTTTGTCAATTCAGGTGAACGATTTTCTTGACGGAGACCCTGACTATCGGTGCTTTCACCCTTCCAGTTACTACATGTTAGTCACAAAAACCCGTTTTGACGAAATAATAAAACCGAAAATCAATTTCCTAGATGGTATGTAAGGCACCATTTCTAAGGAAGGACGCTATGAAGCCTCAAGTGATCTGTGTGGAGTGGGTGCTGATCAACAAGAATCAATGCAAGGATTGAAATAGGCATAATTAAGAAGCATATAATGGACATGCATTTCATGTAGGCATACTATGCACGAGGTATTCTTGCGGGACACCTAAGGAAATAGTCTAGGTCAAGGCGCTTCTAATAACCTAGATCCCTATAGCCGTGGCTCTGATACTAATCTGTCACACCCCAACCGACAGCGGAAGATGTCAGGACACGATGATTATCCAGATGCACACAACACTATTAATGTTGCAATATTCTCAGTCAGCCCATTTCATATAAATCAAACAAAGCATTACAATGCAAGAGTTAAACAATAATATTCAACAAATTAATCCTTTTAATTTAGGTCTCATTAAGTCCGCATACAACCTATGGTTTCATCAACAAGGTCATCAATCTCAAACAGCAAAGCCTGCAACATGTATAAAATATGGTCAACTACGAATAGTTGGTGAGTAATCATAGGTTTATATATATATATATACGATCATACTTGAACATGCGAATCAATGTTAAATGAATGAACACGAGTATGGCAAACAATTAATGAACTAAAGCACATGGGGGTCGACGTAATCCAAGACCTCGACATTTAGGCTTTCAATCACAAGGCGCCACACGCGAGGCAGACCAAGTGGGTTGCCAGACCAACGAATCCATTATTGTAACCCTAGCTCAAATGAGTTAATGAGATACGTCTATGAACATGAACATGAGCAACACACATAAGTACAATACACAACATAATCCATAGCAATGATCCAAACAAGTTCACGTATACAAGGCACATAGATCAAACACAGAGTTCGCATGCGTTTTGAAAAGGTATAAAGTTTAAGAACACGAACTTTAGTTTATACGGTACATGTTGCACCCCAAATTTAAAAGGAAAAGGGGCTATGATACTCACCGGATATGGAGACACAAACGTACGAATGACACTGCGTAACCAAAAGATAAGACCCGCATATTACCTGGACGACCGAATCGGGAACGCAGAACCAACAACAATAAACAAATATAAGTATTTATAAGATTAGTTAAGTCTTTTGAAACGAAGCGACTTAATGGACGCAACCAACTTAACAACTCGATAGTGAACAACGAACGTTCAAGGTCGAAGTGTTGGTATATTCGAAAGCCGACTACAAAATGATAAATAATTATAATAAATTATTTGTAATTCTTATCGGTAAAAATATATATATTTTTATGATTTATAAGAAAAACTTAATCGCATAACATTACGATGACCCTCATGTATATTCACACATAAAAAGTCAACATAACATTCAAACTCAAGTTTTATCCAAACCGTGTGTCGGTTTTTTTAGACTTCAAGTCCACCGAGTCCAAATAATAACAATTTAAATATGATATTATATGCTGGTAACTTATGTTTAGACAAGCTAAGTTACTAGCAATATCGAAATGGTGTTGATGATAATCGCCTGATAAATTTACGAAGTTTAGTGTACAAAATCACTAGTTGATAAAGTGATTTAATGAAAAGATGGATAATTTAAATATGAAATTGGAAGTTTTATTCATGATTGAATAATTTAAAGAATGAGAAATAAATAGTCTTAAATTCGCGAAAATAATTAGTTTATGAACTTGTATTATGCGAATATATATTAATGAATGCTATTGAAAGGAGCTTTAATAAACATTTAATCGTTGACAATATTAAAGAAAAGAGCTTGATTGATACGGGTGGATCGTTAGCGGGTTTTGCACCGATATAGGTCTAAAGTTTAGGTCTAATCGTTGAGAATTTAAAACGAGGAAGGCTGAGAAAAAGAAATTAAAAGAACAACAGGCAGTCTCCGAGGTCGAACCCAAGACCTCAACCTTCGAAACCTGCGCCTAAACCATTGAGACAACATCTCATTTTTGAAATCCGATTAGTTCGAAAACTATACGAATACTGTTTCTCTGAGTCATCTTCCACAAACAGAACCCTATTTTGCGATCCACCATGAACGAATCCAAAAAAAGAAAAAGAAAAAAAGAAGCAGCTTGATCAAAACTGAATCATACGAAAGAACCATAGCATTGAATAGATTAGCTCTCATTATTTATTTATTTTTTTTTCCTTATCTAAAATTAGAACGAAACAGTGGCTCGGAGCATGACGGTGCTTCAGGTTTGGCGGCTCGATCCAGACTCCCCCTTCACTAGAGGTGATCCTGGTAGTTGAAGACGATCGAACAACGACAAAACGATGGCCCGAGACAAACCTTATGAGGTGAACTGTGGTGATTTGGAAGGAAGGAGACGGGTCGGAGGTGATGCCGCACGATAAAGAGGATCGGAAAAAGGGGGTAGCGGCGGTATTTGCAAATTTCTCGGGAGCTAGGGTTCTACACCAATTTATAGACAATTTAAGTTTGGGCTAGTTACCATTTAGACCCTCGAGAATGAAAGCTAATTTATTTCAAACCCTAACCTTCATGTTTTGAATACAAAGTTTATGACATAGAATTTAGTCCCCACTAACATTTATGAGATACGTTTTAACAATATTGATATATATATATATATATATATATATATATATATATATATATATATATATATATATAGGTGAAAGTTCAAATACAAAGGGATATTTCTGTGCGAAGTGATGTTAGCTTTTGATTTGATAAGTGAGTGGTCCAGATCTGAGTTGATATAATCCAGATGCAAAACAAAAAATTAAACGTGCAAATAACCTATAGGGGTAAAATGGGTATAACCTAAAAATAGTTTCCCCCATATTTTTTAAACGTCTATAACTTTTTCATATGACATCGGTTTTTATAAAAAAAATACACCATAAAATCAAGCATTTAATTCTCTTTAATTCGAGTATAGTATTGCTATACTTTTTTTGAAGTTAAAAAACTTTTTTTTAGAACTCGACTATGCGTCAAGGTGATGTTTGCGTGATTATGAAATAAAGCATGCGTGATTATTATATTTAGTGGCATAATGGTGACAATTGCCTTTTTGACATCA
The DNA here is from genome assembly GCA_039602395.1 of Deinandra increscens subsp. villosa. Lineage (NCBI taxonomy): Eukaryota > Viridiplantae > Streptophyta > Magnoliopsida > Asterales > Asteraceae > Deinandra > Deinandra increscens. Next base: position 50,276,779 of record JBCNJP010000025.1, read on the forward strand.
TTTTTGCTACCAAAACATATTTGGTGGTAAAATGGTGACAATTGCTTATGAAATAAAGCCTTGCGTATTATGACCTCTACATTTTTTTCTCAACATATTTGGTTGCAAAATGGTGAAAATTGCTTATGAAATAAAGCTTGCGTGATTATGTATAACTTGCGTGATTATGACCTGTATATTTTTTCATAACATATTTGGTGGCAAAATGATGATAATTGCTTATAAAATAAACATATTTGGTGGCAAAATGGTGTCAAATGGTGACAATTGCTCTTTTGACACCATTTTTGCTACCAAACAAAGTTGGTGGCAAAACTTTTTTTTAAGTTCGTCTTCGTAAAGCTTGCGTGATTATAATATAACTTACATATTATGACTTGCGTGTACAGAGGCTTTTGTTCACAACATATTTGGTGGCAAAATGGTGACAATTCCCCTTTTCACACCATTTTTCTACCAAAACATATTTGGTGGTAAAATGGTGACAATTGACCTTTTAACAACATTTTGCTACCAAAACATATCTGGTGGCAAATCTTTTTTTTAAGTTCATCTTCGTAAAACTTGCGTAATTATGTAATATAACTTGGGTGATTATGACATGTGTGTACAGATGTTTTTTTCACAACATAGTTTGGTGGCAAAATGGTGAGAATTGTCCTTTTGACATCATTTCTCTACCAAACACATATTTGGTGGCAAAAGTGTGTCAATTACCCTTTTGACACCATTTTTTTAAGTTCATCTATGTGCTCTTGTATAACTTGCGTGATTATGACTTGCTAGGTTTTTTCACAACATATTTTGGTGGCAAAATGGTGACAATTTCCGTTTTGACACCATTTTGATACCAAAACATATTTGGTGGCAAAATGGTGATAATTGCCCTTTTGACACCATTTTGCTACAAAAAACACGGTGGCAAGATCTTGCGTGATTATCAAAGCGGACAATTTTACCCCCTTCGCACGCAAAATGCCCTTTATACAATAATTTTCCCCTATATATATATATATATATATATATATATATATATATATATATATATATATATATATGGGTTAGGTTCAAATGAGAACTTTTTGTTTTGAGAACTTTTGAGAACTTTTGAGAACTAAATCTCCACCACTAATTTCAGTTGGGGACCACTACAATTCATGGGAGGGGGGTATATGTAAATATAACTAGTGGCTTAAAATGGTTCTCAAAAGTTCTCTCAACCAATTAGTTCTCAAATGATCCTCTCCTTATATATATATAAGGATCATGCGAAAACCCTTTATATTACGAAAACGCGAAAACCAATATTAAAACCTACATAACTTCTTCATACGTTAATGTTTTATTTCATAAAATTCACGTCAAATGTCCTAGAATTACGTTATCTCCAATTCTGGAAACAAATATTAAAAAAGAAAGTTAACGGTTTTTTTCGTGTGATACACATGTGTATCATCATCATTACTACTTCACAAAAACGAATTATCATGTGTAAAAACACTCCTTATGTTAAAAACATATTAAAAAAACACTAAAACATTTATGGTATTAATGACATTTGAAACATAGTGCACATGTGCAAATATAATTAAAAAAGTTATAAAGTGTTATTTTTTCCACTAGTAATGTATACCACATATATGACGGTTTTTTTTTTGGTGTGGTACACATGTGTATCATTAAAAAAATACAAAAAAAATGAAAGAAATATAACACATATGGTGCGTCTTAGAGAAAACAAATATTAACTCATACTAAAGTATGAGTTTTTTTTTGTGGTACACATGTGTATCACAGAAAAAAATAAAAAAATAAAAAAAACGTTGACTTTTTTTATAGAATTAAAGATAACATAATTATAAGACTTTTGGTGAAAATTTTTAAAAAATATATTAATGTATGAAAAAATTATGTTGGTTTTAAGATGGTTTTCGCGTTTTTCGCAAAATATATGCGTTTTCGCATGATCCTTTCCCTATATATATATATATATATATATATATATATATATATATAGGTAAAAGATCCGTGTAGACCCCTTATTTTTTGTAGACCCCGTAGACCCCTTATAAAACTCAATAAAACTCATTAAAACTCACTAAAAATAAAACTCAGTTTTGTTAATTTAGTTTTTTTATTTGCGATAAGCTTTTAAGAACAAAAAAAGACAATTAAAAAAAAAAACGAAAAACATTAAAAATTGAACATTTTAAGACAATGAGTTTTAAAAATCAATGAGTTTAAAACTCAATAAAACTCAGTGTTGCGTTTAAAACTCATTATTTTAAAACTCATTGTCTTAAAATGTTCGATTTTTAATGTTTTTTGTTTTTTTAAAATTTATTTATTTATTTTTTTGGTTTGTAAAAGCTTATCGTAATAAAAAAAACCAAATTTACAACACTGAGTTTTATTTTTATTGACTTTTATAGGGGTCTACGGGGTCTACAAAATTTAAGGGGTCTACACGGAACCCTTCCCTATATATATATATATATATATATATATATATATATATATATATATATATGGGTGTGGAACTATTAATAACCCTTGCTTGGAGCAATAACCAAATAACCCATTTGAACCACCAAAATCATGACAAGTGTCACCCTCTTTCTCTAACCAGGGAGGGTATTTTAGACATTTAACCCAACAAAAAAGGTACCCCCTCCATTTTAAAACGGCTATAACTTTTTTATCTGAAGTCGGTTTTTTATAAAAAAAATACCGTTGGACTCGTTGTAATTTTATCTTTAATTCAGATGTGGTCCCGACTTTTTTTGATATTTTTTCCCAAACGTTCGTACTGACATGTAATGTTACAAAAAGTAGCACTGATGCATTTTTTTGTGGCGCTGCTGCCCTTTTTTGTAGCATTGATGTTAATACGGACGTTTGAAAAAAAAAGTTTCAAAAAAAGTCGAGACCACATCCGAATTAAAGGTAAAAATGAGGCGAGTTTAATGGTATAATTTTTATAAAAAACCGACTTCGGATAAAAATGTTATAGCCGTTTTAAAAATGGGGGTGGTACTTTTTCTTTTGGTTAAAATACCACTTATACCCTTTCAATTAAAAAAGAAAAAGAAAACAAGTCAGTGCCACTTGGCACTCATCCATAGCACCAGCTTTTTGATCCAACCACTAAGATATAGTTATTTGGTTATCACTATAAGAGGGGGTTATTATTAGTTCTCATTCCTATATATATATATATATATATATATATATATATATATATATATATATATATATATATATATATGGAAAACCCATTACTTTTTGGAAAACCTGGAAAACCCTATCCAACCAATCACAACATTTCATTTAATTTTTTCTGTTTCTTATAATTAAAGGGTAATAAGGTATTTTTAACTATTCTATTTTAGTAAACTATTTTCCAATTTTAAATTCATTCAACTGATTTGATGATTTCCAGGGAATTAATTACGTTCTCTTTCTTCTACTATCAAACCCTAATCACGTTCAACACACCCACATCTTCTGTTCGTCATTTTTTTCTTTCCAACGCCATGGACATGCAAGATCAATATCACAAAGGAAAAAACCAAGATCGCGAAAATATGGTTTCTAGTTATCTAATCAAGATCACAAAACAATTGATGGAGTGGAATGTTCCATTCCTATCCGTGAATCATTCAATCACGAATCTAAAGATAATCATGATCCGTTTATACCCCTCCGAACGAGTATAATCCCGATCCTTGTTCTTCGATTGTGATGGCTGATGAATATAATATTCTACAGCCCTCGACGCCTCTGAAGAGCAACAATTTAGGTGTTTTTCAATCTGTGGATATTCCTAGAGTTCATCGTGAAGGTTTGAACGTTCACTCAGTTAATTGTTACACTGATGTAATATTGTATCGTTGTCATGTTATAGTTTCTGAGTAAATTGCATTGTTACACTGATGTAATACTGTATGTTTTCTCATGCTATAGTTTCTGAGTAGATTTCATTTGTTACACTAATGTAATAGTGTATCGTTGTCAGGTTATAATTTCTAAGTAAAATTCATTGTTACACTGATGTAATACTGTATCGTTCTCATGCTATAGCTTCTGAGTAAATTTTATTGTTACACTGATGTAATACTCTATTATTACGAAGTTATGAATTGATTACACAAATGTAAATGGGTTTTTGTTAGTTTGTACAATGTTTAATTTGGTTACATATATGTAAAATTATTCTTACACATATGTAACCTTCATTTTTTCTTGAAAAATATACATGAAATAATTGTTACACCTATGTAACCACAGTGACGATAGTGATGAATTGTTTTTTATGTTTTTTTTAATATTTAATAGTAGTTAGTAGATTTACTAATTGTAAATTTTTTATGGATATTATTAACATATGATAGTCTTTTCTTTTGTTTAATCTATTACATTCTATGCATTTTTGTATTTATATGCTTTGCGTTATTTTTATTTGAACAACATGCGTTATTTGTGTTAAGTGTGTAACAGGTGGTTATTGGGTGATATTTCCAGTGTAAAACATGCGTTATTTTACTTTGTATAACTTGTGTTATTTTAAGAACATCATGCGTGATTTTTAGAACAACGTGCGTGATTTTTTAAATATACACATTTTAAATCTGTAGGTTTTAATGAGTGATTTATATATATAAATAAATAAAGTTTATATTAAAGTTTAAATCTGTTAGGTTTTAATAAGTGAAAAAGTTAGTTTTTTATGCGTGATTTTATATCTAATATTCGTTATTTTTATGTATAAAAAGTAAGTTTGTGTTTTTGTTAATGAATTTTTTGGTATAGTATGCGTGATATTATGTATAAAAATTAACAGTATGTTATTTTATTTGAATACATGCGGTTATATTTAAAGTGTAAAACAGTTATTGTGTGTTTTTTGGGTGTTATTGTGACATACACACATATGTGTGTGTGTGATTTTGAAAGAAAAAGCCTCAAGGAGCTCGATTCCGGCGCTCCCTGCCGTCGTCGGCAGCGATGACTGTGATGTCGAATCTCCGATCGTCCCCCTTCCTCTCTTCTTCAGTTCTGCTCCCAAGCGGTGATGACCTCGTCCCTTTGGCTCGCGATTTCCGGTTTTATTCGCCGATGTGATTGGGAAGCTAGGGCGGCGGTGGTACGGTTCCGCCATAGCGTCGGCGTCGGTGACACCATTCTAAGGTCCGTTAATGTCCGATTTCTTTCCTTTCCACTATCTCACCTCTCGTTTTCTCTTTCGTATGATCAGATTTAAGTTCCTGTTAGATTGGTGATGTTGTTGGTAGGTGATCGCGGTGGTCTCGACTTTTCCGGCGGCGGCCACAGCCTCCGACCGCCGGAACTGTTTTCTTGTGACGACCTTCTTCTTCCTTTTTTCCCTTTGTTTTAATTACATTTTAAACAAACTACAAAACAGTCCCTCCACTTTAGAATTTTACATGTTAGTCCTCCACGTCAGCATTTATTAACGGAGTTAGTTTTTTAACGGAAAAGATTATTAGAAAAAACAGGGTACATTTATAAGACTGTTCTCGTACAAAAATGAAGGTAGGATTATTTTTGGCCAATATGCTATAGTTGGGATTATTAGTATCCATTTTTCCTTTTCCTTATATATAAACTAGTGGCTTAGAATGGTTCTCAAAAGTTCTCAAAATAAAAAGTTCTCATTTGAAAGATGAGGTTAGTTGTCTATTCTTGTTCATATTCCTTTGGCATGTGTGTTCCGTTGTTACACTTTCAACCATGTAGCATGCCTTCTTCTCAACAAATGAAAGATATACCTTAAATGGACAACCTTCTACACAACAAACACCTACCCTCCCATTTCTATTCTTGTTACTAACACTAATTTTCAGATTCCGACCATTAGTTACAACATACTTCCTTACAGCTTCTTTGAATGCATCTCTAGCTTCAAATCTGGTGCCAGGTACCCATTAGCATTTACTCCAAATTTTTGTCTCTGTAACAATAGGAACTTTCAGATTGTGCTTGTTACCTCTAATATCATCATCCACACTTTCACCTGGTGAGTTAACATCCCCATCAGAATCTTCGTAAGTGTTGTAACCACCAGCTTCAACTTCTTCCTCACTTCTGTTTTAAGCAATGGGTTCATTAAGAAACTTTGCAACAACTATCTTGTTTGACTCATCTTGAGTATTGTTAACATGCTCAATTGTAAGTGCATATTGTCTCCACTCCTCATCGTTTGTGTCAGATCCAGAGCCTAAAACCTCATCTTTTGTTAACAGCTCTTTTTCTTCCACAAAATCAGAATCATCACCACCTAGATTTTCTTTGGCAGCCACAAAATCTTCCCCCTTTGAGTTATCTGATCCAGAATCTGAATCACTATTACTACAACTGTCAAGGGTTTTTTGGGCTCCTAATTGGGCTCATACAGGCTGTTTCATGGACTTCATTAATGGGTTTGGGTTCTGTTACAAGGGTGGGCCTTGGCAGATTTGGTGAACACAGAGTTTTGCTAAGAGATTTATCCCTTAATGCAACATAAATATTCAGAATTCTTGAAAAATCATGACCAACAATTGAGAGCATTTCACTTACATCTGTGTCATCACTGAGTTCAAACAAATAGTCTTCAATTTTCATGTCGGGATGAAGCCAGTATAAGCATACCTGTGTTGGGTTTTACAGTGGATATCCGGGTTACCGATTTTAATTTTTATCCGATTAAAACCGGTTTAATAAAAATTAATACTATATTAATTTGGCAGCGGAAACGATTTAAATAAAACACACGAATATTACTGCAACATGATCAATCACCGTACATGATAAACACATAAAAAATATTTATTTAAAAATATATAAATATGATTAAATATCTGAATGAGTTAGCAACTGCTCGAGACACCCGGATACAATGGGCTCGTGCTAGGACGAATTGAGACTTCTGACTCGAACCTGGGAGACAGATCATCGACGGTGGCGGCGGCCATAGGTGGCGGCGACGGTAGTGGTGACGGCGGTGGTAGAGTTACCACGGGCGTTGGTGACAAAACTTTCTCCACCGGGATCGCAACTGGAACAGTCCCTACGAGAATCTCGTCACCGGTGACAGGCGGTGACGCGGTGGCGGTGGCCGGCGGGTAGAGTGGCGCGGGCCACAACGAGAGGACGGGGTGCGGTGGCCTCGGCTGCGCCGGCAGCGCGAGGAGCACTAGCCGGCGATCGACCGGTGGTGCGGCGGAGGTGGTGGCGGCGGGGGCTTGGGCTGCAGCTACGGCTTCGGCTTCGACTCGGGCTGCGGCTTCGGCTCGGGCGGCTACAGCTTCCTTTTCGAGTCGCGAGCAAATACTGGCTAAACGGGGATCCATCGGAACAGCGAGGAACCACGGTGGTGGCGTCGGACGGCGGTCGGCGGTGGCTAGGGTGGCGCCGGCTTGGAGATCAACGCAAGAGGGAGAGAGAGAGTCGTGATTAGGGTTTTTGATAACTTATGTGACAATTAACCTCTCTCTACCTATTTAATTAAAAATCGTGGACCGGGGCACTGCCTGACTGGGCCCGGTCGTGATTTCTATCAGTCCACCATATTGATCAGTCTGTTAAATCCAGTAAAAACTGATCATTCCGTTTGTTTATTTTACGAGCATTTTTGGCCGAATTAATTTTGTCGTTTTAATTAAATAAATAACCAAGTATTTATTTAATTTACCACATAGTTCGTTTTAATACTAATTAACAATTAATTAGTTTTATAGTCCGTTGACCCGGGTGTAACTCTTACGGGTCAATGTCGGTCGGGTTCGTTAATTTGTCGGGTCAGGACACCCTATTTCCAACAGTCTCCCACTTGGACTGAACGCGACAGTTTAACGAGCGCAGTCAGAGGCACTCTAGCTATGCATGGCTACACCAACCAATATTGACACTTTAAGTCGTCAGCCAAAGTATATCTGATTGACGATCAAGCATACTAATAACTTGTGCAATCATTGTCATATGTTCCTTTCTGTATAAGACACTGATGAATTATGAGACATGGACTCTCATATACAATTCATCGATTTTCATTCTCGATATAATTCGAAGTGATCCAACAAACACACAGTAAGTTTGGGTGAGGCCTCACACTTATCACTTGGAACCAGCGAGGGCGCCTTTATGTCTAACAGTTGCCGAAGCAAGTGTACAGAATTCCTTGTTGAGGCATACAGCTCCCACTAAACCTCAGAGCCATTCCCAAAAGTAACCGTTATGGTTGGCAGTTACGCGACAACGTTAGGCTACAATCAAAGAATGTTCTTTAGTAGAAGGGAGTTCGAATATGCGTCTCAGGTCTAAGGAAACATTAGAGCATGCATTAATCAAGCAAGCAAGACTTCCATGTTTGCATTGCATGATGCGAGTTACGTCTAACGTCATTCACCAATGAGGTCCGTGAGTTTGAACGTTAAACGTCTTTAAGGTTCAAGTAGTCACAATAGTCTTACTTTAGTATAGCTCCCACTAAACTAATCGACTACGGACATTTAGGACAAGAACTTATTGTCCAAGGATTAAACGTATTAATACTGAACACAGTTATGTAATTCATTATTGCATAAAACAGATGGAATAAGAATAAGATAGATAACTGTTGGTGTTCATACATCCAAATACTAAATCAAAACATGTCTTTAGCTAATCTAAGCCCTATCGCTTCTCTGTGGCGTACATGAGTCTCCTGAGTCATAGGCTTAGTGAAAGGATCAACTAAGTTTTGATTTGTGTGTACTTTGCTTATTTTAATTTCATTTATGTCGACTACTTCTCTTATGTAGTGGAACTTCCTCAGGATGTGCTTGGCCTTCTTATGAGACCCTTGCTCTTTGGCTTGAGCTATAGCACCTGTGTTATCGCACATCATCTCGATGGGCTGCCTAATGCTTGGCATGGCATCGAGATCGGATATGAACTTCTTCATCCACACAGCTTCCTTAGCAGCTTCTGAGGCGGCTATGTATTCGGATTCAGTAGTAGAATCAGCTACTACTGGCTGTTTTGAGCTTCTCCAGGAAACAACCCCTCCGTTAAGAGTGAATACGAATCCCGACTATGAGCGAGAATCATCTCGGTCAGTCTGAAAACTAGCGTCAGTGTAACACCTTACAGTGAGCTCTTCATCAACACCTCCATATACGAGAAACATATTTGTGGTGTTTCTCAAGTATTTCAATATGTTCTTTACAGTCGTCCAGTGAGCTAGTCCTGGCGTCTGCTAGTACCGACTAGTCACGCTCAGTGCATACGAGACATCCGGTCGTGTGCAGAGCATGGCATACATGATAGATCCAATAGCAGAGGCAAATGGGATCGATGCCATTTGGCTTATCTCTTGCTCCGTTTTAGGTGCTTGAGATTTGTCCAAGATTGTTCCCTTAGTCATGGGAACAGCTCCTTTCTTGGAGTTGCTCATGTTGAACCGAGCTATGATCTTATCAACGTATGTGCTTTGACTGAGACCCAAAAGGCGCTTAGATCGATCTCTGTGAATTTTAATTCCCAGAATGTAAGCGGCTTCTCCAAGATCTTTCATAGCGAAACAAGATGAAAGCCATTTCTTAACTTCGTTAAGCATGGGTATGTTGTTTCCTATGATCAGTGTATCGTCTACATACAGTACGAGAAACGATACAGCGCTCCCACTTGCCTTTCTGTAAACACAAGGTTCATCTTTATTTTGATCAAAACCAAACTCTTTGACCTTTTGATCAAAACGAAGATTCCAGCTTCGAGATGCTTGCTTGAGTCCATAAATGGACTTGCTTAGCTTGCAAACCTTATTTGGATTCTCTGGATCGACAAAACCATCAGGCTGAACCATGTAGACATCCTCTTCGAGTTGTCCGTTCAGGAAAGTGGTTTTAACGTCCATTTGCCATATCTCATAATCATGGTATGCGGCTATGGCAAGGAGAATCCTGATCGATTTGATCATGACAACGGGCGAGAAGGTTTCGTCATAGTCAATTCCTTGGGTTTGAGTGAAACCTTTCGCAACAAGCCGTGCCTTGTAGGTTTGCACATTCCCAAGCATGTCAGTTTTTCTTTTAAAGATCCACTTGCTCCCTACTGCCCGAGTGCCGGGGGGTAGCTCAATCAAGTCCCAGACGTGATTGTCACGCATGGATTGCATCTCAGCGTTCATGGCTTCAAGCCATTTATCAGATTCCTGATCTGACATAGCAGCTTTGTAGTTAGTAGGCTCATCGTTAGAATCGGCTATTAATAGAACGTCAAAGGCCTCATGATAGCCAAGGTATCTATCAGGCTCTTTGTGCGTCCTTTCGCTCCTACGAACGCTTGCGCTTATGCTTGGGTCTGATGGGGCGACAACCATTTGTCGGTCAGACGCAGCGACCGTCTCAGGGTTAGGTGTATCTCGAATTTCTTCAAGATCCACTGGATCGCTATTCGTTCCTCGAGTAACAAACTCTTTCTCAAGGAATTTACCTTTTCTTTTGATGGAAATAGTGTTTGCATTAGGATGGTAAAAGTAATAACCGGTATTACTATAGTATCCAACGAAAGTTACCCTTTCGTCTCGGGGATCGAGCTTGTTATCAGATTCGCTGGTAACATAAGCATCACATCCCCATACCCTGAGGTATGATAGTTTAGGAAGAGAACCATGCCATATCTCATACGGGGTCTTCTCTACTTTCTTGGTCGGTGCCAGACTTATTAGGCGAGTAGCGGTCAAGATGGCATATCCCCAAAAGGAATGTGGCAAGGTGGTCCTGCACATCATCGATCGAACCATGTTAAGCAGAGTTCGATTCCTCCTTTCACTTACGCCATTTAACTGGGGTGTGCCAGGAGGAGTAGGTTGTGAAACAATTCCACATTCCTTCAGATGATTCAGGAATTCAGCGCTTAGGTATTCACCACCTCTATCAGATCGAAGTATTTTAATAGTTCGACTCAGTTGATTTTGTACTTCGTTTTGAAACTCTTTGAACTTTTCAAAAGTTTCATGCTTGTGTTTCATCAGATAGACATAGGCATATCTGTTGTAGTCATCGATGAAAGTCACGAAGTACCATTCACGATTTCTCGTTTCGGTTCGAAAGGGTCCACACACGTCGGTGTGAATAATGCCTAACAATCCTTGGGCCCGTTCACCTGTGTGGGTGAAGGGTGACTTGGTAAGTTTACCAGATAAGCACGACTCGCATTCATCGAAGGAATCTGCATCTTGGGATTCAAGAATCCCAGCAGTTTGCAACTTCTTGATGCGGGCTTTGCTTATGTGACCAAGCCTATGGTGCCATAACGAGGATTCGTTACTATCAGCTTTGCTTCTTTTAGAAACATGATAGAGCTGATCGTTTGTTTGAACGTCTATCTCATATATACCATGTCGAGGTTTAGCCTCGAAATAAAAGATATCATTAAGGTAAGCAGAAATCATATTTCCATTAAATTTATACCGAAAACCTTGTTCAAACAATGAAGAGACAGAAATAATGTTTCTGGATAAACCAGGTGCATACAAACAGTTAACTAAAGTAACTACAAGGCCAGAAGAGCATGAAAAAGAATATGTGCCGGTAGCAAGTACTGGGACCTTTTTCCCGTCACCAACGATGAGGTCCATGCAGCCTCGTTCTGTCCTCTTCCACTTCTCAGGGTTCCTGCAAAACATTAACGATGTGATAACCACATCCAGTATCAAATACCCATGAATTGGAGGAAACAGTGAAAAGTTCAATAACATTTATTGACATACCTGATGAGCAACCCTTATTAGGGTTCTTGGTCCTCTTCAGCTTTGCAAGATAAACAGGACAGTTGCGACGTTAGTGTCCCATTTTGTTGCACTCATAGCACAGGCGCTCCTCGGGAGGTTGCACCTGTGGTTTCTTGCCTTTGCCTTCTTTAACCTTCTTGGCTTTGGAGATCTTTGTATTAGCAACTCTGAGCACGTCCGGCGTGGTCCTGATCTTCACGTTGGGTATCAACGGAATAACCTCCTCGATCGACTAAGCCGAACAATTAATCGCAAGAATACGATAATGTTCAGGCAAAGATCTGAGTACTACATCAAGAGCCATCCCGTCAGAGATGGAGTAGCCAAGGTCGATCAGCCTGTCGCGATACGCTTTCATCAGCATGACATGATCGTATGGCGAGGAGTCGCTAGCCATGGAGCAGTTCACGAATTGTGAAAGTGCATTGGCTCACTCAGTCCTCTGACCTAACTCAAATAAATCCTTGAGTTTACGCATGATGTCATAGGCAGACATCCCCATGAAATTGTACCGATAATCCTGATTCATGCTAGATAACATCAGGTTAGTGACGTCCTTATCATCGTCAGTGTGCTTTTGGAGCTCAGATCGCGAGTTCTCATTTAACAAGTAAGATGGAATACTCGCGATAGGTCGGTCAATGACATAGAGTTTCCCGAAGAGCCTAAAAAGGTTCCTCAGGGTAGTCTGCCATGCAAGAAAGCCAGTCTCAGTGAAGGGGTCGAGTTATACCATTGAACTTAATGGTGGTGAATTTTCATTAGCCTTCTGAAATAAGCAAAGTAGATTTAATTAGTGTTTTCGATGTTTTATATTTCTTTTAAAATAAGTTGGTAAAGTTTATTTTTGAGAAATCAAGAATTCGTTTAGGCGACATTACTTGAGACCGCCAAATGAGCCTCAGGAGCAAAGCCATGTAAACAAACTGACAACGGGTGCCAATTGTGAGACTCAAGTCACAACTCTTAGTATGAGGCCGCTATATACATACAATTGTATTTTGTGATACGTTTAGCCTCATCCGTGCCCACTTTAGAAATACACATATGTGGTGCGGTGTTGAAATAATCCAACACCACGAAGATATACATCTAAAGCGATAGTAATCCTAAATGGTCGAAGTGATGACACGGTGTTGAAATACTCCAATGTCCTCACCTTAGAAGGCACCCTCGGCACCAGGTGCGGTGTTGAAATACTCCAACACTGATGCTCCGGCAAATACATTCCAAGTTTGACTTGAGATAGGATGGCACGAATTATCAGTTTTTAAGAATTACCATATAGGGATATTAATTACTTTTAATATTTAATTATCGTCAGACACGAATGATAAACCCTATCACCACTCGGGACTAGTAAATTAATTTAACTTAATTAAAATTACTAAGTTGGTGCGAATGGCTTATTGTGTGTTTAACGGCATTAGGTCTTGATCTCGCTCGAGCCATACAAGCGAGATCATGAGGGACATATTTAATTAAAATTAAATATAATAAACGGTGAATAACCAAGGAGGCAACTTTGTGCGTTCTTGGATCCGATTCAGCTCCCACTTGCTTCGACATCCCTTCGGCGTGTGTCCAGTCTTCGAGTCTTGGTTTTTACAAAATCTACAATTACAAAATAGTAACCTAGCTCTAGATTTTGTACAACTTTGAAACCCTAAAACCGGGTCCAATAAACCAAAAATTCGAAATACATGAAAATGCCAAAACGTTTGGGCCAACCAGAGAAAAACAAACACGCCACGACATAAACAATTTTGCAATTTTAAAATACGGGTCGGCCGTAACACACAATAATAAAATTTATATAGAATTAAAATAATTTAGTAAATTAATTCTAATTCGCAACTTGGATTTTAATCGAAATTGCGAACTATCGGTTACGAAAAGACCGGTTCTGGTTTACGCGCGGTGATAATGGCTCTGATACCACTGTTGGGTTTTACAGTGGATATCCGGGTTACCGATTTTAATTTTTATTCGATTAAAACCGGTTTAATATAAATAAATACTACATTAATTTGGCAGCGGAAACGATTTAAATAAAACACACGAATATTACTGCAACAGGATCAATCACCGTACGCGACAAATACAGAAAAATATTTATTTAAAAATAAATAAATAAAATTAAATATCTAAACGAGTTAGATGTACCTTGGCGGGATCCGAGCAACCGCTCGAGACACCCAGATTCAATGGGCTCGCGCTAGGACGAACTGAGACTTCTGACTCGAACCTGCGAGACAGATCATCGACAGCGGCGGCCGCCATAGGTGGCGGCGACGGTAGTGGTGACGGCGGTGGTAGGGTTACCACAGACGGTGGTAGGGTTACCACGGGCGGTGGTAACAAAACTTTCACCACCGGGATCGCAACTGGAATAGTCCCTACGAGAATCTCGTCGGGGCGCGGTGGCCTCGGCTGCGACGGCAGCGTGAGGAGCACCGGCCGGCGATCGACCAGCGGTGCGGCGGAGGAGGTGGCGGCGGCGGCTTGGGCCGCGGCTCGGGTCGCGGCTTCGGCTTCGGCTCGGGCGGCTGCAGCTTCCTTTTCGAGTCGTGAGCAAATAGTGGCTAAACGGGGATCGATCGGAACAGCGAGGAACCACGGTGGTGGCGTCGGACGGCGGCGGCTAGGGTGGCGCCGGGTTGGAGATCGATGCAAGAGGGAGAGAGAGAGTGGAGATTAGGGTTTTTGATAACTTGTGTGACAATTAACCTCCAAGTTCGGGGGGAGTTCGGACAGGGTTCGGAGGTGCCCAGTTCGGACAGAATTAAGAAGTATAAATAGTTTCGTCTTTGTATTTCTTTGTAAGTTTCTGTCCAATGTCTTTGTGTTGAGAGGGGAGGTTCTGTCCAACCTCCCCCGGAGCTTAAACGTTTGTATACTCCTTCGGTCATGTAATCATTCGACACGAATCAATGATAAAACTTCCGTCTCATCCATAGAATCGATCCGTATACGGTTTTTCAGTTGGTATCAGAGCTGTTGGCTCTTTCTATGGTCGAAATCTTTCGTTTTTCTTCATTTTGAGACGTTAAAACTTCGGTTAGGGGTGATTGAAAGTGTTTCTGATTGATTTTTAATCAATCGAGTCTTTCTGAGTCACGTTTTTACCTAACAGAAGCATCTGGATGTCCAAATTCGATCAAATTCTGAATCTGGTGCGATTTCAAAAATTTCCAGTTCGAGTTCGGACAAGGTTCGGCTGAAGAACAGATCTGAAAAATAACCGCTCCGACCTCCAGGTTCGGACGTCCGATGGTCAGGTTCGGAGGAGGTTCCGAAGGTCAGGTTCGGATGAGGTCCAAAGGTCAGTTTCGGAGAGGGTTCGGAGGATCGGGTTCAGAGGTAGTTCAGATAAGGTTCGGACGAACTCGGATGCATTTTTTATGAAGCAATTTTGTTCAAGGTTCGGTCATGTTTCGGAGAGGGTTCGGAGGATCGGGTTCGGAGGTAGCACGGCCCCAGCCAGGGGCTCTGCCCCTTGGACCCCGCCAGGGGCTGCCGCCCCTTGGACCCCCCTTCTCAGGGGCGCTGCCCCCGAACCCCCGTTAGGTGGGAATTTTACAGAAGCGGATTAGTTATCGAGTTTACCTTTGATTTGGTAGTTGTGGGGTGTTATGTTTGAAGAAAATCCAGATCACAATATTTGTTACGAGTTAGTGATCGAATTTCAAGAAATATTCAAGAAATGAGTTTGTGGGTAGTCATTGTTCTTGATGATTTCAGAGATTCAAGAATACGTGTTTCTGATGATGGACAGAGATTCGGAGACATGGTTATAATTACTTGGGAATGTTTGTCGGAGATTATCTTTCTACACAAACTAAATATTAAGTGATATTAAAGATTCCGTTGCGGGCCACTTGAGTTTATCATTCCACTAAAAAGAAAGGATTTGTTCCTGCGGGGTTGGAATCATAAGAAATTGAAGATTTGAATATGTCACTTGTTTAGGGGGAAAATGGGGACCCTAAAAACTTTCAAAGTTTCATAATTGAAAAAGTGAATATTCAAAAGCAATTAGTTCAGGGATGATGGTGATTTTTGATCTTCATGGAAAGGTGGTATATTCTGATGTTCGTGCGAACCGATATGTCAAAGTTTTCAATTATGGTTTGGAACTCTCTGTCATATGCCCGATACTTTCTTGAGTTGTGGGAAGACTTGGTCAGATTCCAATCTGCAACGAGATATACGTTTACCGGAGTAATATATTGGGATGGATTTGATGCTGAGGGGGAATTTCTGTGATTGAAGATGCTGATCATGTCTGTTTTCATAAAGATCAGTATGTGTTACAATTCGGTGAAGATTGAAGATTATTATCAAGATGCAGTGATGTGTGTGTGTTTTTACAATTTTCGGATACATCTAATGAAGTGAACCATTATCATACATGCTGGTTCCAGTTGGATGGTTGTGCTTGAAGCTAGGGGGAACTTTATTGGTTGTGGAGATTGTACAAGATTCGAACCGTTTCCTGCATACCTGAAGTTTCATTCCAAGGGTAGTTTGCTGAAGATCAAGATTTTCAAGATGTAGCAAGCTGACTGAAGATTGCTAGAAGATCAATGTCTGGTTTCGACAGTAACATCCAAGGGGGAATTTGTTGATGCATGAACCTTGTGTGGCCGTTGCTGTTCGAATTGTCAAACAGACTGATTTGTCGGAGACATGAACTGAGGTCCGAAACCCAGCCAAACTCTAGGTTCGGAGTTGGCCAAACCTTGATGGCCGAACTCCAAGTTCGGAGGGAGTTCGGATAGGGTTCGGTGGTGCCCAGTTCGGACAGAATTAAGAAGTATAAATAGTTTCGTCTTTGTATTTCTTTGTAAGTTTCAGTCCAGTGTCTTTGTGTTGAGAGGGGAGGTTCTGTCCAACCTCCCCCGGAGCTTAATTGTTGTATACTCTTTCGGTGTATGTAATCATTCGACACGAATCAATGACAAAACTTCCGTCTCATCCATAGAATCGATCCGTATACGGTTTTTCATCTTCTGCGATTTTGTGGATTTGGGAACAACGTAAGTAATGACATGGAATTAAGAGTTTAAAAAAAATACAACTAGATGCCACATCAGCACCACGTTAGATTAAAAACTAACGGTGTTAGTTTTTTTAACGACGGGACCATTCTAAATAATTAAGTGAAAAGTTAGGGACCATTAAGGGTTATATTGAAAAGTGATATTATTCTTGACCAATACTAAAAAGTTGGGATTATTTATTTTCAATTCCTTTTAAAATTGTTTAGTTATAGTGTTGTGTATACGTGTGAGTTGTATTTGCAGGTTACACGTGGCAAACAATTTAAAAGGCTGGACTTTCAACTTTCAAGCTTCACCTGTAACTTCTTCATTCAATTCAAAATTTTCATATCCATCATTAGGTATGTCTAACTTTAGTATATATCATTAGATTTCCTGTCCTTGCTTATATCTTAGTTTAACTTTAATTTAGATGAAATTAATATATAAATTGTTGGAAGATGATTTATATTGGCTCACACTGATAGATTTTTTTTTGTTGATTAGTAGTTGCTTTAGTGAAATATGGATAATGTATGTAGAAGCAGGTTTGGATGGAAATAAAGTCGATGCAACAAAACATATATGTAGAACATACTTACCGAATTGACCGCAAATACCTTTATCATATGCCATTTTATGTCATTAAATTAAAGGTCTTTGTCCTATATTTTGGGTTTCGATCTTATTGCTTATTTTGCTATGACCATCCCACTTACGTAGTGTTATTGCCACTTTATAAAGTACATTATGGATGGATGTATAAGAAGAGTATGCAGCATTGAGTTGAGAACTCTTGATGATCAGAGAAGTTAGAAGCCTTATGTCAAATTTTTATCTATAAACCATTTGTTATTTATAAAACATGCATATCAACATCTATCTAAAAAACTTGCGAATTTTTAAGAAATCGATTATTCTTTTATTACCCCTGCGTTCCTCCCGCCGCGACGCGCGGATCGTCTTACTCGTTAAAATTAAATCTATAACTATAAGTCTTCATTACTTGTAGTTATAATTACATGAATTATAAATATAAAATATAATTGCTTAACTATAAAAAGATTAACAATGCAGCTCACTTCTTTGTTAGAGAAATTTCATTACTAACAAATTACGAAATTTGGATTTCATATTTGTTGTTGTAATTTGGTCATTGTTTGAACTTAGATATGACATGGAGATAATATAAAACAATTATCTTATAAACACGTAGATAATATATCATGAAATTTAATATTAGTGTTATTTGGAGTAAAGTTTTTATTTTCTTGAAATATTTTGAATTTATGAGTTTTCTTCTTTTTCTCTTATGTATTTTTGTCAATTTGTGTACAATTTATCGTCAAATATATTATTTTGTGTCATTTCATCTCCTTTGTTGTTTTATCTATATATCATACCTAACAAAGAAATTTAATTTATTTACAATTAACCAATTTTACTTTTTATCATGTTATATATTAGTGAATAGTATGTTTGTTCAAATATGTAAATGACATGTTTGGATGTGCACCCAAATCATATATTTTTTTTATCTATATATCATACCTATAACATATGTTTCTACATTTTGTCCATGCAGTACGAAAAAATCAAAAAATTTTGCTTCCTCGGGTATGAAATTGCAATCAACTAAAGAACTTGTGCATCAAACACTTTGTGCTCCTCGTAGTGAATGATTATTATTATTTACAATAACATTTATTATAATATTTTTTATGTGATCTTTAACGTGAATTATGTATTAAATTTTTAATAATTAAACTCGTGTAATACACAGGTTCTATCCTAGTCTTTAATATAAAAGATTAAAAAGTTAGATCATTTTAATAAATAGTTGCTTTGGGGAAAGTTTATTTCTCTTTTTATATACTCTATTTTTATCAATTAGTTGTACACCTTTTTGTTTAATAAAAAAATGTCGTTAATTCTTTATTTATTATGAAAGGGTTTTTAGGCTCGTGATATCTTGGTGGTGGATAAAGTTTTACCTTTTCACATTGTGAAGGTTCAAACTCTGTAATAGACAAAAAAAGTTGTCATTCAAAGAAAAATTCTTCATATTATATATCATCAATTTACCAACTGATGAAGAGTAATGGCACATTTGTGATTATGATGAACTTTGAGGGTATTTTCATTTCATGGCATTTTTGTAGTTTTTGTTAACTTTGAGGCTATAGTTTTGTAGCACAAAACAGGGATAAGGGATGGTGAGATGTTCGGGACGTACAAAGAGTTGGTGGCCATTTCCTCAATTTGGGGCTTTAGCAGGTATGAGTTTTCCTTTGCCCTATTTCTTTATGCCACCTCCCTTTCTCTCTCATTTACCCTCTCACGATTTCTTCATATCTACCACCACCGGGTAAACAATCGGTGGTCTTAGGCCGCTCCAACTCTGGCCGTCCTTCGTCTGTCTTTTACATGTTCATAAGGAATCACCTTCAGCAGTCAAACTGGGAACACACCTCCCATACCTACCAGAGATTGAGACGATGAAGCCTACTCTTCCGATTTCTGATTTATTTTACAACTTCCGATTTCAGATCAGGGTTCCCGTTTCTCTGAAGTTTCTGCCGACGGAGGTTTTCGTCTCGCAGGTATTTTCATTCAATTTCGTGCTGCTCTATTTATACGGTTAATAGTTTTAGTCAATTTAGGGTTTTTCCGCGTAATGTTTGTAGGTAAATTGAAAGTTTTAATCCGAGTTACTAGTCTTGCGATTTTGTTATGAAGCTTGGTAAAATTTCACAGCCTTAACTTCGCAGCTCCTCCCTTTCAGTTTTGTCATATAAGGTTAATTTTTGCTTCTTCAAATTTGTCTGTAGTTTCTTATAAGATCTTTGTATAATGTTTAATCTCAGATTTTTTTTGCATTCTCCTATATTTTAGCCATCTCCGTCCTGATTTTTTCGTGCCTATGAGGTGTTTGTTGAAATGTATATTGCTTCATTCCTTTATTTGAGGCTTATGTGTGTTCTAATCTTTTTTTTTTCAGGAATCTATCTTAAAGGGATTTGGTTTACCTGCTTGAAAGGTTATTGTGTAAGTTATAAATTTTTTTCTCATTACTTTGTGATGTTATGCCTTCTTTTCGTTTTTTGATGTGTGGGTTAACTTTTTTTATGCATGTGTTTTGTGATGTTTAACTGAATCTGTATAATTTACCGTTTGTGTATGTGATGGCATGATTTATGGCTTTCATTAACCTCATATTCTTTTTTGTACATACCTGGAAGTTTATAGACATGTGGCTAGGAGGTAAAATGATATGGCAGAAAATATTCAGAAAGTCTACACATATACAAAAGTGATAGTAGATTATATAGACCAAATCAACTATAAGAGGTATGCGAATGTTTCACAAGGGCTCCCTACTTTTAATTGTAGAATTGGTGATAGGGTTTCATTTATCACAAATAAACTGCACAATTCTTTTATGATGATGAAATACCAAACCTAATAGAAAGAGATGATGGAACAGTCGTTGTTTGAACTTGAGAGGAAATTGTGTTCTGGTTTCTTTGAACCACCAACATATGATTGTGAGTTAGTTCTACTTTAGTGTTTTTGTAGGTCTACTAATGTTATAATCTGATCTGAAGAAGTCTTTTGTCATCGTGTCAGTTTATAGAATCCAATATATTGATTGAAGAGCTCATATGTTGATTTAGTATTCATGTTCAGTTTTTTAATTTGCAGGTCTGTGTAAAACTGTAAATGCTTCAGAGGTGTGTATAGGTGAGCCATATCTATAGGCTTAAGTTGTCAATTTCTGAATTTATGTTACTACTGTGATTTGAAAATTCTAATTTGGTGTTTTTAACTATCTTAACTTGCATTATGTATTAATATCTATCAATCATGTGAGTTAAGAATTATTTTTTTTCGATATGAACTTTTTTTGTCGCACTGCGCTTCTTTTTATAATGTAAGCAATTTTCAAAAGAAATTTTGTAATTGTTTATTGATTGTTGAGGGTGTATTTTCAAGATGCTCACAGGAAGCTCAGACAGTTCAGGAATCCTATTGTCATCTGGGAATCTCGTACATTCAGGTATCCTGATCATATTATTTTAACTAACCTTCATATTTTGCCACATGTCTATTTGACCAGGTATTACCGGAATCATCAACAACCTCCGAAACTTACGCTCCAGCTGAAGAAGATCGTGGACCAAGTGAACGGAGAGGTCTCTAACGGTCGAGTTAGTTGGACGATAGGATCCCGGGAATCCCGGAAAGTTAGTTATCATTGTATTTGTTATATAAATCGAGGATTCGATCAGTAGGAACACACAACTGCACTCGCACACTAGTTTCCCACTACGAATTATTGTATCACTTAGCTCTGATCGATCAAACCTCCAACCCGTTGTAACAAATCGTTTGATAATTAATAACATTGACTTGGTGGCGGTTTCCAGCCGGCACCCGAGGTTTTTATCCAGGATTCCTAGAGGCAACTCAAAGGATTCTGGAGTTTTCCTCGCTAAAATCCTTGTGTTATCACCCTTACTTGGGTTACTTACTCATTCGGTCGTTAAGCACTCTACCTCACAATCTAAGTTTGGAATACAGGATTCTCAAGTGAATTTTTGACCAAAACAGTTTGGCGCCCACCGTGGGGCAAGTGGTGCTTAATCTTACCGAAATCCCATTCGTTTCGTTTAATCTCCAATCCCGACAATGTCAAACCCACAGAAATCTGTTTCGGCCTCCACATCGTCCTCCATTCCTCCTCTTCCTTCCGCTCCAGGAAACCAGAAGAAAACTGTGGACCGTCAGAAAAGAGTGAACGAGCAGCCGAGAAAAACTGACTATCCTGTCTTCACAGGATCCCAGGTTCAATCTGTTGATCCTGTTGTTACTAACAATGATTTGTTTGCTTTGATCAGGCAGGTGAAAAATCAAATGGATCAGCAAGAAAAGACCAACCAAACGGTGATGAAGGAGATTGAAGAACTTAAAAAGTCCAAGAAACCTGTGGAGAAACCAAGTCCTCTGTTTCCAAGGCATCTTGACTTCAATGCTTCAGGATCCTCAGATCCGTCTCGCTACAGTTACAAGTCGGCATCATGCTTTACCACAGCTCCTACAATGACTTCTCAGGCCGCTGGATATGCAGAAAGTGCTGCAGGATTCTCAGGAGCTGTCCCGCCAGAGTCTTCACAGTCACGCTATAAGGGTCCTTGGATTCCGCCACTGTCGGGATCCTCAGCCTCGCCGTCCCAAGGATACCCCTTTTCTGCCGGGAATCCAAGCCAGAGTTCCCAGGGATATCAATACACTAACCCTTCTGTTTCTGCAGGAATCTTCAAGACTAGCTCCTCAGAAGTGCATGATGGTGACGACATTCCCATGCAAACAGCAGCCACTACGGAGCCAAGCTTCCCAGCGAACTATGGCTACACTCCCAGGATTCCAGTCCAGAATCCTACCTCTGGTAACATGACTAACTCAATCCCTATCATTTCTAACCTGGGCGCTTCTTATGATGCAGGTATTCATCCAAGTATCGCTAGAGAGCTCCAGAAATTGAAAGAGATGATATCAAATGTTCCAGGAATTCTAAAACCTATACCTGAGGTTCCTTTGGAAAGCCACAAGATATCTAGATTTACTTGGCCAATATCCCAAGTGGAGATCCCGAAGCGTTTCCAGACCCCAAGTATGAAGCTTTATGATGGAACCACGGATCCTGAAGAACACGTGGCACATTATCGGGAGCGTATGGAGATCAATCCCATTCCGATAGAAATCAAGGAAGCCTGTCTATGCAAAGGCTTCGGATCAACCCTAACAGGGCCAGCCATGAAATGGCTACTGAGCATTCCTCCTAACACTATTACGTCATTTTCTCATTTAGTTAACTTGTTTAACAATCAATTTTCTTGCAGCAGGACCTTTGAGAAGCTTACAGGAGACCTATACCGAATAATTCAGAAGCCAGATGAGCCTCTCAGAGACTATATTGGCAGATTCGGACGAGAATCTCTTGAGATTCCTAATCTGGATATGGCAGCAGCCGTGGAAGCCTTCAAAATGGGGCTCTCCAAAGATTCCCGTTTTTACGATGACCTTGTTATGGCTCCTTGCAGGAATCTTGATGAAGTACGCAGTAGAGCTCTGAGATTTATTCGTTTGGAAGATGACAAGAGGATCCACCAAAGACTGGAGGTTCCTAAATACGATCCCAACAGCAAAAAGGCGGAATCCCCCGGGAAGCCGTATAGATCTCGTCCATATTCCAAACCGGAAAATCACAAAGTCAACGCCGTTGACCAGGACGATGACGATGAGGAATATCCTAAGGTATCTGAATACTGTTTTTCCGTTGACATTGGTGGTTTGATGTGTGCTATGCAGGATCTAGGTGAAAAAGCAAGATGGCCCAGGAAGGTTACTAAACAAGGATCCTGGAAGGACAAGACCAAGTGGTGTGCCTTCCATGAAGATTTTGGCCACCTGACGGACGAATGTATAGCACTCCGAAAGGAAATCAGTTATCTACTCAGCAAGGGGCATCTTAAGGAGTTGTTAGGCAGAAAGAAGGTCAAGACCCAAGAAGCCGACAAGGTGCCCCAGAGAGCAGCTTCTCCACCACAGGATGCCCAGATTATCAACTTCATCTCAGGAGGCTCGGACATCTGTGGAACTTCATATTCCTCAGCTAAGAAGCATGCCAAGGAATCCAAATCTGAACAGGGTGACAGACCTGTCCGGACATCCACCCTGACTCAAGACAAACTCATATCCTTTGATGAGAGTGACCGTTCTCATGTTCAGGATCCTCACCATGATAGTCTTGTGGTTACTTTATATATTGCTAACCATTTTGTTCGCAGGATTCTGGTTGATAACGGGAGCTCAGTAAACATAATCCGACTTGATGTGCTCAAAAAGATGGGGATCCCAGAAACTGAAATAGTTCCAAGATCCTCGGTTTTAGTCGGCTTCAGCGGTGAAACTAAAAGCACCGTTGGGGATATCAGGTTGCCAGTATATATAGAGGGGGTAAACTCTATGCAAAAATTTTGTGTTATAGATTCTCTCTCTTGTTGCAATATTATTCTTGGCAGGCCTTGGATTCACGAGATGAAGGCAGTTCCTTCAACTTATCACCAATGTATCAAGCTTCCTACACCCTGGGGAGTCGTAAGAATTGAAAGTGACCAGCAGGAAGCCAAGAACTGTTATTCTACTTCAATGAAGAGCACCACTAAGGTGACGAAGGGATAGCAATTACAGAAAAAGGCACCTGAAGCACAGGAGGACAGGGAGCTTGATGTCAAAGAAATACCTCTAGACCCTAAGAATCCTGAAATCAAGGTGCTCATGGGAACGAGCATCCCAACAAATGTTGAGCAGGAATTATTCCAACTTCTCAAAGCCAGAACTTCAACTTTCGCCTGGAAGCATGAAGATATGACAGGTATCCCTAAACATGTAATTACTCATAAACTTGGTTTAGATCCTTCTTTCAGGCCTATACAGCAGAAAAGGAGGAAGTTCGCTCCAGAGAAAAATATAATCATCCAGGAGGAAGTCGACAAGCTTCTCAAAACAAAGATGATCAGAGAAGTCAAATATCCTAGGTGGCTAGCAAATGTGGTGGTGGTCCAGAAGAAGAATGGAAAGTGGAGAGTTTGTGTTGATTACACAGACTTGAATAAGGCCTGTCCTAAGGACCCGTTTCCACTTCCCCACATCGATGCAATGGTGGATGCCACGGCTGGCCACGAGATGCTCACTTTCATGGATGCCTCAGCAGGATTCCAACAAATTCAGATGGAACCTTGCGATCAAGAGCATACAGCATTCATGACTCCAACAGGTATATATTGTTATACTGCTATGCCCTTTGGATTAAGAAATGCAGGCGCCACCTACCAGAGGCTCGTCAATATGATGTTCAAAGAGCAACTGGGGGACACGATGGAAGTCTACATAGATGACATGGTGGTAAAGTCCAAGAAAGCTGAAGATCACGTCAGGGATCTCCAGACTGCCTTTGATATCCTTGATCAATATAACATGAAGCTCAATCCCTCCAAATGCCACTTTGGGGTGCGAGCTGGAAAATTCTTAGGATATATGGTCACCGAAAGAGGAATCGAAGCAAGCCCAGAGCAGATTAAGGCAATTCTGAATCTCAAGTCCCCATCAAATGTCAAAGAAGTGCAGAGGTTGACAGGAAGAATCGCGGCACTCAACAGGTTTATTTCGAGGTCCTCGGAGAAAAGCAAGGATTTCTATGATATCCTGAGGAAAAACAAGAAGTTCGAGTGGACTGAGAAGCATGAGGAAGCTCTAAGGTGCCTGAAAGATTACTTGTCAGCAGCCCCGTTGCTAATGAAACCAGAAGATGGGGAGCCACTGTATTTATATCTTGCCGTTTCCGGAGGCTCAATCAGTGCAGTCCTGGTAAAAGACCATCAAGGTCAGCAGCATCCGGTATATTATGTAAGTAAAACTCTGCTAGACGCAGAGTCCAGGTATTCTCACCTTGAAAAATTAATTTTATCTCTTATAATGGCTTCCACTAAACTTAGACATTATTTTGAAACACATGCTATAATCGTGATGTCTAACTATCCTATCAAGGCAGTTCTTAGGAAGCCGGAAATGTCAGGAAGGATGGCTAAGTGGGCAGTCAAGCTGAGTGCCTATGACATCAAATATGAACCAAGAACAGCGATCAAGTCTCAAGCATTAGCCGACTTTGTGGCGGATTTCAGCAGTGACATTGAACCAGAAGTTGAAAAGGAAGTCCAGCAACTTGAGAAGCTCAAGGAAGACTGGATCCTTTATACTGACGGCTCCTCGAATGTCAGAGGAACAGGGCTGGGAATCCTGCTGAAATCGCCACAGGGGGACATAATACCTCTATCCATATCCTGTGAATTCCAGGCTACCAACAATGAAGCTGAGTACGAGGCTTTAATTGCTGGATTACAGCTGGCCAGGGATATGGGAATCCTATCTATACAAGTGTTTGTTGATTCTCTCTTATTAACTAACCAATTTAATGGCTCTTATGCAGTGAGGGGGGAGAATCTGATCAAATATCTTGAAATTGTTAAAAAACTGTCTCTATTTTTCGAAAATTTTAGTATTTCGCAGGTACCAAGAGAAGATAATGCAGAAGCTGATGCCTTAGCAAATTTGGCTTCATCGCTCAGGATCCCTGAGGATGTTAAGATTCCAATAACTCACGTCTTGACACCGGCAATAGCTCAACAGGAAGCTCAGGCTGTTGGCGATAACGCAGGTGCAAACGTTGAGAATCCTGAAGATGCCCAGGAATCCTGGACATACCCGATCCGGAAGTATCTCAAAGATGGGGAGATTCCTAAGGGCGAGAACCCCAGAGCTTTTCGTACAAAGGTAGTACCCTACACTATAATTGATAATATCCTATATAGAAGATCTCTTGCAGGTGTCTACTTAAGGTGCCTAGAGAAGTCAGAAGCTCTTGAGGTGCTTGAAGACATCCATAGTGGAGATTGTGGAAACCATACCGGGGGCAGGGCGCTGTTCTCTAAAGTTCTCAGATTCGGGTACTATTGGCCAACTATGAAGAGGGATGCCGCGAGCTTCTCACAGAAGTGCGATGCTTGTCAAAGGCATGGCAATATCCTTCACCAACCTGCTGAGCATCTGCATCCTATAGTATCCCCACGGCCTTTCATGAAGTGGGGCATGGATATTGTGGGTAAGCTGCCAAAGGCTCCTGGAGGAAAGGTGTTTATGCTTGCCATGACAGATTATTTCTCCAAGTGGATTGAAGCAGAAGCCTATGTTCAAGTGAGAGAAAAGGAAGTGATATCCTTCATCAAAAGAAACATCCTCACCAGATTTGGGATTCCAGCGGAGATTATATGTGACAATGGTTCCCAGTTTATAGGCAAAAGGACTACGAGCTTTTGTGAAAGCTGGGGCATCAAGATGATCACTTCAACACCTGTCCACCCTCAGGCTAATGGGCAGGCAGAATCCAGTAATAAAATTATCATCAATAACCTTAAGAGGAAGCTGGGTTCCAAGAAAGGTAAATGGGCCGAGGAGCTGCCATTTGTTCTTTGGGCAGACAGAACTACACCCAAGAATGCTACCGGCCAAACACCATTCTCATTGGTGTTTGGGGCAGAAGCCGTAATTCCTACAGAGATTGTACTCCCAACAGCCAGAATCAACTGCCAGGATCCTGAAACAAATAACCAGAACCTCCTTCAGGATCTCGAAACAGTTGAGGAGCTCAGAGATATGGCCAAAATCCGGATGGCCTCTTACCAACAGCGGATAGCAAAATCTTATAACAAGAACACCAGACTAAGAAGATTCCAGGTAGGCGATTTGGTTTTGAGGAAAGCTTTTCAGAATACTACCAATCCTGCTGACGGGAAGTTAGCACCCAAATGGGAAGGCCCTTACCTTATAGATTCTGAAGAAGGTAAGGGGGCATACCGTTTAGTGAATATGGAAGGAGAACCTCTGCCAAGAGCTTGGAATGCCATCCACCTTAAAGCGTATTTTATGTGAGAATCCCATTGAGAATCTCGGGCAGAATCCCAAGGATCCTCGCTGTCTAAATATCCCAAGGTACGTATACTAATTCTATTTCAATTAATTCTTAATATTTTGTGATGAGTTACTGACTTAAGCATCGGAGTGGTGTTAGCTAGGCTAACACCCACCCCTCACCAAGCATTGAGTGTTTTGCAGATTTTGAGAATCCTAGAGAATTTTGGGTATATCCCCAGTTAGAGGTTGGCCACCTCTCCTACGTTTAAGGTATCCTGCATACCTTCTAAGGTTTGAGAGGCTGACTCCTCTCCTAAGTTTGGGTAATCGCCAGTAGCGCACGACCCTCGCCAGTAGCGCACGTTGTCCCCCGGTACGCTAAAGGTGGCCGGACCAGTCCACTCCAGGGGTGGCTGACAATCTTGTCACTGGAGGCTGCCGGGCGGATTCTCAAGGTTTATAACACTGACGTGTTATCTAAGGTTTTGGCATTTTCGTGTCACATACGTATGGGCTTGTCCCCAGTTTTGGCTTAGACCCAAGTTTATCGGGCTTGTCCCCAGTTTTGGCTTAGTCCCAAGAATCCCGGGTTTATCCCCAGTTTATTTAACTTGTTTGCTCTCGAAAATGTCGGCTTCGGCCGGAGGCCAAGAAGCTTTTCAGAATTATTTCAGGTTTTAGAAGAAACTGAAGCAAATACTGAGGAAACTGCGTTCAGGATTCCTACAAGAATCCCGATTCAGGTAGAAAAAGTTATGATTATTTGGAATTGGAAAATTGGCTAAGGTAAAATTCAAAGGTTAGTTTTCACTATTTAATCTAACTTGACATATTATTCGAATTTCAAATGGTCTTCCAACATGCAAGTCATTTTTTAGATATTTGATAAGTTTTTACAAACTAATTCTACCAATCAAAATTTCAATACAAAAGGCAATATGAGAAGCCCAAAAGATACTGATATTATTTATAGCCATAAAAGGTTGTGAGCTTCTCAAGCTTCGTCCTGAAAACCTCAGGATCCCTCCACTTGAGAAGCTCGAAGGTCAAAAGATTGTTTTTTGGGAATCCTGGTTTCGTCTTGTAAACACAAGATCCCTCCACCAGGATCCCCACCATTGTTGTTGTTTGCTGCTTGTTCATTGCAGGAAAAGAGAAATTGTTTCAACTACAAGAACCACCAAAAGAACCACCTAAAAACCTAAAAAGTGGGCTCAGACCGTTGCAATGTCCTCATCGCCCACTGTCTTCTCCTCCTCCACCGGCTTCACCGCGTCCTCCAGCTTCTTGCCAGCTCCCAGCTCAATCACATAAGCCCTTGTTGGGGCAACCGGAGAATCCGGAACCGCCTTTGAGGAGCCACCTTCGGTCCCGTCCTTTCCTTCCCCATCACCATCTCCTCCCAGCGATTCCAAGACCAGCCTCCAGCCTGCGACATCCCAACCTGGTACCTGAAAGCCAGCCGCTTCAGCCTCTTCTGCCATTTGAATTTTGCATTCTAGGACGCTCCGGGCAGCCGAGAGTTGGCCGATTTCAGCATCAGCAGCCATTTTGGCTTCCAGGGCTTGACGCTGCTCAGTGAGCTTATGCTCATAGAGAAGGGTCTTACCCTTGGCAGTTTCAGCTTGGGCCTGAATCTTCTCGTTGGCTTCGGCGAGCTTCTTCTCCATGTCCATAGCTTGGAAGCTCAGCTTCTCAATACCCTGCACAAGTAGGAATCCTATTCAGTAGCAGCGACAGGTATAAAACTAACACAAATATTACTTGAGCTTCTTACCAGGTTGATCATGGTCTGCATGGAGAGGATCTTATTGCTAACCTCAGAAGGAGCAAGATCTTCAAAGGATTCCAGGTACACCACGGGAGCTGCTGGAGTTTCTGAGGCCTTCCTCTTCTTGGAAGCCGAAGCTTTTGGCCGGCTGACAGGTGGCTTGGAGACGGTAGGGTGCTCGAGCTGTTCCTTCTTGACTTTCAGGAGGCTGTCAAGATCCTTCAAGGAAAACGAGGCGCTGGATTTGGGAGCTGTAATCAGAAACAGGTTGTCAGTATCTGGGAAGCTCATATAATCAAAAAAGTCAGAATCCTATAAAGGCTTACCAGACATGGCAGGAGTATGGTCGGCCGAATAGCTGTTTTCACTGGTTGTTGTTTCAAGGATCAGGGCTCTCTCGTTGGCCGGAATCTGGTAGATGGCTTCAAGCTTCTTGAAGTCAGGCTGCTTCTTGATGAGATTCTCAAACTTGGGCGCTGCAAGAAAGAAAACAACAAAGAAATTAGCAATGTACAGAAAATTCAACGGAATAAACACAAAACTTCAGTTTCCTACCCTTCTCAACCCACTTCAACGGTAACTCTGTCCCCCCAGGAATCGAGTCTCGTTTGACGAAGAAGAATCGCTTCTTCCAATCGTGATCGTTGTGGGAAGCTCGGGGAATCAACTGGGAATTAGAGGTACGAGCCTGAAGAACGAATCGGCTACAACCATGGGTTCTTAACTTGTAGGCTTCACAGATCTCAGGAATCCCGATGTCGAGATTCCTGGTTTGGTTCAACTGGTCCAGAGAATACAAGATTCTCCAGACCATCGGCATGGTTTGAGAGTAAGAAAGGCGGGTGGTCTTGAAGAATTGAGTGATAAGCTCCGGAAAAGGGAATGTCATTCCGAGCAAGAATGGATAGTACATGAAGCAAACCCAGGTTGTGGAAACGAAATCGGACTTGACAAGGGAGCTGTAAGGTCGGAAAACAGTCTCCGGCGGAAAAATGCCGGAGTTTTTCAGATCGTGGATGTCGCGATCGTCGAAAGTGCAACTTTCCTCCTCACAGGGGATAATATACCCCTGATCGTGGAATTCTTCGGCGACCGGAAGGCTTAATGAAGAGGAAGATCGAGTGTTTTTCTTGGCCATGGCCGAAAAACGCGAAGAAAAAAAGAGGAAGAAGAAGAATAACTGACCTGGAATACCGGAGAAGCTCGAGAGGTTTTTGCGAAGAAGATGGTGATAATCTCATAAAGTTACCTCCTATTTAAAGCAAAACATCACATCTCTTGGACGCCGAAAAAGCAGTCACATCCGTAACCATATTTACCGTCTTGACGCCGTGAAAAAAGGAATCTTTTTGAATTTTAACAGCTGTCAAACTTATCCACAGCTGTTGAAATTCAAGGGGCAATTGTTGAGGGTGTATTTTCAAGATGCTCACAGGAAGCTCAGACAGTTCAGGAATCCTATTGTCATCTGGGAATCTCGTACATTCAGGTATCCTGATCATATTATTTTAACTAACCTTCATATTTTGCCACATGTCTATTTGACCAGGTATTACCGGAATCATCAACAACCTCCGAAACTTACGCTCCAGCTGAAGAAGATCGTGGACCAAGTGAACGGAGAGGTCTCTAACGGTCGAGTTAGTTGGACGATAGGATCTCGGGAATCCCGGAAAGTTAGTTATCATTGTATTTGTTATATAAATCGAGGATTCGATCAGTAGGAACACACAACTGCACTCGCACACTAGTTTCCCACTACGAATTATTGTATCACTTAGCTCTGATCGATCAAACCTCCAACCCGTTGTAACAAATCGTTTGATAATTAATAACATTGACTTGGTGGCGGTTTCCAGCCGGCACCCGAGGTTTTTATCCAGGATTCCTAGAGGCAACTCAAAGGATTCTGGAGTTTTCCTCGCTAAAATCCTTGTGTTATCACCCTTACTTGGGTTACTTACTCATTCGGTCGTTAAGCACTCTACCTCACAATCTAAGTTTGGAATATAGGATTCTCAAGTGAATTTTTGACCAAAACATTGATATGGTTTGATTATCTGTTTCTTTTATTATGCTAATATGTTTGATGTACTTTAACTATGATTAATCAATCCTTACTTTTAAACTATGATTTATTGCTTCATAGGTTTAAAGGTCATTTTCTCGCATTGGTGTGCTCTATACAGGTTTGTCCTTTTTTAGTTTGTGGTATATTAAGTCCATTTGGTGATTAATCAATCCCTATTTTTAACTATGATTTATACACGTTTTTGTAGACACAATAGCTTTAAATTCAACTGTTGAGTCTGAAACTCATTGATGTTCATCTTTCTTTACAGGTACAGAAAATGATCAGTCCACAAAAACGTAAGCAGTGATCCCACATATCAAAGGTGAAATAATGAAACGAAAATTGGGTTGTTGCGGCTCTTCATATAACTAGGTTTTCTTATTTAAGGGTCACAGTATGCGGGGTGAGTGGCCATACATAGTTACAAAAAATAGTAAGGAAAATTGGAATTTAATAATACAAGTTTAAAGTGATTGGCGGATAATAATATAAGTTTCACATTTGTATCACAAATAATACGAATTAAACATGTTGGTGATTATAATGATACGACGTTATTTTTTATCTTTCGATTAGGGTTCGATTAGGATAATAATATGAGGTTTCTTCCTTTTCTTTTTGTTTCTTTCTTTTATCTTTCGATTAGAGTTGATTTGAACCCTAATTGAAAGATTAAAAACTAACGGCGTATCATTATAATCACCAACATGTTTAATTCATATTATTGTGATGCAAATATGAAACTCATATTATTATCCGTCAATCACTTAAAACTTGTATTATTAAATTCCAATTTTCCAATTAGTAATATCTAAGATATATCTAACTTTTTTTGTTTGTGGTACTCTGATATTTTTTTTATATTGATTGTGAGACTGGGTTGTTGCGGCTCTTCATATGAATAGGTTTTTTTTATATATATATATATTTTTTATATTGTAGTACTCTAATTTTTTTATATTGTAGTACTCTAATATTTTTCTTGACTGATAATTTGTTCCCCTGATCTGATGGATAAACTTTCTGCAGGGCTATATTAAGCGGTCTAGCAGTAGTTGAAATAGGTAGAGATACAGTTTGGAAGATGCATAACCCGAGTGTAAGTTTCTTGACCTTTGTAGGTCCTGAAACAACAACTAATCACGATATTTTAATCACAAACGAGTGCGGAATCCTCGTAAGTGATTGATTCAAGAAGAAAGTAGAAGAGAACACAAGAATACGATGATTAAACAATAAAAACTTGAACTTTGCACACAAGAAAACTTGTCGGGCACAAATCTTTTCAATCGTAAACAACTTCTCTCTCTCTCACGGGTTTATGATCACGATCGTAATCACCAAATGGCTGCTCAAAATCGTAAACAAGCAACCACAAATGAGGAGGTCTTGAGGGGTTTATATAGGCACCCCAATTGGGTTTACTATTGGGCCCCTTTTGGATCATAAACCCAATAGTAAACCCAAGCCCAATCATAAACTAGCCTACTAATCTAGTTAAACCCTCTAAGCCCAGCCCAACTTATTTAATATTACAAGACTCATAATCTAGCCTCTACAATCTTCCCCTAGGCTTGTGATATTAACTGTTTTGGATCTTTGAACTTCTTCTTCTTGACTGGCTGGCATAGATGCTGATGAAGATTCTTTCCGCAGAAATCTTCAATGGGTTTCATGACGGGCACTTGGGACTTCCTCTTGATCAGCATCAGCTTGAACTTCTTGAAATGAACAAGCAATGAAATGGAGGACTCTCATTGACTTGCTTCTTGAAAGAACTGGTTCTTGCTGAATCTTCAGTAACTGTCTTGAATCTCCAAAACAATTAGAGGTTAAAGTTTGAAAAACCTCTAACTGTGAAGAACTTGATTGTTGAACTTCAAATTTCATGAACTCTGACTGCTCTCTGTATCATTTTCTTTTTCAAAGATTTGACTTGAAATCTTTAGCTTCCCCTAAACTTGTGAGCATTTTCTTTGAAAACCATTAAAGCTTTTGAAAACTTGTAAAGACACCAACAACTTCCCCTGAACAGTTGCTTTTCAGATGGAAGTCTTGTCCGGCTGGTTCTTTAACTTTGAGCAGCAGCAACATCTTTCTATCATCAACCTGTCTGACACACATTTGAAAAAATATACTCCACCAGACATTTGATGACTGGTCTTTGGGTTAGGAGGTAATTATCATCTGTTCAGTTGATTCAAATTAACATAATTTTAACCAAAACCCCTAATATAGATTACGGGTTTTCTATAAAACTTCCCCTGAACCCAAGACCTCTAAAGACTTCCCCTTAGCTAATAACTTCCCCTCAGCTAAGGACTTCCCCTGAGATAATACATATTATCTTCGAGTTCCCTTCAGATACTATGTATTACGGAAGTCTTTTCATTAGATAATAAGTATCATCCTCGAGTTCCCTTCGGATAATACTTATTATCCTCTCTCCTTCCCCTAAAAATTTGTCAAGATCTGACGGAGGAAGTCTTTTCCATTAGATAATAACTATCATCCTCGAGTTCCCTTCGGATAATACTTATTATCCCATACTCCTTCCCCTAAAAATTTGGCAAGATCTGTCGGGGGCATATTGTCATGCATTAAAACCCATGAAAAACACATTTTGACTTCTCAAATCAACCTGGCCAAGACGAAAACACACCAAAAAGAACTTAAAGACTCACACACGAAAGATATACACTTAAACAAATACTTACCAAACCAAACGCGAGAAAGTTTACAAGGGATCAAACCGTATGAATCTGACTGAGGAACCCTTTTCAGCTTCAGTTACTCGACTAGTCCAGGTGATTGCCGGTATGTTTGTCCGCTTTAAACTCAAACCCGTTTAATCCCAACCGAATGCGTCATGCTTAATATAATACAATATTACCATCATGTTTAATTGTCCCCACACCCAAGCGTACACAGCAAAACCTACCCAACCTCAGAGTTTATTGAGGATTCACAAACCCCCAGCTTGAGGAACCATGCAACACCGCTATGACTACCACTTATTTTCATTAACCATCAGTTGGTGATCAGGTCGGCCGCTAAGCACGCAAAGAAGACCAACTGAGTGATTATTTTTCATTTTCTTTTCTTTTTCATTTTTTTTTTCATTTCTTTTTCTTTTCTTTTTCTTTTCTTTTTATTATGTGGTGTAGTCATGACAGCAGAGACATGGCGTGTGAGAGAGTGAATACTAGGTAATTACCACTCTCAACCCATTTTTGTCGGGACTCAGTCTTTTAAACCATGCAACCTAGGATGGGAAACTAAACATATATATCTTTTAAGTTCACTGCACTTACATTGGAGGTCATAAGTTTAGGTCGAGCCTACCGAGCATATCACCGTGGAGCTTGCCTTTCACTTCCGCCTTACGCGTGTCACCCATCTCCAACCCGGACATTCATTTTACTTCCCCTAAACTTCTCAAAAACATGACACAAACAATTAAAAATTAAAAAGCACACTATTTTTGAGGGGTCAACTTTTTCTTCATCTTTACATTTCTTCTCCTTGCTTTTTGATTTTTAATGTCACAATCTTGTGAACATCAGTTTTTTTTTTAAATAAAAAATAAAACACACAAACACACTTAAAAGAACAAAACACAAAATTTTGAAGATATCCGGCCAAGCTAACTTTCAAAGTATTGATTTGAAAATTTTTGAAAATTGGGTTTCATGACATGCACACTTCATTGCATCTGAAGTCAAACACTTCAACAATCAATCACCAAGTGAAAATTTTAGGAAATTTGGTTTGACTCAAAACACTCTTTGCCGCTTCATTCACACAACCAAGTTAAGAACAGTACCTTTCGCGCTGAATTTTACCTTTTACCTCTCAAGAAAACATATCCTCCATAAAAAATTGCTTGTCATGACATGAAGATACGTCTCCTAAAATGTGCCTGGAACAATCACTTATCAACAAATAAGTTAATCAATAAAAATGTTAGTGATAATCCTCCTTGACTGTTCCTGCACATAATGAGAGATTAGTTAGCCATTGGTACCCAGGCCATTGTTTTTCTGGGTACACCTGAGGAATCAATGAAAGATACCTCTTGTAAGAACATCCCCTTTGAAAAATCAGGAAGTTGGGATGGAACTGCCTTGATTTTTGGTTTCCAAGTTCCAGGTGATTTAACATTTGTTTTAGTCACCTTTGGAGTTGTGACCTTAGGTATTTCAACCTTCTTCGTTTTAGATTCACTTTTCAAAACAGTTTTTGTTTTAGTCACCTTTTGAGTTGTGACTTTAGGTATTTCAACCTTCTGCATTTTAGAATCATTTTTGAAAACATTTTTAGTTACCTTGTGAGGGGTAACCTTGGGTTTTTCAGACTTTGTTTGTTTTGAAAATGGTTTCTTCACCTGTTTTTGGAAATTTTGGTAACTTGGAAAGCTGTTGTTTTGATTTAAAGATTTTCTTTCAGCTTTGGCAGCACCCCAATGTTGATCAGAGGGTTTAACCTTAGGAGTAACAGTCTTCATTGCCTTAGGTTTTTCCACCTTCATGGGCTTAGACTTTACAGACTCCTGAGATGAAACCCTTTGACTTTTCGGGAAATAGGGTTCATAGGGGCGATAAAGACAGTTTCTAGCAATATGACCAGCGATGCCACAATTAAAACAAGTCTGCTTCTTTAGATAGAAGTCAGACGTGTACCCATTTGTCTTTGGTGGCTGATATGGAGCTGGTTTGCCTTGTGTCTGCTTCTTTGCTTTGACTGCAGCTTCAGATTTGACTTTCTGCTGGTTTGTCGAAGCCTGTGTCGAACCTGTCTTTACTGTCTTTATGCTTCCTTCATTCTTTGACGTTGAAGCACCATTCTTGCAATTACAACAGCAACTGCATGATCCAACTGAAGAAATGGGAGACACAGCTACTCCCTTGAGTTTTTCATTCTTCACAAGTAGGATTGGGGCATATCTCAGTTTTGTCAACTTCATCTGCGAAATCATCCTTGTTCTCAACCAAATTATTTTCTTCAACCACTGAATTCATTATGAAGCTTCTGAAATTTTTGAAAAATCAGCAAAAACGGCAAAATCGGCAAAATCACTATTCAGAGAATAGTGTCAGAAACTTAAAACTGAAAAACGGAGGCCTTCAGAGTGGAATTTGGGGGTCCAAACGAGCTCCCCTGGACGTTAGTCGGGGGAAATTCTGGGGCTCAGTGTCAGGAACGTCGTGTTCAAATTTGAGCCTCTAACTCCAAACGAGTCAAAAGTTACGTCCGTTTCCGTGAAAGTGTGAAAAATTGACTTTTTGCCGCAAATCCTGTTTCCGATCGTAAACCCTGTTTACGATCGTAATCTCCCGTTTACGATATTTGACAGCCTGGCCGATCGTAAACACCACCGGGTCGTAAACACTTGATCATAAACGACGATTCCGATAAAACCAAATCGTAAACGCCTGATTTCGATTCAACTGAATCGTAAACTCCCAATTACGATCCAAAAATGTCGTAAACCCCAATTCCGATCAAGAAATGTCGTAAACTCAAAACACCAGGTCGTAAACACGATAAAAACGCAGTCTTGAACTCGTAAACCCAAACAATGAAGATCTTCAACCGAAGAAGTCGTAAACACTGAAAAACCCAGAAAAACTGATCGTGAACTCGAAGAACAGCAGCAGATCTGATCGTAAACACCTCCAGCAGTTTCAAATCTTCAAAATCTCGAACTTTAACCCAGAAAACAGCTTGAATCAATATCGTGTGAGCCTCGAATCAGTGATTCTTGGCTCTGATACCAATTGTAGGTCCTGAAACAACTAATCACGATATTTTAATCACAAACGAGTGCGGAATCCTCGTAAGTGATTGATTCAAGAAGAAAGTAGAAGAGAACACAAGAATACGATGATTAAACAATAAAAACTTGAACTTTGCACACAAGAAAACTTGTCGGGTACAAATCTTTTCAATCGTAAACAACTTCTCTCTCTCTCTCTCACGGGTTTATGATCACGATCGTAATCACCAAATGGCTGCTCAATCGTAAACAACTTCTCTCTCTCTCACGGGTTTATGATCACGATCGTAATCACCAAATGGCTGCTCAAAATCGTAAACAAGCAACCACAAATGAGGAGGTCTTGAGGGGTTTATATAGGCACCCCAATTGGGTTTACTATTGGGCCCCTTTTGGATCATAAACCTAATAGTAAACCCAAGCCCAATCATAAACTAGCCTACTAATCTAGTTAAACCCTCTAAGCCCAGCCCAACTTATTTAATATTACAAGCCTCATAATCTAGCCTCTACAACCTTTGTAACCATGTTTCAAGAAAATGCAACTCATAATTGACAATCAGCATGCTTTAAGAATTTACTTAAGATGAAAATTACAAACACAGTTTAAAGGAACCATTTATATTTATCTGAAGAAATCGTTTGAAAAAGCAATGGAATTTATAGAGAAGGCAAAAGCAGTTAAGGAGAAGGGATAACAAAGTACTATACTTCATTTATTGTATAAAAGTAGGATGGTGGATGAATGCACAATTTCATGGTGTGTTACAATGTGAATTTCCTCACTGAATTTCATGGTTTGTTACAATGTGAATTTCCTCACTGTGTCTTTTCAAAGTAATTTGCACTTTCATGTAACTGGATCGTGTCGTTTGGGTTAAATGTAACTGGATCGTGTCGTTTGGGTTAAGGCTCAGATCCTAATAACTTGGTTACATTTCTCTGTTTCGCCCGTTTAGAATAAACAAAATCACTTCGTGGCTTTCGACGAAGTGATCGAAAGAACAAACATACAAAGAACAACTACATAAAAAATACAAAATCACCAATAATATCTTTGTATGTTATTTGAATTGTTTCCTAATAACTTGGTTACATTTCTCTGTTTCTGTGTTAGATGTGGATTATAGTAGGCATTCAACGTACCTTTCGACGAAGTGATCGAAAGAACAACTACACAAAACCGGAGACTAGCACCGCCGCAACGCGCGGCGGGTGATCTCCACCTTGTTATTAAGTATAAATAAGTAACAACTATTTTAATTTTTTGACCGACCATCTTTTACACAACCTATTATTTGCCCCCGCTCAAAAAAATATCTAGATCTGCCACTGCATGTATTAATAGAGATGCATATCCAGGTACATGTTGAGATACCAAAAACTTACGACACCACATCAATACCCTACGCAAGCAGATCGATATCCTTCAAAGAGAGGTGAAAGGCAGTCAAAAGCTGAAGCTTAGTAGATGATTTGAGAGTTTATAATTACTCAAAAAACAGACAAACACCACACCTCTTTAAACAAGCATAGCAAATAACCGCCCGGCCGCCCCCATAAACATTTTTCATACATAAAACTTCCTTCTGACCCCAGTACAATACACAACCCATAACCGGACCACATTCTCGTTATGCTATGCCTTAACCTTTTGTACTTCTAAAAATAAATGTCCTCAAAAATCAAAGGTCACACAGTAGTCATACAAGCCAAGTAACACATCTCAAGTTTAGGATTCTACCTCTAACTGATTGCTGTTGGCACCTGCTTCACCACTAACGGTTTGTTCCTCCATCATAATTTCGGTTTCTTCTTCGGTGTCACTCTCATCTTCATCTGCAAACCGGCACAAGAATTAAATTGTTATTTTTTGTAAGAGATTAGGTGACAGTTTCGACCTACTGTGTGAATCTATGGGAAAGTTATTGCACAACGCGTGTTTTCGCCACAAAGTGTACAAGGTATCACGCAAAAAGGACTTGGCCATGCATGATTAATTTGCATGTCACCTCTTGGTGTGATAATGTGGACTTTTTACGTATTTCAATCACACTGGCACGACTAAATCCTTCTTGAGTGATTCCTCCGTACACTTTGTATGGAAAAAAAATAATACTATGTATCAAACTTTTACCTATATATATAGATAGATATTCTATCGAGAACCAAATTTTTGTTGAGAACCACTTAATTACTTTATGTTTGATTGCAAAATTTGCATCTTATATTGCCAAATATCAACATAAAAATTACTTCAAGACTTCAATGAACCTTGTTATATATGTTTATATTGTGTGGTATTATAATTTATATCTTACTATTTTAAATACACGTGCATATATGTAAATATGCATAGATGCACATTTTATTAATGACTATATTGATAGAGAGGAGAGAGGAGAGAATTAAAGAAAGTGAAAAGAGGAGTGGGGAGAGAGCATTAAACTATTTTTCTTAATTTACCCTTTGATATTTAATTTTAATTAGATAAATAGTAACTATAATCTATGGTTAATAGTGATTCTTTTGTCAAAAATGATTTGATATTTGTAATCTCTTCAGTAGACTAACTTATACAAACCATTTATGGTCAACGTGACCCGATATGTTTGAACCTGCATTGACCAGAACTTGCATTGAATCATACAACCCACTTTTTGTCATCACTTGAATCACAACTTTCCTCCAGCTTTAACAACTTAAGGGGATGATGCATCTGATCTTACACGGACTAAAAAAATAAAATGTTTCAAGAGTTTAAGAGCTGCTGACCTTCATAATCTCCTCCTCCACCACCAATATTAAGACTCTGCATAAAAATGAACAAACCTCACATTAAATCTCACGATATCAGTTAAGAAAAATATAAATATACACAATTTAATACTAACCGAGAAATTAACGTCATCATAGTCCATGTCAGCTCCAGCTGCTAAAACCAAAAACAATTAATCAACACATGCAGCCAAGACCGAAGTAAACTGGTAAAAAGAATAACATGCAATCAACCTGTTTCATCCTGTTCATCTTCATCCACCCACTTGTTCCAGTCAACTTTGATGAACACCGGGGTTCTCCCCTCTTGCTTTACAAGTCTGCTCCACCATTTACTCTCTTCCTTCTTTACAAGGTACAGAATATTTCTTGAACCGGGACTAACCTTGCTTTCCTGTAGTTTTTATCATCCGGATGATGAGCAAGTAGAAAATCTTACTTTTATATGGGTTAATTCCAATCGAAACAGCACACTTTCTTTTTCTTTACAAATCATAGCAACATAGTATCCTATCATTTTCAAGGTATGTGTGAAAGTATGTTGCTATTTTGTACAATCATGCCATCTCATATATACACATTCGTACTTACATTCACATCCACCTTATCATAAAGGTTGATATCTATTTCATAAGGTATATTATCCGCTCCACTTGTTGCCGAGAAGTAAAACTTTCCTTCTGCCTCCAGTTTGAGCTTCACATCCTTAGCATCCGGCAGATCAATCGTCATAAAAACCAAATCATCCCTCTGGGCCCACTTTAATATAGGATGTCGACTACAGTTAAAAATGTAAAGACCGATAATTTCAGAATAAATTGCACTGACCAGAGTTGCTAACACGTATTAACAGCTTACTTTATCTAATGAAATTGCTTTATATGTAGCTTAACTTCAGTTGTGGTTGTTACACAAACGTCTATAACAACATTGAATACCAAAACGATCAAAGTAAGAAATAATCATATAGATCATACTAACGACTACAGTCAGCTACATGCTTACAGAACATAGTCATACTTCTCACTTAACCGCATGATAATTTCAATGACTTCCATTTGATATAGTTTAATTGTTAAGCTAAGCAAATGTCTAAAAATGCGTCGAATAATGAAAAAAAAATAAGAATCTTGTGAGCCAAACTAACAAACCCATGTAATCTAAGATGTACTCAGTTTACCAAGGAAACTGAATATAGCCCAGATCAGGACAATTCACCGATAGAGAAGTAGAGGATGAGCCTACATCCTAAACATAACAAGTATATCAATCAACAACAACCTCTATACAAAAAGCGGAAAATTAAACATAAATCAGATTGAGCTCCTTTTAGCAACAAAACCAAATAATTTATAATTTGAAATTAGCATGTATGAATGACCATAGCCATAAACAAACAAACAAACAAACAAATATAACCAGCAAATCCCACTCAAACAGCAGGGTCTAGGAAAGGTGAGATGGAGACAAACCTTACCTCTATCCTAAAGGTAGGTTAAAGAGGGTCAGTTCAGGAAACCAAAAGCAAAAGCAAAAGACATACAAGAAAAACAAGTAACAAACAACAAGTATCATATGCACATAAAAGAACAGTAGAGCATACAAATATGTACCATAAGCAGACAAAGGGACATATAATAGAATAGAAAGCACAAACAAGTTTCTAAGGCTAAAGTAGAGTATACTAAGACCAACCTACTAGTATACTACTAAAGGTACACCTAAGGGTAGCGTCAAACCGAAGACTAAAGGCAGCCTAAGGCTAGAGACAAACCTAGAAGGAAGCTAGCTTGTGCACGAACAACTTGCCTAATAAATTATATTTGCTACTGTGACATACAAATGTCAGCAAACCGGCATTAAGACCCTAAAATCACATCCAAAACCAAACAACTAGGTTATCATAGTTGTTTGGATACGCGTTTTGAAACTGGTTATCCAACTATTGCTAGTTTAAGTCAACAACAGTCGACTTTTAGTGTTTGGGTAACCTAATTCCTCAAGATTCTCTGATTATCTAGGTCAAATAATAAGTTTGATGCTAGCTGCATCAAAAGTAAGAGCAAGTTTACCTATATGCCTTTAATTTGATCTATTGCTTCCTAAATCAAAATTTCTCAAATAGTCAACAATTTTAAAAGTAATTAGGCTATCCGTATTGGGGCGCCATATACCCAATTTCCTTAACATGGCGCCCCTATGGCGCCCCTCCACCACCCCCACAGGCGTTATGTTAGCCAAATTTGTGTCCGGCGTTATGTAGATAACGCCTTCCCCCTCTCTTGTTTTTTTTTTTCTTTTTTTTTTTTTTGCTTTTTTCCTATTGGTTCTCCCAATCCTTATAACCCTCATCTTCATAACCCCCACTACACATCTTACCTCATAACCCCCCATTGCCACGTCATTCGCCACATGGCACATAACCCCTCACCCAACTCTTAAACCACTACACATAGCCTTACAAAAGCTTCAAGCCCGCTTCAAGCCTGCAGAGACACAAACACGCACTTCCACCCAACATCGCGTTTTACGGACGCTGATTATCTGGTTGTTATCATTCAATATGACAGAATCACTCTCATTAAGCATATCAAGCCACCCCCAAAATCATGTTAACTCACATTTCCATACATGTCCCAGCAAAAATCTGACATAGCCAATGAGGAAGTCTCATACATACTAACATTGGCTTATACACCGTCAACACTGAAGCAGCACTTATGAGTGTTTACAGTCCAGTTTTTAGGTTAAACCATAAGCTAAATCGTTAGTAATGGTATTTTATTATCTAGATATATATATATATATATTTATATATAGCTACAGTAACTACGGGATAACTCAACAGTTTCATGCCACTTGGCAGCTTTGGTGTGAACACCTGAGGCATTTAACCTAAAATTCTTGCTAATGAACAAAACACACTCGTAGATGTAAAACAAGCAGTTTAAATCAGATGAAACACTTCAAAAACTTGTAGCACATCAGCAGAATCGACAAGAACATAGAAAAGAATGAAACAATCTTCACGGAAAGAAAAATATGCAAAAATGAAACAAATACTCGTAACCGAGTTGCCAAGCAGATACAGGGAAGAAAATAGCACCTCATTCTCCTGGATCCTTAAGGGTTTGGTTTGGTAAAACTTTGAAACAAGGAGAAACGGGAGAGTGAAAGAGCAATTTTAGGGTTTTTCCAGGGTAATTATTTTGATGTATTTTATTTAACAGTATTTTTAAAAAAAAAAAATTATAACAACTTTTTTATTAATAAGCTATATCGGAAGGTTAAGAGTATTTTTTTTATATATAACGGGCAATAATTTTTTTATTAACAAGCTACCAGGAGAATAGATCTAAATTACACACCACAGGTTTTTTATAAATATGTGAGTTTAATCCTTAAAATTTGAGGTTTGGTTGTTAGTGGTTGTGGGTATAGAAGAGAAAAAAAATTACTGTTCATCTATATATTTGATAAAAAAATTTTGTTGATTTCTTAAAATTTGAGGTCTGGTTGTGATTAAAAAGAGAGAAAATGTAATGATAAAGATATAAAAAAGTATTGAAAAACCGAGGTGGTGACCAAATACCTTGGTTGCGGAAGCGGATTGAGTCTTTGTGTAACTCGTTTTTATAGAAACAAATGAACACCGAGATATAGAGTTTATGGTGTTTGAGATGTGATGATGATGAAGAACAAAGCTAGTAGAGACATGGATATGAATAGCAAGATAGATCAACGATAAACAACATGAAAGATAGATAACAAAAGATAATCAAATGATTAACAATAACCGAATGATTACATTACCTACCCCACGCATTCCCGG
The DNA here is from genome assembly GCA_039602395.1 of Deinandra increscens subsp. villosa. NCBI lineage: Eukaryota > Viridiplantae > Streptophyta > Magnoliopsida > Asterales > Asteraceae > Deinandra > Deinandra increscens. The sequence continues at coordinate 50,320,364 of JBCNJP010000025.1, forward strand.
GTTTCTTGAGCTTACTAGGTAAGTTCAAGAACCCTTGACAAGCTTCAAAGAACCATGACTAACTCTTTTACTCACATCATCAAGTCTTTCATATGAGAAAGACTTACTATATATACTACAACACTCACTAAGGGCATAATAGTAAAACTACCAACTAGTGACAATATTTAAACAATAAATAATATTCACTAGAGCCATCTTCTTTAGTTGAGTCTTGTGTCTTGAGTTGTCATGTTCTTCACCGTGTTGTCGGGACGGTAGACGTTAAGTGGCCGTTGAGTATTAATCACATCTATCCAAATCTTGTTGGCTCGGAATCTCGATTCCCAACAATCTCCCCCTATTTGGTAGATGGTATACTCAATTGGTTCTTGTATTCTTGCAACTTGACTTCAAGAAAATCTTCATGTAGCTTCAAGTCTTTTGTTCTTCAATTCTCCTTTGTGAAGCTCCCCCTACAATAAACATTCTTTCTAGCCCAAAGTTCCGCAAGGCTGTGAATGAATAGGGTGTTTACAATGTTCAACACAATGGCAAGCTTTGAGGACTAAGTCATAACTCAAGGTACCAATATTGTTGAAAGTAAACAAGATAAAGGATCCATGAAAAACTCGAGAATTAACTCCACAATTCAATCGTCTTGAAATACTTGGCCGAATACCAAACCAATGCTTTGCACATAGATAAACCACTTCTTTTGTGCTATTAACCTTGCCTCGATTTTTACCATAATGGCAATGTCGCAACTGTTACGGCTTGAGGACTCTTCGAAGATTAAAATTCACATTTGCTTTGCTCATGGCTTGCAACAAGTCTCATCACATTTTCTCCCCCTAGACTTTTGCAACCAAGCAAAACAATAAATCTGTTCTGTTAATATCAAAACCCATAAGCAACCTTTTCATCAACAAACTTTTGAAATCCAACAGTAGCAATTTATCTCTCATATCAAACTTGTGCACAACTCTTATCGTCAAATATTACCTCATAACACGTTTGCTATATATCGAAGCAATCTGATATAGGAGTATAATTTGATGTACCTGATGAGATGACTACAAAATAATGGCTTCAAATTGTTGTGGTTGTTGGTTTGTAACAGAAGTAAAGAATCGAACTCGAACCCGTAATCTCGAACAGAAACTAAATCTATGATAACAGTCTCGAACCAGATGAGTAAGCCCATAACATAGTTTCGATCAGAAGCTGCCAATAGAACTCAGAACAGAATTCATTCATCCCGTTATCGAAGTCTCGAACCGATGCGCGATCGATCATAACCCAACAATGTATTCTTGAGCCAAATCGTAACAACAGGGATTTAATACGCTCGTTGAATCTGACCTGATTGAAGTCCGGCGAGCTCGTGTTTCCGGCGGTCTGAACAGTGAACAGAAGTGAACTCTGGCGGCTAAGAAGCAAATTCCGGCGAATTCCGGTAGCCCGTTTTTCCGGTGACCATATGCGGCAAATTCCGGTGGCTTGAAGCAAGTTCAGGTTGCTGTATTCCGGCGACCATAGAAGGCAGATTCCGGTGGCTAACTTCGAACAGAGACTAACCTCAGCAAATTCCGGTTGGGCAGCGAAGCTCCGCTTGAAGTTCGAATTTCCGGTTGATGAAGGGTTGAAGCGGACATCTTCTGGTTGGGCGACTTCTGGTTGGGAGTCGAGTTCCGCTTGGAGATCGAATGTCCGGTTGACAATGATGAAGCGGATGGACTTCCGGTTGAAGTCTTTTCCGGTTGAACTCAAAGATGAAGCGGAACAACTTGAGACTTCCCGTTGAAGTCTGGAATCCGGTTGAGGTTGAATCATCGATGGACTATCCGCTTGATAGTTAAAGCGGGTGAATTCCGGTTGAAGGAGAAGACTTGTTGATGGCGTACGATTGAAGCCAAAGGTAGGGTGATGCTGACAGGCGCTTTTGCAAAAGAAATTGACCCTTTCTTTTTCTTTTTCAAATGCCGACAAATATAAAAGATAGAGATTTCAAATTTGTTTTTCATGTGCAAAGTAATATACACATAAAATACAACAATAGCCTCGTATCTTCTTCAAATCTTTTTCCGCCATCGACCCGAAACTATTTCTTTATACTCGTCAACCTGCTTCTTCGATCAGAACATAAAGATGATCGAGTAGCGACCTCGTGTTACATCTTTTTCTGAGTTCCTTCACATCGTCGTCTTCAAAAATAATCGTTTGGCACTCTATATTTTGTGTGTTCTCTCATAATGTTTAGAGAAAAAAGTTTATGCCATGGATTTTAAAAAAAAATAAAGATGTGTGAAAAAGGAAAGTGCAGGTAAGGTGACTAAAGTAAAAGAAATGTGGGACTAGAAAAGGAAGTCAACCTTGGTTAAAGGAAAAGCAAGTTTAGGTGTACACTCCATCAAAAAGTAAAAGTTGATGGGACAAAGAATACATTCATTCTTTTACACAAAAACTTCTCTGTTCAAGACATTGAGATTCACAATCAAAAGAAATGATTAATATTAAAATTCTAAACCAATTCTACATACGTAGATTTCATTTGAATGATGAAAGTGTAAGTTGAAGATAAGACAAAAGTCTTTAATCTTCGTCTTGTGTTCCCAGATTTGAACACACAAACACAAAACAAATTTCTTCAAGATCTTGACACAAAAATAAAATGAAAATAAGAATAGATAGTTTTTGAAAGATAATGGAGGAGAATTCAAAAATCTTTCAACAAAAACATAAGCATCTCCATTTGTTTAAAAAAACGAGCATATGAACACAAAGTTGAGATATCAACCGTGAGGTTGCATTATCTCGACCATGGCTCTGATGCCAATTGAAAAACCGAGGTGGTGACCAAATACCTTGGTTGCGGAAGCGGATGGAGTCTTTGTGTAACTCGTTTTTATAGAAACAAATGAACACCGAGATATAGAGTTTATGGTGTTTGAGATGTGATGATGATGAAGAACAAAGCTAGTAGAGACATGGATATGAATAACAAGATAGATCAACGATAAACAACATGAAAGATAGATAACAAAAGATAATCAAATGATTAACAATAACCGAATGATTACATTACCTACCCCACGCATTCCCGGGTTTCTTGAGCTTACTAGGTAAGTTCAAGAACCCTTGACAAGCTTCAAAGAACCATGACTAACTCTCTTACTCACATCATCAAGTCTTTCATATGAGAAAGACTTACTATATATACTACAAAACTCACTAAGGGCATAATAGTAAAACTACCAACTAGTGACAATATTTAAACAATAAATAATATTCACTAGAGCCATCTTCTTTAGTTGAGTCTTGTGTCTTGAGTTGTCATGTTCTTCACCGTGTTGTCGGGACGGTAGACGTTAAGTGACCGTTGAGTATTAATCACATCTATCCAAATCTTGTTGGCTCGGAATCTCGATTCCCAACAAGTATTATATACTTATGGTTGTGAGTGAAAGAGAGGGAAAAAGTAATGAAAAATGTATAAATGACAAGTGGGTCGACCCGCGCTTCGCGGCGGAGTCGAACCGTTTTAAAAAGTCGGTTAGCCAATTGCGCGACCCGTGCTTCGCCGCGACGTCTTTAAATGAAAGCCTACACAAAATGATGTTTCAAGCTATTAAAACTGCAAATTATAAAATAATTAATGATCAAGGAATAAGACTAATAATACCCGAATGATTATTAAAATATAAAATCACCTAATATAATATATTATAAGAAACACAAACTTAAACTTGAAAGGGTATAACATAAATTATTGCCAACAAAGACCAATCCAATGAAAGCCTACACCCAAAAATAATAATTGATAAACATCAATAACTCACTCTAGACTTGTAATTCACACAATTTTCTTGTTGATAAAAAAAATATATATTGTTGCCTGCTAAATGAAATGCACATGAACCATCATTTACTGTGATTCATAATGAATATGAGAAAAAAGAATGAGCATGGAAATGCATATAACCATATTGCATTGATGATGGTTTTATAACTCTTTTAAGGTATATGACTATATTCTATGTCAGAATCAGATTCTAGCTCAAAGTTGGCTACCTCGAAGGTGTGCATTATGAATAAAATAAAATTATTTCTCTCATACTTCATAATTCATATTTATTATTATATTACCTTTCGCAAATGACATATGCACTCCAGACCCCAGAGCACGCTTGTGGTACAACCATCTCATCACTTTAAGTTTGCAAAAGTTTCTGCAATCTCATTTTCTTCAACTTTCAACAATTGTGGACGTTCATCTAACAAAATAATCAGATACATTAGATTTTGAATAAGCATTTCTAAAAAACTAACATCCAAAAGAAATAGTTTACCTTAAATAGTAGTCACCCTGGCGAACCTATTTTGCCTTTTGAAATAAGTAACCTAGAATTGTAGAGACCTAGAAAATGAGGCTTTTGCATTAGATGAATTTTGGGTTTATTTTAATACTTGTGGGCTAGTGAATACTTGTAATTGGGCTAACTTTTGTAGGGTTGATGGGTTTAAGGGGTCCGATTGGTTTTGTGTGGGTGTGGGCCGAATTCTAGTAGGGTTAGGAGATAGTGTGTTTTGCAAGTTTAGTATCTCCCTATATATGGAACCCCTTGAATACTAGAATAGGTTGTTGATTCCAAGGTGTTTGCGATTTTGGTGATCTCGAAATTCTCTTTGAGAATTTCGACCAAGTGTGTAACCATTCGGTGATTAATAGTAAAGTGTTTTCTTCAATCGGTTTGTGTTCTTACTTGTTTTCTTATTGCTTTTACGTATTTTTCTTGATTTATCTTGAATCACTCTAGTGTTTGGATTCCGCACATTCACTAGAGGTTGTGATATCGTGTTTGGGTTATTTCGATCCTTACAATTGGTATCAGAGCTAAGAAACGCAAGTTTCGAGGCTCTCGCGATATCCGATTCAAGTGTTTATTGACTAACCGTTTGAGTTTTGTGATTTTCGCAGTAGCAAGATTTGGAAGATTTTTTTTGCAGGGTTTGGACTGAACAGAAGTGATTGTGATCATCAGCCCTTGTTTCCGAGACTTTTCGACCCAGCCAAGAACTTTTCGATCAGCCAGTCTGATCGAAAAGCCTCTTTCTGCCGCCCCTTTTCGATCGAGAAAGCCCCCTTGTGGCTTTTCGATCAGACCTTTCCAGTCTAAAAGTCCCCGTCATGTGACTTTTCGACCGGCTGCTCCCAATCGAGAAGTCCCCCTTGAGACTTCTCGATCAGCTCTCTCAATCGAAAAGTACCCTGTGACTTTTCGATCAACCACCTTTCAATCGAGAAGTCCCCTTGAGACTTCTCGATCCAATTTTTTGATCGAAAAGTCCCCTGTGACTTTTCGGTCCACTGTGCTTATTGATCGAAAAGTCCCCTCAGTGACTTTTCGATCCACACCTCACTTTTCGATCAACCGGAATTTTTCGACCAGCAACTTTCCGATCGAAAAGTACTTTTCGATCAGAGCATTTTCAACCGGAAACCCTTATTCGCTTTATTTTAATTTATTGCTTCAATGGCCTTTGACATGTCTACCTTCTCAAGTGCCACTCTGGAAATGGACGCCAAAATCGGAACAAATGCCAGACCACCCCGTCTGTTGTCTGGCAAGGATTTCATGAGCTGGAAATATCGTTTCGTCAACTACATCAATTACCATGATGCCAAGATCATGCGTTCGGTCGAGGTGGGAGACTTTGTCCCAGCAACTGCTGGCGCCCAGGGTCAGCCACCTATTCCTAAAGCTAAAACTGAATGGCTTGATGAAGACTGGGAAAAGGTGGAAAGAGATAGAAACGCACTGGCCGCTCTAACCATGGCCCTATCTCCTGAAGTTGCTGAAGCTTTCAAAGAATACACCTCCGCTAAGACTCTTTGGGATGCCCTTGTGGCTGCTTACGAGGGAAATGATGATATGAAGGAATCTCGAAAATAAAATTTAAGAGAACTGTTTAATGAGTTCAGCTACATCCCGGGTGAGAATATTGAGACTCAGCTTCAACGCTTCATCAAGATAGTCACTGGAATGAAAGATGTTGGAGTCACATATACACAAGTGAAGGTCAACAGAAAGCTGGTCAACTCACTGCCGCCAAATTGGGACAACACCATTGAACTGATTGAAAAGACGGTGCAAATGTCCACATCACCCCTAAGTGAGCTCATGTCTACCATTAGAGCTTACGAAGAGAAGAAACAGAAGAGGGCAAGAAAACTTGGCAACGGGGCATCAATGAATCAAATGAATCAAGCTTTCATCTCTCAGCCTGCTGTCGCTCCAAACAATCCACCATCCACTCCACTGGGATTCATTGCACAAGCCACTGGGTCAAGTGCATCTGGAACATCAAATGTTGTCTCTCTAGATGTTAATGCTTTAAATAAAGACCCCAGCTTTGCTCTTGGGGTAGGGATTATGAGTTGCTATCAGGCACTCGTAGCAGGCTCACTTCTTCCCACGGATCTATCTCCTGATGATGTTAATCAAGTAAACCCGGACGACCTGGAGCACATGGATATATCTTACCAAATGGGAATGTCAGCCCTGAGAGCTAGGCAGTTCATGGCAAAGACGGGACAAAAGGACTGGAATGGTGGCAAAGGAATAAAGCTCAGTTTCAATAAAGCAAATCTGAGGTGCTACAATTGCAACGAGTATGGGCATTATGCAAGGGAATGCACCAAACCAAGGGTTGATAGAGAAAGGAAGATCGACAACAGAGGTGAAGGCATGAAGAAGGAGACCGGAAAGAATGACAAGGCGCTGGTGGTTCAGCACACGCCAGGATATGACTGGACACCTCAGGTGGAAGACTTAAGTCTGTCACTCGATCATGTAGCCCTGTTAGCTGAAGAAGATGTTCAGAAAGAAACTGCTGCAACACTCCATCATGCATTCATGGCAGACATAACTCCAGGATCCTCAACCAGCAGCTCTGAGGTATGTCTTAATCCTAAATGTCAAACTATACTCAATGAATCTCAAGAACGGCAATGTAAGTTTTCCAATGAAACATTAAATCGTGAGCTATCTGATAAAGACTTGAGAGGATACAAAGGTAGAACTAAATCCTTGAATGAAAAACTAGAAGCTGCCAAAGTCGACATAAAAAACCTTCAAAGGGATTTGAGTGACAAAACCACATATCTTAAAATTGCTAATGAAGAGATTGTCACATTAAAATCTGAACTTGAACAACTCAAAGGTAAATTAGAAACATCACAAACCAAAGTTGAGCGCAATGATAAAATTGTGTCTGAAATGATGAAGGCTAGTTCTCTGTTTTATAACACAGATGCTAGAATGCGACATCTAAAAGCCAACTCTGGTTTGGGTCTCGGTACTGAGGTTAAAGATGAAAAATCCACTCATACAGTACCGATGCCATTGATGCATGAAATGATCTCAGATTATGAGTGTTCTAAGACCTCCTTAGAAGACAAGGCTGAGATAGAAAAGAAACTGGCCGCCTGTTCCATTAAAATCTCTGCTCCTGTTTCTAACCGTACTAATACCTTTACTTCTTGTGCAGATAAAGGTAACAATGAAGCAGGGGTAGTAAATTTCAAGGAGTCCACTAAGAGTCCCATGAAGTCTGAAGTTGATTTTTGCTTTAAAAATTATGATTTTGAGAAACCTGAAACTTTTGTTAAGTTTGAGTCAAAAACTGCAGAGTCTGATGTGTGTGATAAACTCTCTGAATATGGTGTGTTTAATGTTGGTAAATGTGATTTAAAACCTGTGAAACCCCTTAGAACTGTTAAAATTTTGAGAAGGGGTAAGGGACCGCAGGTTGATGGTCCCAAACCCACAGGAAGTGTGAAAATTTCTAAGGATAAGGTTAATTACCCCACTCCCAATGTGCAGAAAGTACGGGACACAAAACCTTATGACTTTGTCTCGTACCCAGAAGTTAACTCTGCATATGACCAGGTCCAGCCGATACAACGGGAGTATGTTCTGACCACAAAGCCCCATGGTAAAGCCCTTTGGATCCATAAAAACGCTTCAAAGCCAACTTGGATCTCCACTGGGCGTAACCAACAACAGGCTCCCATGTATCCAAAGAAACAATCCTGCCATGTGTGTGGCCAGCCAGGACACATGGCAAGAAACTGTTTGCACCGTCCCTATGAGCCTTACTATCCGAAGAAGGTCCAACAAAAGACTGTCCCATTGGGCCAAACACATGTTGGCCCAAAACCCAAGTTTGGACCTTCAATTTCCAAGGTGCAAAAGTCCACATCACCACCCTCACAGGCAAAGATACATGCTAGGCCAGCAGCAAAGACTGTACCTTCAAACCAAAAGGTGCAGCAGGGCAAACCACAACCAAATGTCCCCAAATGGAGCCCAAAGCCCAAGTCACCTAAACATGAACCATCAATTGTGAAAAGTAAGGGGAATAAAAATGCTAAGAAGCTTTCAAAGATTTTCACTAAACCTGATAGGGTGTCCAAAGATGTTAAACCTTCAAACTCTGTTTCTCACCCAAAGCAGGATACCTTTTTAAAATCACCTGTTCACCCTCAACCTGTTTTCAAAAGATTTTCAGAAACACCATTTTTCTCAAAACCTGAAGGAATCACACAATCAATCAATCAGAGGGACGATGATAGGTGGAATGTCCCAAAAGTTGTGAATTTGTCCTTCAAGCCTACTGGAGTGTACAAAAAACACTCCATGTCTTTTCAAGAGGTTAAAAGTTCCAAAATAAACAAAAATAATCAACAGGGGCTTGGGAAGGAAAATCACCCCCGAGATGTCAACATAAAAGACATCCTCAGTCCAAACAAGGACAGACCAGTCTCACCCAGACCAATTAAGGCCTGGGTACCAAAATCTAACTGATCTCCTTTGAATGCAGGAACAGCCAAGGAGGACTGTCAGCAACCTATGGTACGTTGACAGTGGTTGTTCCAGGCATATGACGGGCGACATATCCCTACTACAAGACTTGGAGAAATTTGATGGAGGATATGTGTCGTTCGCCGGAGGAGTTGGTGGATATATCAGTCAGAAAGGCACAGTTCGCAACGGTTATCTCAGCTTCCACGATGTCAATTATGTGGAGCAGTTAAAACACAGTTTGTTAAGTGTTTCACAGATATGTGATCGAGAGTATCCAGTTCTATTCAACAATAAAAAGTGTCTCATTCTTAAACCTGGATACTCCATCCCCGATGATTGGGTGTTAATGAGAACACCCAGATATGGTAACTCCTATGTGCTGAACATGCAGAAACCCCCCACATCTGAGGTGGCCTGTCTCCTTTCTAAAACAGCTGAGAACCATGCTCAGCTATGGCACCGAAGATTGGGGCACATGAATCTGAAGAACCTGAATCGACTTGCCAGAGGAGGACTTGTTAAAGATCTCCCAATCAAAGAATTTGTTCTGAAGGAGAAATGTGTGGCTTGTGCTAAGGGGAAGCAGCACAAACGGCCACATAAACCGAAGGTCTTCAACAGAATCTCGTCTCCACTAGAGTTGCTTCACATGGACCTATTCGGTCCCGTCAGTATGTTAAGTCTTAACCGATGTGCATTTTGTTTAGTTATTACTGATGATTTTTCCCGTTTCACTTGGGTGTTTTTCTTGTCCAAGAAAAGTGATGTTGCAGGTATACTGATCGCTTTCATCAAGCTCATCGAAAATAAATTAAAGCTGCAAGTGAAGGCCATCAGAAGTGATAATGGGACGGAGTTTAAGAACCACACAATTGACAATTTCTGTGCCGACAAGGGAATTGAGTATCAATTCAGTGCTCCCTACACACCCTAGCAGAATGGCGTCGCAGAACGAAGGAACAGGACCCTGATTGAAGCCGCTCGCACCATGTTGTGTGATTCAAAGTTACCAACCATGTTTTGGGCAGAAGCAGTCAACACTGCATGTTATGTCCAGAATCGGGTGCTCATCAACAAGCGGCAGCAGAAAACTCCATATGAGCTGATTTACAATGATAAGCCCAGAATTGGACACCTTCGGGCCTTTGGGTGTCTATGCACAGTCTTAGTAAACACTGATGTTCCCAAGTTTGCTGCTAAGTCTGATGAATGTTATTTTGTAGGTTACTCTGCCAGCTCCGCTTACAGGGTTTTCAACAAAACAACCGGCATTGTGATGGAGTCTACAAATGTGGATTGGCTCGAAGAAAATCCATCTGATGGTGGAGTGGGTCCTCCTCAAGCTTTCGGTTATAATCAATTCTTCCGTCTTTTGGGCTTGGAACCTGTCATAGCTGAAGAACTTTATGAAGATACAGTTTCAGGACCACCATTATCACACTCCATCACCAAGGCTCCAGTCATTGCTCCGGAAACAGATGCCACACCAGTACAGGAGACTGTTGATCCTGTGGATACTCAAACACAGGAAATTGATGCGGAAGTTGATCCCGCCTCAGACACTCCACAAACACAGGGAACTGATGCAGATGATGCAGCTGAAACAACTGATGAACCTGTTCTTTCAAATTTACCTCCTGAAATTCCCGTTCAGGCCGTTGCGGAGACCAGAATTCATAAATACCACCCCTGGACAACATCATTGGTCCATTAGCATCCGGGGTGGTAACAAGAAGCCAGTCAGGAGACATCAATCACTGTATGTACTCCTGTTTTATCTCACAAATTGAGCCCCCCAACATTACTATGGCCTTGACAGATCCTAGTTGGGTGGAGGCCATGCATGAAGAGTTAAATCAATTCTCTCGGTTACAAGTTTGGAGGTTAGTAGAAAGGCCCGCTGACAAAAAGGTCATCACTACTCGGTGGCTTTACAAGAACAAAAAGGATGACAATGGCATCATTGTCAGAAACAAGGCCAGGTTGGTGGTTCAGGGCCACAAACAAATCCAAGGAGTGGATTATGATGAAGTGTATGCACCAGTGGCCCGATTAGAAGCAATAAGAGTCTTCTTAGCCTATGCATCCTACATGAACTTCACGGTCTACCAGTTGGACGTGAAAACAGCCTTCTTATATGCTGAAATGGATGAAGAGGTTTATGTCACTCAACCTCCTGGCTTCATTGATGAGGAACACCCGTATCACGTGTTCAAGCTAGACAAGGCCCTGTATGGCTTGCATCAGGCCCCTCGGTCTTGGTACAAGACTTTGACTGATCATCTTCTAGCACACGGGTACACAAGAGGCATAGTGGATCAGACACTTTTCAGGAAGGAGGTTGGAAATGACATAATCATGGTGCAGGTATATGTTGATGACATCATCTTCGGTTCTACCAATGAAGACTTGTGCAAAGAGTTTGAGAAAGTAATGCGCACAAAGTTTAAGATGAGTCAGATGGGTGAGATGGAGTTCTTCCTTGCCCTACAGGTAAAGCAGAGCGACAGTGGAATACTTATCCATCAGGCAAAATATGTCACAGAAATATTGGAAAAATACAAAACGATGGATGCAAAGCCTGTCTCCACACCTATGGCGGCAAGACCTGCACTTACCAGGGATCCTGACGGTCAACCAGTGAGCGAGCACATGTACCGGTTAATGATTGGGTCTCTGATGTACTTAACCGCCAACCGTCCAGATATCATGCTCGCTGTGTGCCAATGCGCACGCTATCAGGCTAATCCTAAACTCTCTCATCTCTCTGCTGTGAAACGTATTTTTAAATATTTGAAGGGTCGGCCTCGTCTAGGCCTCTGGTACCCTAAAGAGTCCGGATTTAACCTGTATGCTTTCTCTGACAGTGCTTATGGTGGCAATGAGCTTGACAGGAAATCCACATCTGCTGGAGCTCAATTTTTAGGTGACAGGCTGGTATCTTGGCAAAGCAAGAAGCAGCACACGGTGTCCCAGTCGACAGCCGAAGCAGAATATGTGGCTGCATCTGCCTGTTGTTCTCAGGTGGTATGGTTGCAGCATCAGCTGGGAGATTACGGTTTGAATTTTTTCGATACTCCCATTTTTTGTGATAATAATGCTGCATTGCAAATCGTGAAAAATCCTGTGCAGCACTCTAAAACCAAACACATAGATATCAAAACGCACTTCATTCGGGATTGCTATGACCGCAGGCTTATTCATCTGGAACGGGTGGCATCGGAGGACAATGTGGCGGATATGTTCACCAAACCCCTTCCAAGTGCAAATTTTGAAATGTGTCTCAAAGGCCTTCGAATGATAGCCTTTGATGAGTAGTCTGGCAATTTGTTTTATTAAAAAAAATCAAAAAAACAAAAAATTCAAAAAAATTGGAAAAATTCAAAAATACAAAAATAGTGTCTTTTTGGTAGTTTAAAAAAATCTAAAAGCAAGGGGAAGATATAAGATATTCATTTCCTCAAATGTGTGTGCTTTTAAATTTTTTACTGGTTTTGGTTGACCAGGACGGGAAGTGATATAAATTTCCAGGGGTTTGCTGACTGACACGTGTAAGGTGGATGTGAAAAGCAGTGATTCATGGTCAATATGCTAGGTAGGCTCTGCTGACAATCAATCAAAATGTATGTTTTATCACAACACTTGAAGATAACGTATGATGCTTGAAAGGAAATACTCACTTAGGTTAGTACAATTTCTATTTGACTGTGCATCAGGAATCCTGAGACACACGCCCGGTTCTGAGTGTTAATGTCATGCTCAAAAATCCCATTCCCTCTGCTTTGCGTAAGCAATGACCTGGGAATGCTGTACGTGAGTCAGGACTCCTCTGTTCTGCGAAAGCGGAGACCTGGAACCACTCTGATCCACGTACGTTTTAAGATCACATTGTATATATATGATAAACCAAAAAGATGCCAATGTGCACAATCAAAAGAGACCCTCAAGCGTCCAAAACCCTCAGCCTTTGTCACTGATGAGAACATTATTATAAATGTTTCAAAAATTCAGCTGACTTTGTATATTATCCAACAAAACCCCCGTGATCTATTCTTTTCTTTTCTAAACCCGTCTGGAGCATGATGTTGGGCTTAAGGAAAGGTGTCGTGAAAAAATGTTGTACGGAAACCAGGTGTGCTTGATAGAGTGTACAAATTATACCTAGGACTTATGTGTGTGACCTGGATAGATTGTCATAATTAAATAAACCTTAAAAATATAAATTGTGTGATGAAACTGCTTGAGTAAGCGAAAGCGGCATGAGTTTAAAGATGGACCAAAATACCGGTAATCGCCTGAACACGCGAAGTAACTGAAGCTGAAAAGGGTTCCTCAGTCACAGACTATCTGGTATGATCCCTTATAACGCCTTCTTCAATCAAAACTCAGTCAGTTAAGAATTTTATGTGTTTATGTTGATTTTTAATTTTATTTTAATTGTGTTTATCTTTTTAACGTTTTGTTTTTATTTCGTCTTTATTTTTTATATGTTTAGTTAAGTTGCCAGATAATATAATCTCTCGGGCTTGAAGTTCAGGGGAAGTTTTCTGTATTTAACGGGGTTTGAAGTTAAAATGTTTGGTGATGATGTTAACAAAAGAGCATGTTTGTTTAAAATTGTGGGTGGAAAATAAATCACACTTACTAGACTTAGGGGGTCAAAGTGAAACATTAGTGTACGAAACTTAAGGGGGCTAAGTGAAACATTTTTTAAAAATCTTGAAAAGAAGAAAGGGAGGAGTCGGCTCCTTACTCCGTCACTCTCCCCATCTCCCTTCTTCTCTCTCAAACCCTACCCTCATCGACACCGCCTCCTCACCTTCGCCGATCTCCACCACCACCCACTGCCATCATCATCAACAACCACCACGACCTTCCCCACCTCCGTGCGACCTAACCGCCACCATTCCCGTCAAAATCAAACCACCACTGCCCCTCCGTTCATTCACAGTGCCGCCGCCGCTGTCCTCCCTCAATCCGCCGCCTCCGCCACTAACTACAGCCATCCGACACCACAAGCTCAGTCGGAATTCACCTCCGATCAGCGTCCCTGTGTCAATTTCGAGCCATGGCCCCACGTTTGAAGCGAGCAGCTAGGCCAGCTCTCGATCGACTTGAGTATGGGTTTGTTTTTTTAAATTTTCGTGTCAATGTCTGTTGGGGAGGGTAAATATCTCATAATGCAGGTGTTTGGGATCATCTGTGAGTGTTAAAACACACAAGAATTGAATGTTTGATTGAGTTGTAGGTTAAAACGAAGAAGAAAGGACTTTTCGATCGTTTCAGGGGCTTTTCGATCAGCCCCTGATACTTTCCGATCACTGGTCACCGATAACCAGAGACTTTTCGATCGAAAGCTTAGGCTTTTCGATCGAAGGACACACTTTTCGACCAGTGATCGCAATTATTTAGACTTCTCGATCGAAGGCTTATGCTTCTCGATCAAAGTTAAGGCTTTCCGATCGAGACATAGGACTTCTCGATCAGCCTAAGGCTTTTCGATCAAGCCATCAGGCTTCTCGATCAGTCTTAGGGCCTTTTTGATCAGGGTCCTCAGGTGCTTGATACTTTCCGATCGGACGGATGCTTTCCGATCGAAAACCCTGCTTTTCGATCGGAAAGGTACCTGATGATATTTTCAATGGTTTTTCAGTTAATTATAAGTCGTTATGCTGTCCGTTTTTCGAGAAATCCCTAAGACTAATGAACTTTTGTGTGTCTTGGATGTTTATCTGTGTCTGTGAGTGCAGGGATTTAGAGTTTGTCAAAGATCACAATCAAGTGGCCTATTTGCTGGACCCGCCTACTGAATACAGAGAGAAGTACCAGTCAATGATAGCAGGATTGAAGAAGTGCTGTCTACATTTTGCACTAACAACAAACCCGGTTATTTGCAAACGTATACAGCAAGAGTTTTGGAAGACGGCAGATGTATCTGAAGATGGAAAGCAGATAGTTGCCAATATTCAAGCTACCGAGGTGATTTTAACTGAAGAAAATTTCAGACAGGCACTCAGACTTAAAGATGTTGCTGCTGATCCCACTGTTCTTGACAAAGAAATGGTGTCACAGTGCCTGAAGGAAATGGGTTACCTCACAATATCTCCTCCCACCATGAAGGCTCTCATCCCACTATATTGGAGAATGTTGGCACATTACCTGCAAAAATGTGTCATTGCCAAAAAGAGCTCTACAGATCAGTTGAACCAAGTGCACACCCATGCAATGGTGTCACTGGTCAGAGGTGTTAGGTTCAACTGGTCCAGAATGATATTTGAAGATGTGAAGGCTGTTGTGTCCAGAGATAAAAAGTTTGCAGCTGTTCCAAGATTCATCCAGTTAGTTCTGGATTCAAGATATCTAGCACTGAGGAAGACAAATGACACACATGATACCAAGCCAATGGGCATTGAGGTTTTTCCAATGATAAATCCAAAGAAGAAAGTGTTTGATAAGATGCCGTTTGGTGATAAGTTCGGAGAATTTGGAGAAATAGTGAGAGAGGAAGTTCCAGTGAACAGAAATGCCTCTGTTGAAGAAGAACATAGTCGACCTCCTCCTCCGAAGAAAGTTGTTGACCTTCTCGATGACTCTGACTGGGAAGAGTTTGACTTAGAAGATGTGCGGATTGGTGCACTGAATTTTGAAGGTGAAGATAATATCAATTATGACACGTATCTTGATGACATCACTCTAGAGGAAGTTGAGACTGAAACTGCTGAGACGCCACTGATTAGAAAACGGAAAGCCACAGAGGATCCTCCCCTCGGTGCTTCTGTTCTTGAAGAAATGACTGAGACTGAGTCGATTGCTACAAAACACCATGTGGAAGGCCCAAGTGACCCAAGAAGAAGGAGATTGGACCCACGTGTACCACCAGTCACAAGCTCAAGTGCTGGTCAATCATCCACTCAACCCACAACCCAAGAAAAGGGGAAAGCAGTAGAAACCCCTGAATTCAGACTGGAAAAGGAACTTAGAGAAGAAATAAAAGTTCTGAAAGCCCAGAATACAGTCCAAAGTGAGGTAATTGAAGATCTGGTTGATATTCAGAAAATACATAACACTGAGTTGGAGAATCAGAAGAAGATAAACCGAGAGTTTGCAAGACAATTCAGAGATCTCCATAAGCTAATCAAGCAGCTTAGCTCGGATAGATCAAGCAGATCCAACTCTGGTCAAGGTGATAAGGGAGATCCAGGTAACACATAAGGAAGTTCAGGTGCAGGTGATTCCTCACAATCACCAGTATTTGACTTTGAAGCTGATATCCCTGAGGAAACTCAGAATGTATTACCCGAAGCTTCCACTGAAGATAAAGATACTCGGGATAGAGATTATATGACAGTACCGGCTTCTGAATTTGACGGAGGTTGGGAGGCTCAGACATTTGCCTATCCTCCTGAAAGGTATCTAATCCAGTTGGGAGAGCATTATCATGATAAGCAAGGAATTAATGCAGATATTAAGGCCTGGATGTTTGATGGAGAGAAGAATATGTTCGTAGTAAGAAGAAAGGGTCAGTATCCATTGGAATACTACAAGAGCTGGACCCAGTTTTACTCCTGGACGAATGTAGATCTCACAATGTTGTACCATGCACCGTTTTCAAATCCTTCAACCAATGAGCAAGCCAACTACTTCTATAAGAAACTGGAAAATGCTGTGCGAAGCAAGTTCAAGAGGTTTGAGGATTTTCCTCACAAGAAATCGTATGTGAAGAAGTACATGAGTGTCTTCAAATGGGATGGAAAGAAGAGTATCCCAGGAAAGGAGAGTGTAAAAGCCAAGAAGTTCACAAATGTTCTGTATCCACCTACAGACAAGACAAAAACAATACCTCTGCCGATGAGACATCCTGAAGATTGCTTGCATGATTTTCAAACATGGGCTTATAGTGATTATTCTGGTGAAGCCAAAATTCTCTGCAAATCAAAGACAATCAATGTCATGGAAGTTCATGATTTGATGAGGTTTCACAAGAAGGATATAATGGTACTAGCAAAGCATCAGATTGAGAGTAATCAAGACACTGAAGAATATGCTAAGTGTTATACTCGGGCCGTAGCTGAGATTGTGGCAAAGGAGCTGTGGTATGATCCAGCAACGATGAATCTATCAAAGAAATTCAGAATGTGAAGGCAGTCTAATGCTAAAGCCTAGGGGAAGATTGTAGAGACCTAGAAAATGAGGCTTTTGCATTAGATGAATTTTGGGTTTATTTTAATACTTGTGGGCTAGTGAATACTTGTAATTGGGCTAACTTTTGTAGGGTTGATGGGTGTTAAGGGGTCTGATTGGTTTTGTGTGGGTGTGGGCCGAATTCTAGTAGGGTTAGGAGATAGTGTGTTTTGCAAGTTTAGTTATCTCCCTATATATGGAACCCCTTGAATACTAGAATAGGTTGTTGATTCCAAGGTGTTCTGCGATTATTGGTGATCTCGAAATTCTCTTTGAGAATTTCGACCAAGTGTGTAACCATTCGGTGATTAATAGTAAAGTGTTCTCTTCAATCGGTTTGTGTTCTTACTTGTTTTCTTATTGCTTTTACGTATTTTTCTTGATTTATCTTGAATCACTCTAGTGTTTGGATTCCGCACATTCACTAGAGGTTGTGATATCGTGTTTGGGTTATTTCGATCCTTACAAGAATACGTAAATTGATATATAAATAATCGGCAAGTAATCTCAAACCAAACATCTTCTAAGATAGCCACTTAAGTATAAATATTTAAAGAATTACAAATACTTAAAAAATTAGTTGAACCTCAGTCTCATATCTTGGACTAGCCTTCTGGGTTGCTTTTATATGATGTTTCCAATTACTAAAACATATAATCAATTCTACATGTTATCCCTGCAAAAGAACACATGTTAGCATAAATTACATATTATCATATGAGCAGAATGTAACTAAATGAAAATATTAACTCATAATTGTTAAATAATCATCAAGTATGTTGATGTTTAAGTTATGAGATCTCTACGACTCCACCATGTTTTTTTCACAGTTTTGAAATGAACACAATCTTTGGTTCTTCATATGTAATTGTTGTTCCTATTGGATGGTTGTATACTTGTATGAAACTAATTAATGTGTTTATAAGTTCATTGAATGTTTTTGTTAATTTGAGGCTACAACTGTTTTGTTTACTGCTAGTGTTGACTTTTAAAAAGATTAATCAATCTTAACAGTCAGAATTAGCTTGAATGAACTTACAGGAAAGCAAATTGATTAGGGAGCAATAAAATTATGAAATAACTGATTGCATAGAGAGGTAGCTGTATTGTTTAATTTCCATTTTAGGTACACAAATAGTAAAAATATAAAAATGATGTGTGTTAAAGAATAAATTCATGGTTTCATGGATCATCACACATGTACAATTAGTGTCATGGAGCATCAGTAATACAATCGATGAGACAAAAGCCCATTCTTAAGAACTGGGTATTCCACTTGATTTTAAAGGATACAGAAAAGATAAAAACAGCAACAGACTCACCTCTTGCCGACGAAACATAGGAATACCAAGTCAACATAGCTTGTTTTACTTGTATCTAAAAATAATTTGAACAGAGTATAACTTGCAGAACGTTCATAAGGTGATTAAATAGGGACATTGAATCATGAAAGGTAGCTAAATTGATTAAAGAACCATGAAAAAGACAGTGGCACCGCCATTTCTTTCTATTGAACACCACCACCAGATCCTATTTTTTGTTCACCATATCTAAAATTGTAAGAAAAGCACATCTATAAACAAAGGCAACAAAAATACATTAACAAATAAACAAACTCCCAAAAAATCTCTACCTAAATTTATAAAGAATAGTGATACAACATAAAACACAACTTACAGCCGTGGTTAACTACCGGAAAACATCCATGACTGTTAATAAGAATTCAGCAACCACAAAGGCTCAGATCAACAATAAGCATTCAGCAAACACAAAAATCTCATAAGGCTCAAATCATCATAGAGGGTCATAGAAGAGTAATTTATGGTTCTATGGCTGCAAAAGTTATTGCCACGCCAAAGTGAACCTAAATTACCTTCAAACTCCAATTCAGACTAATCATCATAGCCCAATCTGCAATTTATGGTCCTATGGCTGCAAAAGCTATTGCCACGCCAAAGTGAACCTAAATTTGCTTCAAACCCCCAATTCAGATTACAAATCAACATTCAGCAACCTAGAGCAATGAAATGATCATCATAGCCTTAGACACAGTAAATAGAACCATCATAACAGCCACAAATCAGTTAAGAAACCATCACAGATCATAACAAATAAGCTCAGATCTTATCAAAGACCTTCATAGCTGAAGTCAAAGACACAAATCCAGTAACATCAACAATAAACCAACCAATAACGATAACCATCCATTAAAAAGACCATCACATATCATGATAAAATTAACCCAGATCTTATCAAAGAAGTTCATAGCCAAACTGAAAATAGAGAGAGTGACAAAACCTGCACGAACCACCAAACGACCGAAACTCATATCAAGATCTCGGCAACGACGACAAAAAACAACAATCCTTGCCTCGTCACTGCCACAGATCATCAGAGGCATGAAAAGCACAGGAAAATCCCAACATCATTATGTCGCCGCTTCAAATAGCATCTCGCAACCACAACCAATAAACGACATAAAAACCCTAGATCCACGAACCCACCAAACACCGCCGCCGCTTCGACGCCATAGGCGGAGCAACGGCTGCAAGAACTCAAAGGAAGCGTGCGCCGGTGGTCAGTCACCCCGAATTTAGCCGGTGAAATGAAGAATATCGAGAGAGAAATTCCAGAGAGAAATCTTATACAGAAATCGAAGAGCACGTCTCATGTTATCCTCTTCTCTCCCATCTCTGCAAAATTGTGTGGTGGAATACCAAACATCAAAAAGCAATACAACTTGTACCTAAAAAAGTGAATGGACTTGTAATAGAAGCAATAGAAGTTGTACCATACGCTTTAAAAATTGTACTATTGGGTTGTGTAATGTATATAAGGTATAATAAGGATAAGGATAAGAACATGTCCTGAATACTCTAATCTCATATGTTTAAGTTGAAACCCCTCCGTTGCTCCTGTGAGATGTTTAGTAGAGACTTATTGTTCAACCAAAGTAAACGCAAAATTTTAATTTTTTTCATTGTCTTAGACTTCGAAACCGTGACCTGGTTGAATACGCATTCGTTTCTTGCTCTCCAAATGCTCTATATCGTTGTTTGTATAATCAGGTTGATGATTTTGTGTTTCCTTCTAGATCTGTTGATAAGTTATTCATTTCTATCAAATCGGCTACACCAAAAGCGAAGAATGTGGGAGCCTTTCACAATTGTGTGATGGTTTCCCATATGGTTTGCCAAACTCACAAGCAACGAAAGTGGGCTGCACCATTTCATTAAAGCAGTTACGAATTGGGCATGTTTTCAAAATTACTTGAACCCTTCGAACCTTCAAAGCATCCAGTGTTGGTAGACGATCCAAGCTCATTCTCAACGCCAAGAAAGAAACCTTTATGGGAAACCAGTTATCCCAAACGAACATAAGATTTGGCATCGAATTTTGAATCACTTAGGGTGGGGGGTATGCATGCTTAAGGCATGTTTTAGAATCATGAAACTGACCAATCATAGGCTACCAATAGGAGAGAGAAAAATAATGTATAATTGATGTTTTGGTGGTGGGTATGCATGCTAAGCAAAATTCGGCAACTTGGATAGTTTTGTGAAGTGGGGACCACCTTCACACACATACAAATCTCGGCAAGGTTCGGCAAACATATGCCGAAAACACAAAACTATGCCGATGATTGGAGTATGCCGATTTGGAGGGTATACATGCCTAAAGGTTGCCGATTTCGGCATGGTTGATGCCGAGCCCATGATTTAGGCATACCGCCCACCCTTATATATTTGCTTTGATACTTTAAACTGAGAATACACCAGATTCATGAAGCTTCCACCACCACTGATCCTCACAGACCTGATAGAAAACATAAATAAGAAGATTAATTAGTTGATTAAGTTCACATATTTTATTCTGAGAGGCCGCTGCATGTTTCCAGCTAAATCTCCAAGACACCATGTTGTCCCTAAGCACAATCCGACCAGCAAATCGACACCTCTACTCTGTTTCGAGTATGAACCAGTCAATTTTTTATTGAAACAGTATTCCATCATGCTAGCAATCCACCAGAAACAAATATCAGTACATCGGACAAGAACACCCTTTATTTCCTGCCAAGATTGATGCCCAAGTAACTTACGTCAGTGGATGACAGATATATCTGCTTCCATGGTCCTGGTAATGATAACTTTGTGGTTATGGGGTCCCTAAGATCGTGAGCCATGATGAATATCCCATATAATATTTCTCCAAAGAGCTTATTTTTCCAGTTTGAAACTCTACCACCATTTGCTAGCAATGCTAGATTTGTCACCTTGAACAAACCAAGGCCTAGACCGCCGTATTACTTGTGCTTAATCATCTTTCTCAAGCAACCCATTTGATTTTAATGTTGTCCTTGTTGCCTCCCCATATAAAGTTCCTACTAATACGAACCAATATTTTAATTACCCTCGCCAAAGCTCTGTATCATGAAAACATAATATGACGGGAAAGAGTTAAAAAATTATTTGATTAGTGTGACCCTTCCATAAAATGATAATGTCTCCGCTTTTCATGTGGATAATCTTTTCCTGAAAGTGTCCGCCACGTATTCCCAATGCTTCACCAAATTCATATTGGCACCAATTTGCAATCCAAGATGTTTAAAGGGTAGATATTCAGGCTTGCAACCAAGGAGACCAACCATAGAGTTTAGTTTATTATCGGCAACCTTGATGCTAAAGATGGTGCTTTTGGCCAAATTGATCCCAAGGCCAGATATAAGGTAAAAACAGCTGAGTATATCATCTCTAAACAAAAGATAAGATAAGGTGGAACCATTAGTATAACATTTTATACAATTAAAACTTCCCATTGAGATAACTTTTTTAATAAAGCATGAGAGAGCTTGCATAGCCATGATGAAAAAAGGAGATATCGGATCTCCTTGTTGCAACCTCCTTTGACAAGTAAATTATTTCGTTGGTGAATCGTTAACCAAGAGTGATTCCTTTGATGTAGAAATAATCACCCAAGTCCATTTGCTCCATAGCAATGAAAAATTTATTTGATTCAGTACCTCATCAAGAAATTAAGTTCCAGTTGAAAGAGTCAAAGGCTTTGTTTATATTTATTTTAAAAAGCATACCTCTCATCCCGTTCTTATTCGTCGAAGAAATTGTCTCATTAAGTATTAAAGGTCCATCCAAAATTCTTCGATTGGACAAATAAGTTGATTGTTCATCCGACACAAAACCGGGAATCAATATTTTAAGTCTATTCACCAAAACTTTAGACAAAATTTTGTTGATGCGGCCAATCAAGCTAATAGGCCTATATCCACTCAATGAAATTGGATCCCTAAACTTAGGTATAAGTGCTATGAAGGCTGAGAAAACACCATGCGATAGTTTACCATTGGCATGGAATCTTTCAAACAACATTATAAAGTCTAGTTGGAATGCTTCCTAACATTTCTTAAGAAAGTTCATGTTAAAATTGTTCGGTCTTGGTGCCTATCACCATCACAATCCCATAAAGCATATTTTATTTATGCCAAAGAAGAGGGTCCAGTGAGTGAGCTTGGAACTTTTGTAGTACGTTCCATTCCAGGGCACAAGAATGAAGGCTTGTCCGTGGTGGTTTCAGCAAAATTATTTGAATAGAATTCAAAATTGTCGTTATTCACAATTAACATATTTGTTGTTCACACCCCATTCACAAGAAGACCATCGATTCATTTATTGCTCAAGTAGCATTGACAATCCCATGGAAGTGGCTCGTACTTTCGTCACCCTCATGGCCCATGTACCACAGGCTTTTTTGTTTCAGATCTTTAAGATTTATTGCATCAACCTCCTTGATATATTTCATGCATTCTAATCTCCCCATTAATTGTGGTTCCAATAAGGGTCTATGATCTGAAATCCTCTTAGTTTTCTCTATTTCCCCTTTCATCAAGTTATCAAGTTATACTGGATCTCCCTATTTTGTCTATCCGTTGTGATCTACTCTTGTATCTTCCTTTTCACTCTAATTTGGTAGCTAATGCACGATCTGCTGGACCAATGAGCCGGAAAGAGCTACATAGGCTTAAAACGTACGAGATGAAACCCAGCTTATCTAGACAAGTATTGAACATCCGAAAAGGAATTGGACCATAGCCGCTCACAAATGTAGATAGTAAAACGGGGGAATAATCTGAATAAAGCCGAGGTAAGCAAACCACATAAGCCATTGGCCACAGATTTTGAAACTCCTTACAGACTAGGAACATGTGTAACTTACTTAGTTTTTCCCCATTGTTTGACATATATCTAAATTTATGAACCCATTAAAATAATTAGTGTTAATTATTTGTATATAATCTGAGTTTATTCTCTCATTTGGACTTACATCGTTAAAATCTCCCATCAAAATCCATACTCCATTGGAGTTGATTTTCAGGTGTGTCAGTTCATCCCACAAGGAACTAGGGGTAATGGGATCATTTGGTGCATATATATATATATACATATATATATATATATATAGTAAGGATCATGCGAAAATACTTTTTATTGCGAAACGTGAACACCAATATTAAAACCTACATAACTTCTTCATACGTTAATGTTCTTTACATAAAATCCGCACCAAAAGTCTTAAAATTATGTTATCTTTAATCCTGGAAAAAAATAGAAAAGAATTAACATTTCGTATTTTTTTCGTGTGTTACACATGTGCATCATTATCATTAGTACTGCACAAAGACGAATTATCATGCGAAAAAAACACTCCTTATGTCAAAAACTTATAAAAAACACTGAAACATTTATAGTACTAATGATAATGCTTCATAGTGCACATGTGCAACATAGAATTAAAAAAAATTAAAATGTTATTTTTTTCTTTAGATCCAAAGATAACACAACTATAAGATTTAGTGTGCAATTTCTTTTAGAGATGTTAAGTATACCACACGTATGATTTTTTTTTTTGGTGCGATGCACATGTGCATCATTTGAAAATAACAGAAATATAAGATATATGGTGCGACATAGAATAAAAACATATTAATGTATGCTAAAAGTATGAGTTTTTTTTTTGTGATAACAAAACGTTAATTTTTTAAATTTTTTTTTTCCAGAATTGAAGATAACATAAGTATAAGACTTTTGGTGCAAATTAATAAAAAAATTTTAACGTATGAAGAAGATATGTAGGGTTTAATATTGGTTTTCATGTTTTCGTAATATATGTGTTTTCGCATGATCCTAACCCTATATATATATATATATATATATATATATATATATATATATATCTATTACTATATATAATGCATATTGTCCAAAAGGGCATTTTCGTAATTAATGACCGTCTTAATTGTGACATCCGAGAATTCCAAGGTTAACTTCCGTTAGACAAACTCCGTTAGTTACGTCATAAGTGTTAACTTAAGTAACTAATGCATAACTAGGCCGAATACGTCCACGACCTTTGGTTGATCACCAAACCCGTCCATATGTGTTATGTGTTTGTTTATTTATTGTCATTATGTGCAATGTGATTTAAATACATGATTTAATATTATGAATAGCATGACGAATTGTAAATCCTTGATTTTGTGAAAATTGCCTAAGATTGTGTAGCCAGCGAAACTAACGGGCGAAACTATAGTGTCGCCCGGTAGCTAGCTAAACTGACTGACCTGCACAAGCTCAGGGCCAGTTTCGCTTGGCCAGCAAAACTGCCAGCGAAACTAGCCCCTGATATAAATAATCTTAATAAACCCTAGTTCTCCTATTTGCCTCATTTACACCACAAACACACACATTCTTCTCTGGAAATCTGGTCAGCCGAAAACCAACAAGAGAAACCAAGATCTCAGCCCCAAGGCAACATCCATTCGATTCCCTGATCGAATCGTGAGTCCCAAAACCTTCCTTTATGCCATTTTTATGTGTTTTCTATGTATTTCTTCATAAAGCATGCTTGAACCTTCATGATATCATTAGATCTTCGGTAGGAATGCTTAGGAATGCTAGATCTACCATAAAGTTGACAACTTTATGTGTAAAACTAATCCATGATAAAGATTTATGCTATTTTAGTCATTTTAGGGTTTTATATGTATTTTGGGTGATTTGATGATAAAACGCATGTTTAAGGTGTTAAAGCTCACTGATTTATGTTGGTAAATGCCTATGTATGCTAAACAATGAATTGCATGTAAAATGGAAGCTGTTAGGTTGATTTTTAGGCTGATCCGTATGTTTTTCGCGACCAGCGAAACTGTGGTGTTCTCTGGGCGAAACTGTCCAGCGAAACTATGTATATCTCCTTCCAGCGACACTATGCAGCGAAACTGCAGTGTCGCCGGGTAAACCAACCAGACCAGCTCGAGCGAATCTACCGAGCGAAATTCCCTGAACGAAAGTTCAAACCAGTTTCGGGCGAAACTAGGCTAGCGAAACTGTGCCAACAGTTTCGAGCGAAACTAGCCTAGCGAAACTGTGTCATCGGGTAATGCCTAGCGAAAGTGCTGCCCGTGCACACAGCGAAACTGACTAGCGAAACTGCTAGCGAAACTGAGACCAGAATCTAAACTTGTACAATTTGCTTGAATGTTATGCCATGACTTACATGATTATGCCATGACGATACATGCTTTGATTTCTGATATATATGAACCCTTGTTTATGATCAACCATTGGTGTCGTGTGTCTGTATGTCGAGTCATAGTTCCAACGTGCTATGTTATGGGCCATAGTGACGTTAAGTAAAGATTAGACACAAAACTAATACTTAAGACCTAAACGTGTTCATAGGTCTTCGATAAGCAATACTTGGATTATTAAGCAAGTGTAGCAGTGCAACCAAAGGTGAGTGTCACTAACCCGATTACTGTGAACCCGTTTGGGTCACACCGAATAACTAAAAGTAAAACAATGCTGACAAACTCGAGAGTGCTAGGCACCTCCCTGATAAACTTGAAAACCTGGAGTGCTCGGCACCCACTTGATGAACCTGAAGTGTTTTATGGGAAGCACTTGCGAATTACCAAAACAACGATTTCCGAAACGAAACTGAAAACATTTTTGAGATTCATGAGAATCCGGTAAACTGTTTTAATATGGCTAGTGTAGGTTAAAGTCTAAACCACATGATATCACATGATTTCTAAGGATGCCTTGAAAACTTAAAAGTCCTCAACTAATTGTACCATTAATTGTAAAGCGAGGGGATGTTGGGTAGATCTACTGGAGTTTGACAAACTCCGCCCCGTGGCACGGGGAGTGCACGGAGGTACAATATCAGCCTATTTGACCGTGATCCCGAGAGGACATGGGGGAGGCAAAACCGCGATGACGTAGGTCCGCAGTACTAGATGGCACGGCCACTACAATAAATTATAGTCAGCTTTGGTGCAAACTTCCTTAGTGCATGGAACAACGGATTAGCTACCCGCGATATCGGTTGAGCACTTTAACTTTATAAAACTAGTTCATACCCGATGACGTAGGTCACGGACAATTCCTTTATAAACTAAGACATAACTTTTAGCATTGTTTTTCACAAACGAATACTATGTGAGTATACCTTGATACAAATTATGATTACGAGACCGGGCCAATGCATGACAAGCCCACTGTGAACTCACCAACCGTTAGGTTGACACTTGCGTGGATTAAACTTTTGCAGATCGCTAAGGAGTATCCGGAGCGGGTTGGCATGGCACGGGAAGACCATTTTATTTCTGTTAAACTCAATTGAGAACTTTAAACAAAGAATTTATAAGGCACGTGGTTAGTGCTAAGACAATATTTATTCCGCTGCGTTTGTATTTGAAACTTTACTTTATAACTGATTTTTGAACTAACTTTGATTCATTTAGTATTTGTAACTAATGGTTGTGGATCCTGGTCTAGCCGCACCCCTTAACGGTGACAAACTCCGTTGGTGGTTATTAGGGGGTGTGACATTAATATTTAAGACGCTTACAAATAAACAAGCACCATGTATAACCAAAATCAGCGTGAAGTGAAGAACTGGCTTAAAAGAATCAAAAACCATGGCCATAGACTCGGATGTTCAATCTCTCCCAAATTAGCCCTAATTCAAAAGCCATCGCACACACAGACCCTCTAGGTACCCGATTTCGGAATCAATTTCAGAAAAGCAAGTAGGGAGCAGGAGAATCTCCTCTTTGAGAGAGATTCTTTTCGTTCTTTTCATCTTCAAATTCGATGCGTATTAAATCAAGAAATGACGTTAATTTGAAATCTGAAAGAGGCACAAATACAGACATCAATCCTTGGGAAGAGCATGAAATGGCGCTCAAATTCAAATCACATTTCAAATTGGTTCTATAAGTTCACTGAATTTAGTATTTCTTTCGCCATTTGAGGTACATTTCAGCATTCTATCATATTGTAAAGTTCGAAATTTGATTTCTTTGGTCTTAGCAGTTACAAGAATCACATGGGCTACAAGCACAAGTTCCATTTATTCGGTGAGTTCTTTGGTTTTTTTTTTGGTGAACCGTGAATTCCCACATTTTGATTTGAGAATGTTTGAAAGCAGATGTAAGCATGTTTTTACTCTTTATGATTTACTTCTGATTTGAACACGTATTGCTATGAAATCTGCTTCATATTGAACATATAATGCTATGAAATCTGCTTAAATAACACCTTGGTGAGTTAGTGTGCTTTTGTGCGTGTAAAAGAGAGTGGCTGGTAAAACTCATATCGAACATTTAATTCCTTTACTCACTGTCTTATAAGGTTTAAAGCAGTTGATATTGTTTGGGCAAAACATGAAGCTCCTCCTTTTGTGCCTAAACAGGTTTCTTAGTTTCCATTTCTTTCTAAAATTGCTGAACAAAATGCTATCAAAGTGTGGTTTTAATGATCTTAAATTGTTTGTGTGATTGAATTGTTTAGATCTTGAATAAAAGTAATAGTCACTACTGTCAAGTCTTGAGTAAATGAAATGCAATTTCCGTCTCATTCTTTGTTTCTACGCATTTCAGATCTCATGTTTTCATATTTCTTGAGTTGTGTTTTGGTTTATTGTGTTCTAGCTCTTCAAGAGAGAAAATGAGTCAAAAGATTATAGTGGATATGTAAAACCAAACATGGTGGCGCATGGTGGTGATCAATTTAGCAGGAGTGACCTAACAAGCTCTCCACAATCTGTTATGGTATTGGATTTGGGGTGTTGGCTATTGTCATGGCTAAAATATGTCTTGTTCACATCTTGATTTCAGCTTTACGTTAACATAACTAATGTTCGCCTGTCTGCTTTCTTCTTCTCTTTGCAGGTAAAAATGAATTAGTTACAGAAATTTAGCCTATTGATAGGTTTTTCACTCCACAGTTTCATGTGGTAGAAAGTTTAAGGGATATGTGAAAGATAATTAGTTTTTTTAATCAAGCTGGATGTAAAAATCTTATCTAGCAACTGAGTTGGATGCAACGGATAGAAGTTCTCAATGAACCACTCATCATGGAGTTAAAATTGAAAAATAGTTGAAGTTGAGAAAGGCATGTGTTAATTAACTCATCTAATTGGTGTGTGGGGGGAATGAAATACTCATGCTCACTATCTTAGGCTTACAGTCACTTTGCATGATGCCTCAACTCTTTGGAGTTGTTTTGTTTTATTTCAATTAAATGCTTCTCAACTTGGGGTGGGGTGCTTCCAAGTGGAGCACAGTTTTGGGGGGATGGGTTGTTGTGGTTTGCGTCTTAGTGTGTGTAGGGGTGGGGACGTAATGTGAAGAAGTCATAGTGTAGATCAGGGCGACGATTGCACTTCATTTCGTGTTGTGTTTTCATTCTGCGTGTGTTGTTCTTTTGTGTGGGGATGGATTCAATTTTCGTGGTGCTTTCTATCCGCGTGGTGTCTTAATTTTCTTTCCTTGAATTGGACAGGTTTCAAAAGGATTGTGATGCCACTAAGGTGTGATTTTCATTCCAGGCCTGATTGTTCAAGTTGCCATGATCACTTTCATGATGCACATCCAAAATTCCCGTAGGTAACTTAGGTTTTAACCTTCTGAACTTCATTTTTGATAAATTTGCCATTGTCACCAAAAATTGTGAATGTTACTTGGCAGTTGGTTGAACATGAAACAATTAGTTATATATATATATATATATATATATATATATATATATATACACTTTAAAATGACAACTGGAAGGCTTTCTCCCTCAATATAACAACTGGAAATCCCCTTTACTTTCTATTGCTTCTTTGTAGTCAGAGGTCCTAGGTTTAACCACATTATAGTATAACTTATGCTTTTGGTTCATCAAAAAGGAAATTCGCATCCTCATATTCTGCATTATGGTAAAACCAAATTATAAGTAAAAGCAAATTCGCATTATGGTAAAACCAAATTCGCATTCATTATTTACTACTACATTTGATTAAAGTTTACTATATTCATTCTTCACGTATGGAGATTCTACAGCTAGGATTTGAAGCATTGTAGATAGGACTAATAGCTATGGTTTTCATATAGTGAAGCATGCAACTAAACCAAAATAATGTTATGATGTTGATTTTGCAGACGACGGGAGAGCACAGAATGGTCTAAATAATGCTTCAAAGCTGGTTGAGGTATCTTTAACTGTAATTTTAGGTATCTTTAACTGTATTTTCATCTCATGATCTATTTACAGTGGCATTAATGGTTCTTTGGATGAACTTGTTTGGAAGTTATATCTGAACTTTGATACAGACCTTGGTGCCCAAATTGAAGTGATCACCTTATTGAATGTAATCTGGAATCTGGAATCTGAAATCTGGTGTCATTCTTTTAGTTATTTATTATTATTATTTGTATTTGTGTTATTTATGATCTTTCAGGCTGGAAATGCTGATTTTGATTTGCTAGAAAAAAAGGCTATGGAATGGGGAGAACCTCAAGTTCCTTTTTGTACATAGTAAAACAATGCATCAGGGAAACTCGGATAGGAGTCATGCTATGAAGCTATGAGACATCTGCAGTTTTATTATTATTCTACTTTCAATACTTTATATTTTGTCATTTTGAATTTGGACTAAATCAGTTTTTTTAACTGTGCTTACATTTCTACGCCAGTCTATCGAGCACTTGAATTTCCAATACCCGTATGCTGTGATATAATTAACAACATAATCTGTGTTTGCTGCCTTTTTTATGTGTTGTAGGTGTCTCACAGGAAGAGACCAGTTGGCTCGAGACCAGTTGGATTATTTCAACAGTAAACACTCTACTTTTTGGCTGGCAAAATGTGCAGGTCTGGCCCTATAGGCCCTTTTTGCAGGGGCTGTTGTGGTTTAACATGTTGATGGCTATAATGTTGTAGTTGACGTTTCTTTAATACCTGAAGATTCCTATTCTGAACTGATAGAGCATTTGGTAAGCATAATTAATATGGTGATGGATTTTATCTTATTGTTTAGTGTTACAGATTTGTTTCAATTGAAAAAAGGTTCTTTTCATACTACTATGACACGGTTTTAATATGATATGTGTTTGTATGTATAGGTGAAAGCATTTGAACTTTGTGGTTGAAATAGAATTCATGTTGAGATAATGGATGGACGATTTTATTCTTGAAGTCGAATGGGGATTTGAGTCTTGATCTTCTGTCTATTAAAATGAGCACAATAAAGAAGGATTTATTTGTAAAAAATGTGCTCAAGAATCTGTTGCTGTTATGGATGGTCTTACTGTGCTTTTTGGAGCTATGGCTAGCTAAATCCCATGTAAGCCCTTAATGTTTCTGCTGATGATGTGTAATTAGCTGGTTATGTGGCTTCATCTAATTCAAAATTTTTATATAAATCATGATATATACTTGAAATTGCAGATGCTTTTGTGGGTACTGGATAAAAATCACGGTCCTCGCTAATTTTGGGTTTTATATTGAAATTGAGGTTACTAGATGAAAAAACTTTTCCATATTTATTCAATAGTAATTTTTTTTTCAATTTTAGTTTTTTGAATGTTTACTCTCTTAAAATGTTATAAAGGTCAAAGAAACTATAAGCCTTAAGGTTCCAATTATTTAGCCACGTTCTCACGATAAGTCATCAAGGAATATGCTATATTTTTTGATTTATTCAAAATCTAATTGTTTTCCATGTTTTACTTTGCAGTCAAATTTACTGTACATACCATATTCTTAGTGGCCTTAATGATGGTTTAGCATACATATGGCAGGTAGCAAACCTTTATCAGGTCCCAACTTTTCTGCTAATTTATTATGTAGACCGGCTTTAACCCGTTCGAGTAAAATACCAAAGTTCATGATGTGTAACAGTTTTGCCAAACATGTTTTCATTTTGGGATAAAACAAATATCAGAGCTTTGTTATAAAAACATAAATACATGTAATCATTTAGTGATGCCTTATGGTTACATAATCATGATTTTTTGTATGCATGTTTGTGTGAATATGCGTTTATTTATATTAACAAAAGGTTGATGCTTTATGTTAGTGTTACATGAACCTAAGTTAGTATGAAAAACTACGAAAAACATGAAAGGATGTGTTATAGAGCTTTGTTCTTGAACCTCCTAATGTAAATTGTCTTTGTTTAGGCTACGAAAGGTCAATTAAGCCTTTAGTTTCTTTTTGGCTTTTATTTGTGTCATATAACTTTGTTTACTAACAGTATTTTACTTCTTATTTTTTATAAATAAAAAATAAGTAAATATAAACTTAAAAATACATTTAATTTTATCATTTATGCTAATATATAATAGACATCAGAGGGATAAAAATGTTATGTCACATATTTAAAAAATACAAACCGTAAAGAAAAAAGTAGTATCATATGTTGCAAAATTTTATAATAATAAAAATGATGTAATTGTGGCTGCAGAAAACGACGCCCTCCAAAAAGGTTGTAAAGCTGCACGATTGGAATGTAAATCTTGAACGTATAATGTAATATATCATGAGGGGATTGATAAATTAACAAAAAACAAGTATCGTGTTGTTTGATTGTCGCCCGTCGAATCGTGCAGGTATAGTAATAGTTCTAATAAAAATGAATATCGCGTTGTAAATTGTTGCCATGCCATAAGTGCGAACATATGAGGAATTACGCGCTATAAACTGT
Organism: Deinandra increscens subsp. villosa; assembly: GCA_039602395.1. Classification (NCBI taxonomy): domain Eukaryota; kingdom Viridiplantae; phylum Streptophyta; class Magnoliopsida; order Asterales; family Asteraceae; genus Deinandra; species Deinandra increscens. The sequence continues at coordinate 50,352,451 of JBCNJP010000025.1, forward strand.
TACCGCCGCAACGCGCGGGCACCATGTTATTTATAATGAATCTGTGTTCATGTGAAACTCCTTAGTATGAGATAAAATTTACCTGAGTAGTGTCTTCTTATAATCATGCATGAAAATGATTATAGCAGTGATAAATTAAGACAAAATCCATGCATTAACACAAGTTTCAAAGAGTGATAATAATAGTAGTAAGGAACTCAGGTGCATAGACTTAGAATAGACTTTGTATTGATCTGTATTAAAAGTCAATGATGGGTTCAAAATGGGTGATTTTTGATATCTTCTTATCTGAGATAATATAATTTTGATGGACCTGCTTTTTATTTGATGCTCTTGACTAACCATTTGTTGGTTTGGGTCTGACTATGTATACATGTTCTAAACTGACTATATTCAAAGTGGACATTTTAAATTACTATGTTTGTGACCAATATATATTTCAATTCGAGTGTTTGTTGTTATTTTTTTGAGTTTTAAAAAAACGAATACCTCGATGTAAATTGTCGTGCCGCCATAACAAGCGAACAGAAGACGAATACCGCGTTGTAGTTTGTTGTGCCGCTGCAACGCGCGAACAGAAGACGAATAACACGCTATACACTGTTGCCGCCGCAACGCGCGGGCACACGGCTAGTATATATATATATATATATATATATATATATATATATATAGGTAGAGGATCAAATGTGGTTTGTGGTTTATAATTTTCCCTGAGTTCCGTGCGGCCCAACGAATTAATGACACGTATCATGTTTAAATTTTGTGGCGGAGGGGTAGTGTAGTAATTTAACACGTTCAGTTTGTTTTGGTAAGCGCCTATAGTATCGTGATTTATTTGATATTCCGAATTAGAGATTATCAATCAAATTTCCATATACTTCGATCGACGAGGGATTTTTGTGTTCGTAACTGTATCACAATTATCAATTTTTGACGATTTAGTAGAAATTCGCGTCGTTCTTCAATGACGTCTTCTTCTCCTGATCCAATGAGCATAAGTTCGAGCACCGACGAACAAACTGAAGGTAGTTTTTTATGTTTATCAGTTTTTTGAGTAATTATCGATATCGATTTCAGCCATAGGATTTCATTACTTTATTGAAATCTGATTTTAATATCGATTTATCATTTCTATGATCCGCATCCGTATGTTTAGTTCAGAATTAATATCTTCATTGATCAGTTTTTATTTTTCAATTTTAGTTTCAAGTTATGTTTGATTTTGTAAGTGGATTTTCAGATTAAGTTTTTACGTATCTAGGTAGGTTTCAATCACATGATTTGTCACAGCTTCACTGGTAATGAAAATTCACACCATGCTGGTAGATTTGTATGCTGGTGGATTTTAGTTTCATGTTGATGTTTATGTTTTTGTAGTTAAAGTTGATGGATTCTGCGCCAATGATGGGGAACCTATTAATTATCAATCGTTATCTGGTATCGAGCGTATATCGCCATCAACTAGGAAGAAATATTACTCCCCAGTGTAGCACAATTTGCTAATCCTCAAGTTGGCATGTTGTTTGAAACTGTTAATCATGCTGTTCAGTTTTATAAAGACTATGCAAAACTTAGAGGTTTTGAAGTCCGAAAGAGTAGTCAGAGAAATGCTGGTCCCATTGTTACATCAAAGCATTTTGTTTGTTCCAAACAAGGACATAGAACCTTCCATCACATTGACATCTTAACTGATCCTGTTGATGCTGAAAAGAAATGTAATGATAAGCGTCGTAGACCATCTAAAAGAACTTGTTGTCATGCGCTCTTACATATTAAAATTGAAAGAAATGGAATATACAAAGTTCATTCCTTTGTGGAGAAGCATAATCATAAGTTTGTAGACCCAAGCGATATGCATTTGTTAAAATTTTCAAGGAAGTTATCATGGACCCAACAACAAACAATACATGATTTGTCTAAACTCAATATTGGTCCTGTCAGAGCTTTTAACATATTGCGTGAAAGGTTTGGTGGTTTCGAGGATGTAGGTGTTACTGTTGTTGATTGCAAAAACTTTAGAAGGGATTTGAATACCTTTATTGGGGAGTTTGATGCTGATATGCTTGTCAGATGTTTAATGAGAAAGAAAGAGTTTTGTGCTGAGTTTTCATTTGATTACACTGTCGATGATAAGGGGAATCTCAATGGGTTGTCGTGGTCAGACGAGGATATGAGAAGGAATTATGTTGTTTTTGGTGATGTTGCGTTTGTTGCGACCTTCCGATCTAATAAGTAGGTTTTTTATTATCTATTTTTTCATATTAACATATTTTGTTACCTATTTGTTTATTTAATATGTAGGTACAAGATGGTTTTTGTTCCTTTTACTGGTATTGACAACCACAACAAGAATATAACACTAGCTGTTGCGCTCCTGAGCTCCGAAACAACTGAAAGCTACACGTGGCTACTTAAGAATTTCCAGAAGGCTTTAGGGTCGGATCCCAAAGTTGTTGTTACTGATTAGGATCCTGCTATGTCTATTGCCATAAAAGATGTTTTTCCCAATAGCAGGCACATGGTGTGCATGTGGCACATTATGAAAAACTGGCTTCCAAGGTAGTTTATTTCCATGCTGGTGCATGCTGGTATTTTCCGTGTTATGTTGACATAACCAACATTCATTTTTAGTGTTCTGATTATTTCTTTTTTTTTTACGACAATAGGTTGGTCCTAGGCTGTGTGGGATTGTATGGACCGATGCTATTACCAGCGACTATTTTGATTCTATATGGAACAAGATCCCTACTATTTATAAATTGGCGGGGAATAAGTGGTTTCGAGATACGTATAATAGACGCAGGGATTGGATTCCAGCATACTACCGTGATGAGCACATGTCTGGATTAATGCGTACAACTTCTCGTTCTGAAAGTGAAAACAAATTTTTGGTCAATTTCTAACAATCAGAACACGTTGGTTGATTTTCTTACTAACTTTGAAACTGCAATGGAGTGTCAACGGTATCAACACCAAAAAAATGACCATGATACTCGGTATACAACACTAGAGTTTAAGACTGATTCTATACTTGAGCGAAAAGCTGATAAGATTTTTTGTGCTTAAGTTCTTCTGAAGTTGATGGGTTTGGAATGTTTAAAATTAAAGACCTTAAATCCAAGAAGAAATGACTTTATGAGGTAAGTAAATTGTCATTATTATAGATCCTATGCTGTTGGGTTTATGTTGGTCCATATATTAAAAACATACAATTAAACTGTAGATGGTCTTATTTTTTCGTGCTGGTGTAATAGGTTTTGTTCTCATGTTACAAGTTCTTTTCAGGGAGAGTGACATTACTATATCATGCTCATGTAAGCATTATGACCGATATGGTTTGCTATGTAGGCATATATTCTATGTTTTAAGTGTATGTGAGGTCCAGAGATTTCCAGATAAATACATCCTACGTAGGTGGACTCGAGATGCTGTTCCACGTTCTTCACGTAACGATGTGATTGGACGAGCTGGTGGTGATCAGGATTCTGAAAATGTTAGAGAGTTGGTCAGAGAAATCATGACGTCTACTAAATACATTATCAATCGGTTAGTGGCAAATCTTGAAGAGTTATCAATTTTCCGTGACCAAGTTAAGGAAGCTATGATCAAAGTTTATGCTTGTGTTTCAAATGTTGATGTTACTAAACAAAAAGAGAGGTATGCTGCTATACTTGGACATGACAGAGGTAAAGAAGTTCTGATAGGAAAACCGGTTAAGTTAAGACAAAGGGTCCAGGTTCTCACAAACGTATCAAGTCTGCAAAAGAGATATCATTAAAAAACAAAGGTAAAAAAAGCGTAGATGCAAGAACTGTGGTCGTACGGGTCACGATAGTCGGACTTGCAAAAAACAGAAATGTGACCATGTTGGGGAAGATATAAGTCCTTCTGAAGATGATATTGAAGATGATTATGAGGGGGAAGATGTAGAATACGAAGAATATGAGGAAGATGATGATTGATTATGCTTCTATGCTGGATTGCTAGTACACTCCACATCATTAATATTTTCATATATCCTGTGCGGGTTGTTCCTTATCATGAATATTTGATTATTGGTATTTTAAAGTTCTACAACATATTTGTGTTTTTTAGATGATTCAACTTTTACTGGTGAAGATAAATAATGTTTTTATGTAACTGTGCTGGTGCTGCTGATAACTATGCTGGTCCATGGTGATCAGATTAAACGAAACATGCAAGACAGTAGTAAGCATAATTTTATAATTAATCAAAATTTGGCATATCAAATGCCATTACATAAAACTTAAAAATTAAAATATACATATTCAATTTTTTTCAAGAACCCAATATGCTGGTAATGTTTTTTAAAATTCGCAACTTCTTTTGTGAGGGTCATGGCCTTGTTCATCAGATTGTTGATATCCCTATCAATCTGCTCCTGCTTCACGAAGTATTGAGAGGTAGGAGCATGAACAGGTCTTGTTTTGTCTTTCAGAAGAGCCTTCTTAAGATTCTTTGTATCTTCATGATCTGCAACAAGAAGCTTGTTTAGTTGATATATGCATTTTGTTGTGTTGAAATGATCCTTCCTTGAAAGGCGTATTTTTTCCTTGATCTTGTCGATACATTATAAAGTCGTGAGCGTAGAATCGTCTACTCTATCTAGCTATTTCGGATACGAAACGTAATTAAAAGATTGTTTTACTGATCAACGGACAACAATTACAATCTGGAAATCACTCAGAGCATTCATAGAGAAACACCGTTAGAACACACACTTAACACTAATCAGCTCTAGACTCGTTATCGAATTACAAGACAAAATGGGTAATTATACATAGCTACACAAATTCACCCGAACTTTGAATTCGTGAGCTTCGAAACTCATTCGAACTGGCAGTTCGGATGACACTTCATGTCAGTTCGGAAGGCAGTTCGTGTAACACCATTTTTACAGCTTCGTCTTGTTTAGATACTTCACACGACGAACCAATCATGCACTAACAAACTCCCCCTCAACGTGTGCAGTATCCGTTCATCCAATCAAAACGTATCTTCGAACAAACTCCCCCTCAACTTGATGGTTAGCCTGAGCTTAAATACTTGACGATGCACAGTGTGTTTCCATCTTAATCAGCAGCTTCAGAAGACTTGAAGTTGTGAATTTCTCTTTCACTTTAGAACCTGTCCAAACATAAATAATCTTGGCACAAAACGTCTCTTCGAGACTCCAAGATATTGATTTTGAAAATTTGATTTGTATCATGTGTCGATCAGGTTGAAAACAAAACAGAAACAAAATCTTTTTGGCTTTTAGAAAATTTACATCAAAACAAACCTAAATTCTTTTTGATTTTCCAAACTTATGCTAAAACACACCGAAAATCTTTTTGTATTTTCTGAAATAAAAATGAAATTGCATTACAGAATCTAACTCTATCTTTGGTATGAGAAAGATCACCATCTGGGATCATATTGGACATAACGCACCGAACTATACTTCAATTTCAACTAAATGAAGCACACAAGTCATGTTGATTGCTGGTATAGTTTGTCCATCTTAAACTTAGGCAGAATCATACTCATAACATCTGGATATGTTAATGTATTGATTAGATTTCCTTTGACCAGTATATCCCACACTATCAGACATACTAAGACATTTTTCTTTTTCTCGTGTGATTACATTTGTGATTATCACATAGTGTTTTGTACTCACGATATTGTCAACTGTGTTCCATGCAAAAAGAAATAAGAACGTTAAATCGTCTACCTTAAAGTCGATCATCATATAATCGGGGTTACATAGATGCCTTTTATGGAACATTCTTAACTGTGGGGGTGATCTTCTTAGATCGAATTCGACTGAAACACTAACTGGAACTGGAACAATAATCTTAATTTGACCTCCTGGATATTAAAGAAAGGAGGATTTTATTCATCAATTCTGAAATTGATAAAGAAAGTAATAAATAATAAGGGAAAATACCAAATAGTTTAGTACAAAGATTCTGTTGATTAATTTCTAGCTTTAATTGATACGCCATTTCCTTATTTTCATCCTAAACTGGGAGATTTTGATTTCATTTTGAATTATGACAAGAGAATAGAGGATATGCTCATTACATAAAGTCCCAAGGTATGGAAAGCCAAAAAGAGGCTGGCCCAGCTTAAATGAGATATGATAGCTATAGAACTGGACGACCTTATTTGGTCAAATACCTAGCGAAAAACTCCTATCTTCCTTTCATTACGGTATTTCTGAACAAGTTCCTGGATAACAAGTCTTAAGGTTTTGAGATCCGGACCCTTTTTTTCTGATCCTTCGATAAAAAGATTCATTTTCTTCATAAAAAATAGGACCGTCGGATCACTAAGGCCGACTTTCGTCCCTGCTCGACGGGTGGGTCAACTCTATGTATTCCTCTATCCGTATAGTACATTGAATGTACATAAATGGACAGGACCCTGAAAAAAAGAAGGGAACCCCCTTCCTCTTTCGATACGTAGATAAGGCCTCGGATTTAACAAAAAAAGAAAAATAAAACAAGTTGAAGTTGTATAATTCAACAACAATCAGGTCGGTCTTGTGGACACGCATAGAAAGTCCGATGAATTATACGAAACACCAAAGAATATAAAGCAGAACCTCAAACGAACAACGATCAGGTCGATCTTTCGATATACAGAGAAAGTCCGATCGTTAGAGAAAATAAAGAAAATCAAACAAGATTAAATCTTTGCAAAATGAACACATGTATACACAGTGACTTGTCATTTTCTTTTTCACATATTTTTCTGTTTTTGTCATGAAATACGCTTCAAAATGTTATCCACTTGGTCAAGCATAGTATTTAGTGTATAGCACATCTGAATACGTTCTGATTTTCCGAGCCTACCAAACACATCAAGCAATGATCTTATGGCTTTTTCATCACTGTTTTTTTTAGTTTTCCAAAATTTTCTCCCTCTAAAAATATGAACGAAAGAAAATGAATAACAAAATAGAAAATGATCAACAGAAAAAAAACTCTTTTTTTGAATTTTTCATTTTATAAAAACAAGACACTATTTTTGGCTTTTTTAATTTTCACCTTTTAAACAACATACTGAATGTTAAGAAAGAAAATTGATCGACCGACACAAATACCTGTCTGTTTTAGCGTTCAGAAAAATTTCAGTTTTTAAAATATGACATCACTTGTAATTTAAATTAAGATAAGCAGAATACTCCTCCATCAGCAACTTTTCAATCACCGATAGGTCTTCCAGAAGTACCTGCACACTGGTCAAACACATTAGTCTTTAAATGACCCGAAGCGAAGCGCTTCTGGTCTACTAGTGTCTTGGTTTTGCTTCGAAACCACCTTAGGTTTAATTGTTGTTGTTCTGTTGGTAAATTAGTATTTGATGAATCAGTCACAATCGGATGTGAAGAAGAACCCATATTTTGAACTTTTGAAAATTTAGGAACAAAATGTTCTTGTTTTTGAAATAATCTGGGTTGAAATTCATCAAACACTCTGTCATGTTCATCGATGAATCGTGATTTGACAGATTTACCAACAAAAGAAACATTTTGTTTTATTTGACAAAAACAGTAGGAATTGGACAATTTTGTGCCATATGCCCCTTTTGGCGACTATTGTAGCACAACCTACTGTTTTTGTCCCATCGTTTAGGAAACAACAAATTTTCACACACATTAACTCCAAAATAATCATAAAAGGAATCATAAACCTGATGTCGATGATCATGAACCCAATTTGATATTGGGCTATTTGGAGTTGAATTTGAACCACCAGAAGAAAATTTAGTAGATTGCTTTTTCTTGGATCTTGGATCATCTTTCTTTACAAAAACTTCTGATATTTTCTGAGCATCCACGCAATGAAGCGGGAATTCTTTGTCAGAAAATATTTGTTCCGAACCCTTGAGTTTATAAAACCTCTCGGGTTGAACTTTATCAGCCTTAAAACCATCCTTCTTGACTTGTTTAACACCGTACCAAGTTAATTAAACTTTTGTTGCTTTGGAATTTGAGAAATGCCATCTTCAGCAACTTTATTCTCGAAACCCAAACCGACACTTTTACCAGATAGCTTCTCTTTAAAACTAGATGGTTTATGCTCGTTCTTTGCGAGACGAGAAAACTCTGCTTTCGTTTGATCAACACCTTTCTTAGCATAGAAAAGTGTCTCATCAATGTCAGTATGAGAAATAATTTTCTCAACCGAAATGGAAGATTTTTCTTCTTCAGTAGATGAAGAACCAGACATAAACTTTGGAACTTTAGAACTTTCAGCTTTCTTCTCCTCCTTCTTTTTATTATTTTTATTTTTCTTTTTCTTCACAATCTTTTCCTCATCAGATTTGAAATCAGAAAACTTAGAGTAATCATAATCTTCTACCTTTTCCTCCACCTCATTGACAAATTCTTTGATACTGCCTGGGGGTGACACTATCTTGTCAAACATTCTTTCAAAATTTTTATCTTTTGCTAAGAAGCTTGTGAAAGATTGTGAATTGGTGACATTGTTCAAAAGACGATTTGCACCAATTACTTGAATCTTTAAATCGGAAATATTTTGTTGCGCTTCAGCTAATTCCTTTTCTGTAGCTATCAACCTCTTAGCAACCTTGTTAGTTTCATATTATTGCATCCGCAGATTATCAAGCTCAGCAAACAACTCTTTCTTCCACTTATCTTCATTTCTTTTCTGAATTTCAAGATTCGCATTGAGCAATTTATTTGTTGGGTTTCGACAGTGGTATACGGGTGTCCGGTGACGTTAAAAAAAACTTTACATTTAATTAAAACATTACCGACTGGGTTTTAGCAAATCAGAGTTATAACGAATTAAACCGGTAATCTGTTACGCAGCGGAATAAACGAGTTTACTAATTAAACGCGTAAACCATTAGTGTCGTAATTGTGTCAACGGGATCACGATCACCAAAACCACACAAACACCTATTCGCGTTAAACCGGTTAACGCAAAATAAATAACGATAACAATATTGAAATAAAATAATCTAAACTAAAATGGAGTTTAGATATACCTTGGCGGTGTTGAACAAACGCTCAAGACACCGAGTTTCAACGAACGAAGCACTAGGTTGAAACAGACCACTTTGGATCTCCAACGGTTGTCGCGTATCGCGATGATTCTCGCAGTCCGCTGTCGCGTACGGCTACGGGACTGCGTTTATGACCCGCGGTCATTACGCGTCGCGAGAGTACACTTTGACTTACGTCGCGTCTCGTGAGAGTACGAGATCAATCGGAATCAAGTCCGATTACAACCGGAGACGACGCACGGCGACAGGCGTCGGGCTCGTGTTGACGGTCAAGCGACGGCAGGCGAGCGGTGGTATTGGTGGCGGGTGACGACGGCGGCGGCGGCGATTTACACGGTGGTAATCGGCACTTTTGTGGCGGCGACTGGCAGCAAACCGAGCGGCGGATCAAGGTGTACGAGGCAACGATCTCTAGACCGTAAAGTGGTCTACGGGCGTTGACGGACGGAACGCCCTAACGAGCAGCGAGCACCAAGATATGGTGGCTCGAAGATGGCCACCGGAACACGCCGGTAACGACAATCGGTGCGAAATGGAAAAATGGCGGTGCCGTTATTCTCTTTTCTTTTGTGGTCTTGACGAGGAACCAGAGAAAAGGAGAATGTTTTTCTCCTTTCTTTTCTGCCGTCTATCGCTAATAGGGTGGTGATTAGGGTTTTATCTCTAATCATCTAATCAATATTAGATACTCAGGTCCATCTCGAATATAAAGCTCATTCATACACAAGTCCATGAGCCAACGTTAGTAAAAATTCCACTAACGAATAACTCAACCGTAAATTTAAATAAAACTAATTTTATTCAAATAATGTTCACTCATTATTATTAAGCCGGTTAACAATAATATTATTGATTATTAATTATTTATAACAAGTTTAAATAATATATATATAATCGAACGTTTCCGTTTCTTTTACCGGTTAACTAGTAAGCGGGTTTAGAGTTCGTTGCACCCGGTGTAACTCTTACGGGTCGTAACCGGGTCAGGTTTAAGATTTATCGGGTCTGGACACATATATCCAACATTATTTACCCTTGTTAACTCTCTCTTTTCATCAAGCAACTTTTCCATATCAATCCGACATGTTGTAACTTGAGTAGCATGTTCATCAACAGTCTTATTGAGCATATCAAGCTTAACCTTGGACTTTTTAAACAGATTATTGAAATCATTTGCAGCATCCTCAGCTTCATCCTTCAATTTGTTAATTTCCTTAACTAACTCAACATTTTCTTTAGATAACTTTCCAAATTTCTGTTCAGATTCCTTGAATTATGTCTTAGAAACTTCCAGATCTGCTTTCATCAACTTGATTGCTTCAGTAAGTAAGCTTATTTCCTTTAATAAGGCAACATTTTCCTTTAACAAACTTTCAACCTTAGCTTCAGAATTTTTATTCCCAGCTGACTCATAAGAACTTGAGTCTGAATAATAATCATCTTGTTCATGTGTGACAATCAATGCTGATTCGTCAAAATGTTTACCCCAATCATGAGCTCCACTAGCAGTAACAATCCAAGCTTTCTTAATTGAATTGCTTGGCGACTGTTGAGTACCATTAGTAGAAACTTTTATATCTGCTTGCTGATATTCTCTTGTAAAATGTCCAAGATTGGAACATTTGTAATATTTTACCTTAGATTTATCAAATCTAAACTTTCCACCTGCATCAACAACACGTCTTCCATTTTTCTGAAAAAAAATCTTTTTGATCTCTGACTTAGCATAGCTAATTACCAAGCCATATCTATTTCATTCAACTGATCATTATCAAGTTCATTAAGATCATCCCTGGTCAACTTAGCATCAGAAACATCTTTGATAATCATTCCAAAAGATGATGAAATAAGAGCAAATATCAGCTTAGCACAATCATCAGTTGTCTCAACAGAAAAAGCATTCTGACTTGTGAAACTTGGAATTTTAAAACTACAACTCTTTGAAGAATCATAATTTCCAGACATACCTGAAACGAAAGCAATACTTGGTGCATAACTTAGAACACTTGGTTTAGCCTTGGCATTAGTACTAGCAGTATTCTGATCATGATACAATTATGGATTTTGCAATTGAGCAGTGGATTTGTGAGAATTCATCATTTCCATTTCCCGTGCATGAAGCTTCCCGGTTAATTCATGAAATGATAATGCATAAAATTCTTTGTCATGAGTAATCAATAACACATAATTCTCCTATTTCTCTGGTAAAGCCTCCATTATCTTCTCTTTCAATTCTTCATCAGTATTCTCAATCCCAACAACTTTCAATTTACTGATACGATGTGAAAACCTTGATACAAGAGTTGTGATGTTCTCATTATCATAGTGTTGAAAGTTGTCAAATTCTTTGTTCAACACCTTTCGTCGACTCTTTTTGTATTAATCATTGCCTTCACATCTTGCAGATAAAGCATCCCATAATTGTTTACTTTTCTTGCAAGTGCTAAATTGATGTAGCAATTCGGTTGGTAAAGCCATGGTAAGATAACCAAAAACTTTTTGTTCAAGCTCATAGCTTTTCCTTTCATTGGCAGAAAAATATTTGATTTTCTTATAATCCCCTTGATCAGTTGGATGCGTGTAAAGCTTTTGAAGTGGAATCCATAAATCGATATCATTCGTGCTAATATAAGCAGAAAATCATTGTTTCCAATTTTGATAATCCTCCAACTTCAATAACTTGGGAACTTTCTGACTTGTTCCAATTTCGTTATCAAAATTGATCATTGCTTGCATTGCATTCTGCATAACCACAAAAGCTTGAAAATCTGACATTTTCCACCGGAAAAGATACTCCAAAAACTTTAAACTCAAAAACAAAGGTATTAGAAGTGGATTTTGGGTATCGAAACGGAGGGTACTAGCCGAACTAAAAAACCCTTAAACCGAACCAAGCCGAACTTCAACCGAACTGAGATATAGAGCCGAACTGGTCCGAACTGAAGTGAATTCAATCGAACCGAAGTGAAACGAACTGACTTGATCCAAACCTATCTGAACTGGAACCGAACAGGGACTTCGTATGAGCGAATTGATCCGAACGGAACCTTAAAGAACCGAACTTGACCGAACTGGACCTTCATGTGTCCGAGCAGAAGCGAACTGTGGGTTCAGTTGACGGTTATTTTTTAGATCTGAGAATCACCCGAACTCAAACGAACCGAACCATTTCGACTCAAATCTCACGATTTTGGAAAGATTTGAATGAGATTTTCAGTAGTAGATCAGATAAAATGTAGAGGAATGATTTAGGACAGAAATTTTCACCAAAAACACTTCAGAAATGATCGAAATCTAGCAAAAACACTCCGAAATTTTAAAAAACGACACTTTTTTAACCAGAAAGCTCTGATACCACTTGTAAAGTCGTGAGCGTAGGATCATCAACTCGATCTAGCTATTTCGGTTACGAAACGTAATTAAAATATTGTTTTATTGATTAACGGAGAACAATTACAATCTGGAAATCACTCAGAGCATTCACAGAGAAACACAGTTAGAACACACACTTAACACTGATCAGCTCTAGACTCGTTTACGAATTACAAGACAAAACGGGTATTTATACACAGCTACACGAACTCACCCGAACTTTGAGTTCGTGTGCTTCCGAACTCATTCAAACTGGCAGTTTGGATGACACTTCGTGTCAGTTCGGAAGGCAGTTCGTGTAACACCATTTTTGCAGCTTCGTCTTGTTTAGATACTTCACACAATGAACCAATCATGCACTAACATGCATGCTTGTTCATTAATTGAAGCCATTTTTTTGGATGATGGATTTTTTGGTTTTTGGGTTTTTGTTTTTGATGTGTGAGAGGAGTGTAATGCTGGTTGAATATGCTGAGAAAGTGTCCTACTATTTATAAGCACATGCTTGTTGAATGTTTTTTTAAAAGAAATTTGTATTTAATTTGGATGACGATTAGATTACCATTTGGTTTTTGATTTGTTAGTTTCTTTTAGTTTTACTTTAATTTTAGAAGTTTAAAGGAATATATGTTAGTCTAATCAGAAGGTCCCCATTAATTTTTTTGTTGGGAATTGTGAAACATTTATTATGTATTAAATATTCTACAGTCATTTTCTACCTACCCCCCACCCATCCAAACATATTATAAATACCCCCTACTATGACGAAACATTTCACAAGTAACCACTAATAATCCATTTCCTATATTTTTTATTTTGATATTGCTTACTCATCCAACAAATACGAAAATCTTTCAACTGAGCAGTTGAAAAAGTTGATTGCTAAAAAAATCGATAATCAAATTTTCATTCAAGATACACTAGCTTCAAACATTCAGAGGATGAACAAGGGGATCCAGGTGTCTGCGGCCATTGAGGATAAGCTTGTTCATCTCCCAGAATTCGCTATCCATTTCCTATATTTTTTATTTTGATATTGCTTACTCATCCAACAAATACGAAAATCTTTCAACTGAGCAGTTGAAAAAGTTGATTGCTAAAAAAATCGATAATCAAATTTTCATTCAAGATACACTAGCTTCAAACATTCACAGGATGAACAAGGGGATCCAGGTGTCTGCGGCCATTGAGGATAAGCTTGTTCATCTCCCAGAATTCGCTATCCGTAATGCTGCCTTGTCGTTCTTAAAAGAGATGTCCAAGAAGGAGATCGACTCTTCGGTTGAAGCAGAAAAAGCTATGAAAGCTATTGTTTCTTATATCATCCTGAAGAATGAGTTTCTAGAATCTCTGGACTAGTGTTTGATGTTTTTTTATGTTTTAATTTTAATATGTTCTAATCGCTATATGTTTCAAGTATTTTTATTTTTATTATGTTTAATGTTAATGTTTAATATTTATATTAATATTGAAGTTATGTTTCTGTTTTCAAGCATTTTAATTATTACGTATGTGCTGGCACAGTAGACATGCAATTAATAATGGTTTAGGCTACTTTATAGCCATCATGATTCAAATCCAAATCTATCTCCATGCAGATTTTTAATTTAATGATGACTATGCTGGCGTGTACTACAAAGATATAGTTGCAATAAATAATAATTTTCATTGTAATAAAAACATTGTTTATACGAAATTAGTATAAATTTTTTCTCTGAAGCCCTATGCTGTTATGTTAAAAAAATTAATTAACTAAACACATAAAAATTAACTTAGAACAAAAAATTATTCAATGCTCACATATCAATGATTTTTTATTAATAGTCCTCAAATTAACAAACTTATGATTAATATTTAATAGTTATAAAAATATTAATCTAAGGTACCTATTAATCTTAACAAATTTACAGTCCTCAAAATAATTTCAAGCATTCAATCATTGCGTCAAAGCTACCAATGTTTACATACATTTAATGATGGTTACTTTGTAGCCATCATGATTCATTGCAGACTATATCTTCATGAATTTTTTAATGTAATGATGACTATGCTGGCGTGTATTACCAAGTTATAGTTGCAATAAATTATTTTTTAATTTTTTTAATTGTTTATGCAAAATTATTATAAATTTTTACTACTAGCCCTATGCTGTTAAAAATTAAATAACTAAACACATAAAAAATAAATTAAAAAAACAAAAAGTCAATGCTGATATATCAATGATATCAAATTAACAGTCTGCAAATTAACAAAATTATGAATTTTTGGTAGAATTGTTTGATTTTTTAAATGTTCAAGCACCTGTTCTTTTATATCATTGTCCTACTGTGTTTTCAAGTCTCTCGTTAATTCTTTCAACAACATTTTTTTCTAATCTATCTCTTTGTGCTTGAGGCAGTCTCATGAATTGTTCCAGATATTTGATTAGTTTTTCTTTATGGCAATTGATATCTGACCACAGTATCTTTGTCAATAGAACACATCTGAATTCTTTAAGTTGTTCCTGTTGTTTCGGGCCCTCTTCTGAAAGACCAATTTTCCAATCCCTTACATCACCCCCTTGTAGGTTTGCGTGTGTAACATAGCGAAAACGCCACAGTCGATGTAGTTATTCTGTGTCCTCCAAGTCATATCTTACCTAACTGGCTTCACAGTTTCTACTAGGCTCATTTCACAGGTGCTTTGAGTGCAAGATAGTTCATCAATGTATTATGTTGCATAAACAGAATTTTTAATTAACCAATACCAGTTAATGTAATATGTTGGACCATTCGAGATCATCAAGCGAATTGGTTCTGTTGCTTATGACCTGAACCTACCAGAAGAACTAAATTGAGTTCAGAACGTGTTTCACGTGTCGAATCTGAAGAAATGTCTAGCAGATGAGACACTGATTACTCCATTTGAAGAATTAGAAATTGATGAACATCTTCGCTTCATCGAGGAACCGGTGGAAATCATGGACCAGGAAGTCAAACAGTTGAAGCGCAGCAAGATCCCAATCGTGAAAGTTCGTTGGAACTCAAAACGTGGACCGGAGTTCACGTGGGAGCACGAAGATCAGATAAGAAAGAAATATCCCAGGCTGTTCGAGGATCAGCCTTCGTATAGTTCAGGTACAGGTTAAATTTTCGCGGACAAAAATTCTTCAACAAGGCGATGATGTGACGACTGAGAAATTTTCTTTTCTTTTCCTTGTGTCTAGTTCATTAACTTTTACCGCATTAGACAATTTTTGAGGATGAAAATTCTTCAACAAATGGATACTATGACAATCCGCCTTTTCAGGTCATTTTGTGACATTAACTGAACGTAAATCGTATTAAATGTTGTGTGAACATTTATATGATTGACTGTGTTTACTTTAGCAAATTAGGGTTTTATGTAATCATCACTATACAAGCATGCACTTAAGTCTAGACGTTTGATATTCTTTTTCTATGATTTTTATATAAATCATACGTTATGATTTCATGTGACGTTATGTCATTTTATGTAAAAATTAAACATTTACTTTTGTGTGATATATTTATATATATCCTATGATTTTAAGTAATACTTACACATATGTATATATGATCTTAATCATATTTATGATTTTACGTAACCTAAGGATTTAATTACAAGCTATTAAGTTATATATATATATATATATATATATATATATATATAACTTAATATAGTTATATATTGTAGAAACGGTGTACCTCGGGGTGGCCAGTGTGGTGAGACCAAGGACGGGCCATCAAGGTATAGAGCCGATCTACATGAGGAAGAGTCGAGTTGAACCGTTGAACCGAGTAGGCCGGATCTGGCTCTCTCAAGTCTTCTCCTAAACCTGTAACATAGAAAGAACCTTTTAGAAGGGGAACAGAGACCGGGGTCTCTGGACCACCATCCGACGATCAAGTCAGTAAGACTGTATAGATAGTTTGTATGACATGTATATGTGTAAATGTAAGTATGTATGTAAAGAGAGAGATGGAGTTTCTAGAGAGAAACTAGTAGAAATAGAGAGAGTGGGAGGTGTATGTCCAAGTAGATTGGAGGCTCCTTTTATAGACAATGTGAAGTGGTTGAGGAAGGCTGTCAGGTTCGGCCTATGGGGAAGACCCAGAGGCCGACCCGACTGAGGTAAGGGAGGCCGACCCGAATGGGATAAGGGAGACCGACCCGAGTGAGGCAAGGCCAACCCGAATGGGATAAGGGAGACCGACCCGAGTGAGGCAAGGCCGACTCGAATGGGGCAAGGGAGACCGACCCGAGTGAGGCAAGGCCGACCGAGGCAAGGCAGGGCCGACCCACGGGATAAATCCCAAGGTTCAGGATCCCTTTCAAAGGAGGGGGTAAGCCTCCTTTTATAGGGGAAGCATAGTGGGCCTGGATTGGGCCTGTTTGGCCAAAGCCTTGTGTGAGCCAATTTATGTGTGGGCCTAAGTCCATATATTCAGCCCGATCCGGACATACGTCATCAGCCCCCCAGTCTAGCATGGTGTAGTCCTAAGTATACCATACTAGACTCATCTTGTTCTTCTGACCTCCTTTCGTGCTGTTTATTGTGTCAAGCTCTGCATAAAACGTTAGTACATTACCTCGTCTTGGCTGGCTGTTTTGTCAGGATGGGCTTCTCTAAGTGTATGTTTCATCATGTAGTCCAGATCTGTTATGGAAGTCTTGTGTTTGTTATGATGGTCCTGGCGTGATGTGTGTATCACGTATAATGGTTGCTAGTTTCATACCATCTATATTCGATATGTTGTTTGAATAAGTCATTAAAGGCTAAGTAGTCCGGTTAATGGTCCGGGAGCACTATCTAAGTCTTTGTAGTTTGTAAGGTTTGGTTAATGGTCGAGACACCTTATGTAAGTTGTGTGTTTAGGTCAGTGACCAAGAACCACATGTGAGTTTTCGGAGGGTGGGTGGTTCGGTGAGTAGCCGGTAACCACTGTATATGAGCCGTGAGAGGCCGAAGTGGCTTGGTCGGTGGTCCAAAGCCAATGTGTGTAAGCCATGATAATCTAAGTGGTTCGGTCAACGAACGAGCACCACAATGTAAGCTGTAAGGGCCGAGTGATTCGGTCCACCGAGGACCACAATGTGAGCCGTAAAGGCCGAGTGGTTCGGTCGATGACCGAGCACCACAATGTAAGCCGTAAAGGCTAAGTGGTGTAGGATCGTTATTAGTTATGAATAAACTAAAACTAAGCCCTTTACTTGCAAATATAACCCTGCGGAATTAAAGTTATATTTCACTTTACTTAAGCGATATTAAGCTCTTGTATAATGTAAATGCTTGATTTGCAAAATAGTAAAGACAACGAAATATCGAATATTCGGCACTATTTGCATTAACTCAAAGCTACACTATTACAAGTGATGACCGTATATGTAAACTAAGAGATTACATGCTATATATAGTGCTGATGAGATCAATGACATCCATTGCTCTCATGCGATCTAATCTAGACCGTAAACATAAAAGTCAAATACAAACTACCAAAAGAATAAACATCGACAATCGGAATGACTTGCGTGTTAGCAGCAACAATCTACTTTAGGAGAGCGGCTTGAATCTGATTTAGAAGCATACGAGAAGCTTTTGCAGGATTAGACTTCTGAAAAGACTTCTCAGGAAAAGTCAGGTTGAACTCTTTATCTGGTGGATAATCGAGTTCACCCGGAATATTCGCTAAGTAACAAAACAGCTTCTTTCCGCTTGAACTGCCTGTTCCGCTTGAAGTGTGAATTCCGCTTTAACTTCAACTTCAGCCGGAACTAGTAAAATTGGCATTTCAGCCGGAAATCTTCCAAGCTCTATTTTTCCTTACAATCTCCCCCTAAGCTGATGCTGTCAAATTATTCATTGTCTTCAATGTTTATCTTCAAAACTGACTTGTACCCAAAAATTTTCTTCTCCACAACCTACTTGTCAGAAGATCCGATGCTGGCATCAAGATTTTGAGAAAGCTCTCTGGTGTTTGTTTTGGTCACCTTTACATGTTTAATTGAATCCCAATCCATTTCGTTCCATTCTTCTTGAACAGAAATGGACTCATGGATCGTAAAGGTGCCATCAGCTCTATGAACATAGAAAAGCTTCTCCTCTTCTTCCCAAATGATAAATTTGATCTCACTGGTAGGCTCTTCTTCTTCTCCTGCTGATTCATCATCTAAATTGCTTCGATAGAGCATTCCACATTCCAGCACAGAAGGCTCAATTAAAAGCCTTAACATGTGCTCCGCTCTTGAAGGGTTCATGATTTCTCTGAGCTTTAGAATGATGTCAGTCATTTGCTGCAGGGTGAGTTGGGAAGTTGCCTTGCGAGCATTTACCACTTGAGTTATGCCGCTGACCATGGTGAAAGTGAAATCAAGTGTGGCTTCATCCACTGTCCAACTAGCAATTCTTCTTTTGCTGGGAGGGCCTCTTCTCATTTGTTTTTGATTTCTTTTATTTCTGGCATGCATCAACTTTCTCTTCTTAATTTCCCTCTCTTCATCAGAATTACCAGCAGATTCTTGCACAATAGGCCTTTTGCCTTTGGCAGAAGATGAAGAGGGACCTGGTTGAGTTTCAGTAGGTTTGGTGGTGGTGGTGGAAGAAGGTTCTCTTATGGTGAGTGGAGGTAGGGTGGTTTTTGGAGGTGGTTCATTGGCTTCAGGAGTTGGGCTTGAGGGTGGAGTAGGTGGAAAGATGTCAGAGAAGTCCATAGTTGGTGGAGGCTTCTTCTTGAAGGGAGTGATGGGTGTGAAGTTGTCTGATCTAAACTTAGGATTGGCAAGTTTAGCAGCAAGCTTCTTAGGGATATGTAGAGGTTTGTAGGGTATGATGGGAAGTGACTGTAGAATGGATGAAGCTGTTGTAGGCATTGGGTTTGGATTGTATATAAATGAAGGTGGAGGTGGTATATCTGCAATATCATCAATTTCAGGTTTAACATTAGCAGTTATTGTACCTGAGACCAGCTCTGATGGTGAAGGCATCACCAGGTTAGGATTGACAGCAGCAATTTCTCCTTTTAGCTCATAAAATACTTTGTCAATCAAGCTGCAAAGTCCTCTAACCTGCATCTGAGCTAGCTCTTCCTTTTTTTTCAAATTTCTAATCACAAGAGCCCTCTTAATCTTTTTCAACAGATGGTAATTTTCATCATTCTTTACCAGCTTGGTAGGCAATTGAGAGGCAATAGCAATTAACCTCTGCCTATTAGCTTCAGACATTGTATCCAAATCATGATCCTTTAACCTCCAGTTGAAAGACCTGGTCTTTGCTTCTTCAAGAAGGTTTTCAAACACATTATTTTGCATGTACAGATCAAATTCTTCTTGGAGCTCTCTGGCTATTTTCTCATCCTCAGCAACCCTTCTGCCATCTTCAACCATTTTCACTATAGCCTCAGCTTCAGGAGTTTGAGTTACCTGTTGAAGGGTTCTAGCTATATCAGCTTGAACAGGTTCCTCAGTTAGAACAGTCTCTGAACTCCTTAAGGCTATCAGTGATCTAGCCACATCCTCAGCTTCTTCATTTCTTTGCTCTTCCGGTTGAACCACAGGTGTTTCAACAGTCCCAAATATTGAGGAGCTAGGACCTTGAACATCCACCTGGGTTGGAATTTGTTGTTCCGGTTGAACATTCAGATCTCCTTCACCTGGAACTACCGGTTGAACTTCCGGTTGAAGTTCCGCTTGAACATCCGCTTGAACCAGTAATTGACCATCAGTCACCACCTGAGGTTGGGTGACTTCAGGTTCTTTATCAGTTATCTCCAGTACCTCAGTTCCTTCATCTTCACCAATCAAACTCTCTCCTTCTCCTTCAGTCATAGTACCAACTGCTGCAGTTGCAGTGCTTTCTTCCATATCAGCTGCTGCCTTGCTGGTTGAGGCAATATTGCCTATAACATGATCACTGGCTCTTTCAGCCGGAAAAATAACATCTGTCAGAAGTGTTGTGATCATGTTGATGTGCTCAGGGAGAGCACCAGCAATCAGCATGGACGACTGAACAAGCTCGGTGAGGTTGGGGTCCTCAAAAGGAGAAATAGCAATCAGTTGACTGCACTTCATATTCACCCAACTCTCTTCAACAGAAAAAGGCTCTATACCAATCTTTTGGCAAGCTGTGGCTCTTACTTCAGCCGGTATCCTTTCTACCTCTTCGATTTCGGTGATAACAGGTTTTGACATTAACTTCTCCCCCAATTTGACAGTATCAGCTTTATCAGTTGCAAGAACTTCTTCAGCATCTCTGGTAGGGTTTGAAGGACCTGCTTCAGTTGGAGTAGGATCAGCTTGAACCAATTTGGCAACAGTTAAGTTAAGAGCTTCAACCTGTGCTTGCAGAGAAAGGTACAGTTTCGTCAATTCAGGTAGTGTAAGACTATCCTCAACTGGCTTTTTGCCAGTATCCTTGGAAATAACCAAACTATCAATCCTGGATTGATCAGCATTGGTACCCATGGCTTCTTGGCACCTGGGATTCTCTTCTGCTGTTTCAACAACCCTTGGTTCCAATGAAGGACTTCCGGGTGCTGATTCAGAGAAGATTGCCGCAGATTGGGTCTTATTGATGTTAATTACTGCTGACACCAAGCTCCAGTTGGGATACTTGGGCAGCAGCAGCCCTTTCTGCATGAATCTCTTCAGAACCACTGAGATTCACCTCCGGTGAGGAGTGGGGTTGCAGTGCGACAGTGTCCTGGCTTATCAGGATGTTCTCATGTAATGTGGCAGGTGAGTTAATAACACCTTCATTTAAGCCAAGAGCACTGTCACTCCTAGGTGACAGGGGTTGTAGGGGTGAAAGATTTTCAGATGGGGAAGCTACATCTGCTTCTAATGACTCCCCCTTAACAGAAGGTTCATCCCTAAGAGAGAATCCCAAATTTACCAGTTTCCGTTTAGGCTTTTTTCCTTGAACGGGGTTTGAAGCTTCAGGTTGGTTGGTGGTGCTAGGTGGAGGAGACCTAGTAACCACTTTTCTCTGTCTCTTGAAAATGACAGGAGGTGAGTTTGATGAGGAGGTGGCAGTGAAAGTGTTTGTGGAAGCTTTCCTCTTTTTGGTTTGAAAAACTATTAGTGAAGAGGAAGCTGGGACAGATGTGGGATCAGAAACTGTTAGGTCTACAGCTCTGTCATCTTGAGCAGGGAGCTCAGTCACTCCTACAATTTCCGGTTGAACCTCTACTGTAGCAGGTTCATCAGGAAATTGCCTTGGAATTGGTAAGGGGTGGTCAGTATCCCTTCCAAGAAATGGAGATTTGTTTAAAGCAAGGTTTGAAAATGTTTTCTCATTCAGAAGTTTTTGGTGCAAAATTGTACCAAACCATACTATATGGGGGTACTCTTCTTTG
>JBCNJP010000025.1:50374723-50390723 GCA_039602395.1 Deinandra increscens subsp. villosa
ATTTATATATATATATATACATATATGTACGTATTAAGCTTTTACTTACACAGCAGAGCGAGCATCCCAGGTTGGCACGTAATTATTTTGGTTTTGGGAATTTGTTTGTTCGTTTGTAACTAAGGTTTTCAAGTTGCAGTTTCCAAATCATTTTCAAAATTTGATTCCAGTTCTCTGCAACTTATGGCTCTGATACCAATCTGTCACACCCCCAATTAACCACTAACGGAGTTTATACCGTTAAGGGGTGCGAGCAAACCAGGACCACAACCATTAGTTACAAATACTAAACGAATCAGAGTTAGTCCAAAAATATATCATAAATAAAGTCTCAAATCACGCAGCGGAACAAAATATCATCTTACTTAGCACTAACCACGTGCTTTACAAAATCAGTGTTTTAAATTCTCAATTAAGTTCAACTAAAATTAAAATGTCTTCGTGTGCCATGCCAACCTGCTCCGGATACTCCTTAGCGATCTGCAAAAGTTTAAACCACGCAAGTGTCAACCTAACGGTTGGTGAGTTCACAGTAGGCTTGTCATGCAGTGGCCCGGTCTCATAAATCATAATCGTGTAAACGTATTCTTATGTACAATTTATTTGTGAAAAGCGATGCTTGTGATAACCAAAATCATAGTATTGAGGTTTAGTAAAAGTATTGTTCGTAACCTACGTTATCGGGTATGTACTAGTCTTGTATAGTTAAAGTGCTCAACCGATATCGCGGGTAGCTAATCCGTTGTTCCATGCACTAAGGAAGTTTGTACCAAAGCTGACTATTATTGTAGTGGCCGTGCCATCACGTTTTGCGGACCTACGTCATCGCGGATTTGCCTCCCCCGTGTCCTCTCGGGATCACGGTTAGAATAGGCTGATATTGTACCTCCGTGCACTCCCCGTGCCACGGGGCAGAGTTTGTCAAACTCTAGTAGATCTACCCAACATCCCCTCGCTTTACAATTAATGGTACAATTTAGTTGAGGACTTTTAAGTTTCAAGGCATCCTTAGAAATCATGTGATATCATGTGGTTTAGACTTTAACCTACGCTAGCCATATTAAAACGGTTTACCGGATTCTCATGAATCTCAAAAGTGTTTTCAGTTTCGTTTTAGAAATAGTTGTTTAAGTAATTCGCAAGTGCTTCCCATAAAGCACTTCAAGCTCATCAAGTGGGTGCCGAGCACTCCAAGTTTTCACGTTCATCAGGGAGGTGCATAGCACTCTCGAGGTTGTCAGCATTGTTTTACTTTTAGTTATTCGATGTGACCCAAACGGGTTCACGGTAATTGGGTTAGTGACACTCACCTTTGGTTGCACTGCTACACTTGCTAATAATCCAAGTATTGCTTATCGAAGACCTATGAACACGTTTAGGTCTTAAGTATTAGTTTTGTGTCTAATCTTTACTTAACGTCACTATGGCCCATAACATAGCACGTTGGAACTATGACACGACATACCGACACACGACACCGATGGTTGATCATAAACAAGGGTTCATATACATCAGAAATCAAAGCATGTATCATCATGGCATAATCATGTAAGTCATGGCATAGCATTCAAGTAAATTGCACAAGTTTGGATTTAGGTCTGGTCACAGTTTCGCTAGTATAGATTCGCTAGGCAGTTTCGCTGTGTGCACGGGCAGCACTTTCGCTAGGCAATACCCGATGACACAGTTTCGCTAGGCTAGTGTCGCTCAAAACTGTTGGCACAGTTTCGCTAGCCTAGTTTCGCCCGAAACTGGTTTGAACTTTCGTTCAGGGAATTTCGCTCGGTAATTTCGTTCGGACAGGTCTGGTTGGTTTACCCGGCGACACTACAGTTTCGCTACATAGTGTCGCTGGATGAAGATACACATAATTTCGCTACATAGTTTCGCCCAGAGAACAGGCTAGTTTCGCTGGTCGCGAAAAACACATAAATCAGCCTAAAAATCAATTTAACAGCTTCCATATTTCATGTAATTCATTATCTAGCATACATAGACATTTACCAACATACATCAGTAAGCTTTAACACCTTAAACATGGGTTTTCAACATCAAATCACCAAAAACTCATCCTAAAATGACCTAATCTAGCATAAATCTTCATTATGGTTTGATTTCACACGTAAAGTTACTGACTTTATGATAGATCTAGCATCCCTAAGCAGCATACTAGCAGATCAAGTGATTCCATAGAGATTTAGGCATGCTTTATAGTAAAACACATATAAAATGCATAAAGTATGGTTTTGGGACTCACGATTCGATCTCCAAGCTCAATGGATGATGGTTCGGGGCTGAGATCTCGATGGCTCGGTGTGATTCTCGGCTGACCAGATTTCCAGGAGAAAAGATGGAGAGTGTGTGTGTTTTGTGTGAAATGAGGCAAAAATGGGATCTCTAGGGTTTTATGTTATTATATATCAGGGCCTAGTTTCGCTGGCAGTTTCGCTGGCCCAGCGAAACTGGCTCTGAACTCATGCAAGTCAAACAGTTTAGCTGGCTACCGGGCGACACTACAGTTTCGCCCGGTAGTTTCGCTGGAAACCAAAAGTGACCAATTTACACAATTAATTCAGTAAACACGTTGCACATAGTTTCACATAGTGGCAATAAAATAAGTAAACACATATGGACGGGTTCGGCGATCAACCAAAGGTCGTGGACGTATTCGGCCTAGTTAAGCATTAGTTACTAAGTTAACACTTATAACGTAACTAACGGAGTTTGTCTAACGGAAGTTAACCTTGGAATTCTCGGATGTCACACGGTTAATCGAAGAACAACAAAGTAAATAAAGCTTTGCTTTATTGATTCACTTGAGATTACAGTTCTAGAGAGACAAACACGCTCAGGTTCACACAGTTAGAAGATAGAACTCACAAACCAGTTACTAGTTCTTTCTAACACGAACTATTTATAGTAACAACATACTGCCGGTGTACCAACTGGCGGACCACTTGGTACGGGCGTACCAATAGTAACGAACCATATGGTACGACCACCATGGTATGTTGACTTTCCGACTCACAAATTCGCTCTATTCTAGATACAATACACGAGACATAATGTAGCATAGGAATATGCTCTGACACTCTACTTTATGGATTTTCGTCCCAAAGTTAGAAGGGACTTACAAATTTTAGAGATAATAGTAGTTAAAAGGGCTTTTACCAATAACCAACACATTTTGACATTTGAAACCAACATAGAGACGACATGAGAGATTTCACCGAGGATAGGAATATATTCTCGATTAGTGAATCAATTATATCGGCACCAAATCTTTACCCGACCGCAAGGGTTAGGTTTGGAATGGCGACTAAGGAGAATGGATTGTGATATGATCAATGATCAGAGACATACCCGACACACACATTGTTCTTAGTCCGACTCCCAATGAACCCTAAAGGAATTACCAATGCTTATATATAGGGTGTACCGCAACTAACCCATCACATCTTTAATACCTTTAGTGAGTACTGTTTGTCTTTAGAGAACATCATATTCTACACAACAAAATATCCAACAACGAGCTTGATATGACAACATAGGGCGACCAACAGAAACTGAGCGATAAATCTGAGGAATACACTACGACCAATCTGGAATCAACCAAAAGACTAACCAAAGATAATGGACTATTGTCTCCCCTACTTTAGGGGCGATATTGGGGGTTTAGGAGACTCAGGTGAGTAATGGATGCAACAAGGATTTCTTCAAAGTATCCCAACTCAATCACATAGATTCACATTGATTCACATTGATCACCATAGAATAAACCAATCCAATACTGATAATAATGGTAAACAAAAATTTGGAGCTTCAGACATCTTATCCAAACAAAGCGTCAAGCTCTGGTGAACTAGATGGGTAGCGACCCACATCCGGTTTACCTTACGAGACACGATATCTAGATAGAATCTAAATCAGCCCTCGCTAAAACCTATAACCTATACCCCACAACCAATATCGATCGTATGCTAAGCTAGCATCACACAGAATCGCCAGTAAAAGTGTAGATATCTTCAAGACGAGCGTTTTGGCTGGTAATGGGTCTCGTAAATCCAAACAAAACTCAAGTTACGTCCGTTTTCATAAAACCCAAAATTCTGTGCCAGCAAACCAAAAACCTGCTGCGAGCCGAAGAAATTCAAACGAACTAAGAAAAGTCAACACCAGTCAACCAGCAGACCAAAAACAGCGAACTAAAAACCTCTGAACGAGTCGAAGACACCCTTTGCAAACCGGAAACCCTTAGCTAACCAAGTGTTTGAGCGAACCAGGACTATCAGCGAACCAATGGTTCGGAGAAATAACCTCCAGAACCAGAATTAATCATCACGAACTTGAGGATAAATATTGCCTAGGCGAACCAAAGAACAAATGTAACCAACGAACCAAACACTCACGAACCAAGGATGAAGATATGAAGGATGAACCAGAAACTTCAACCGGCGAACCAAAACATTCAACCGGTGAACCAAACTAAAAAATCCTGATTTTGATCAAAATGATGGAATTTGTAACACCCACACCAACAAAACCCTATATTATAATATACAAAAATTCACGGTAAATTTTTCACGCGTTATCTACACATTATTCCATCACACACACCACACATGCATGTTACCTAAACATATATGCGCAAGAAAGCCCAACAAGCCTCTAGAAAGCCCATTAAGTATCGAATGGCCCATTAAGCCGTCAAAAAGCCCGATAAGCCCATTAGGCAATTTCGGATCACTTAAGCCCATTTTAAGCTTGGGCTTAGGCCGTAGGGTAGCAACTGGTTTAATGGGCCACCCGCCCAAACAAATTAGGCCAAAGACCCACTTAATTGGGATATCCCATTTGGGCCAAAACATACGGCTACGGGACAAAGTCTAATTGTGCCTAGTTTTCGGCCACGGATAGCCAACGGAATGGGTATAAAGGCCCAATAAGCTATGAATTTGGGTCGGATTAACATGTTTAGCCCACTTGGATTAAACACAACCGCCCCAAACCATATGATCAAATTAATAAATGAAAGAACCATAATTGCTAACGATACAAACAATTGATACCTTAATAACCTGCATAATGCATGGCCATCTTTATCCAAAAATAATAATTAATACACACACACACGAACACACACACACACACACACACACACATATATATATATATATATATATAGGGGAAAGTTATTGTACAAAGGACAATTTCCGTGCGAAGTGTGCGAAGGCATCTCGGCCGCTCATATGCGGGCTTTTTTTATCTGACGGCGCTAAAAATGAAACACGCTTAATTAATTTAAAAAAAAGGACGCGGAGTCATTAAAAGGGGTATTAAAGTCTTTTCAACTTTAGATGAGACACGCATACGGAAAAAATATTTACGCATTGAACAAAAAAACAACGCAGCCTTTAACCTTTTAACAAATTACACATATTTGAAATAAAAATCACGCATACACGGTAAAAAACTCCCAAAACACAACCCTAATTGTCTTACACTTTAATAAAAAACGCATGTATTCGAATAAATAACGTACCCTTACTTTTTAACAAAAATCACGCACCTATCTAAAAAAATCAACAAAAACACTAAAATCAGTATCCAAATCACGCACACACAAACAAAAATAACGCACCTATCTAAAAAATCAAAGATAACACTACCCCCCCCCCCCAGTATCCAAATACCGCACACACAACAAACTCGCGCACCTATCTAAAATCAAAGCAAAACCTAAAAACCAGTACCCAAATCACGCACACACAACATAAATCACGCAAAATATATAAAAAATCAAAGCAAAACCTAAAACCAATCTCAAAAAATCACGCACATAAAAACAAAGAAACATGCAACTACCTAAAAAAATATTTCTCTAAAGGCTTCTTCTATACAACTCTAGACACTAACCAGGGCTTAGTTTTGAATACTAAATAACGTAACAAAGAACTCTAATTACGCATGATGTTCCTAAAAATCACGCATTACAGAAAAAATAAGAAACGGCAACTTTCTAAGATTTTCATTTCAATATATTAAAAACGCTTTCATTTCAAAAAGCTACATAAAAGAAACATATTAACACAAAAGAAAAAGGAGAAGATATGCCTAAAACATCTTCATATCCATTAGAGAATCCATTCGATCTTTCATTTTCTTCCTTGTGCTATCCATCAACCTACGAAGCATTTCGTGGATCTCCTGCTTCAACTGCAGCTGATCCATAATGAATTCCGTAGTAGCACTCTGTATCTCACTGGGAGGATGATTAACAAACACCTCAAACATCAAAGTATACGTTTCGATGCTATTGGAGGTGAGACAGACCATCATTCCGAACGAATTATGCATCATATCGCATTTCGTTTCTTCTCTGTTGTAGAGTTCCTCCAGCGCCCTTATCGCCTTAGGGAAATTTGTGAAAATGTAGTTCGATGAAGATGAAGCCACTGAAGATGTGTAAGGAGAAAGGAAGATAGTGAATTTCTGAAAATAAAATGTGTCTAACTAGTACAATTATAAAATACAATACAAATAAGGGGAGGGAAACCGAACCGATGGAAAGAAAAAATAATAAATTAAAAACACGTATTCAGTTTTTCTTCAGTTTCTTTGTTACGCATAAAATATATTTAAAAATACGTAAAAATCAATATAATTTGCGTCCTTCCATATACCCAGAAATATCAATCATGACTCCTCCATTTACTCCCACCACCCCCCCCCCCCCAACCCCTCTATAAAATAGGGACTTGATTCGCTTCAGAAAAATAACGCAACCTTCTGCAACTGCTCAAAAGAAAACACATCATTATCAAAACACAATAAAAAAAACATACCAATGGATTCCTCATCTTCAACATCATCTACCCCCTCTGCTAAAGATTTATTGATGAAAAAGAAGTTGAAGATGGAGATACTAATCGAAAAATAGAAGGAAAAACACATGGTAGACGTTCTCAACCAAAACTTCGACACTCTACAACAGACGATCGAAGAAAGAAATGAAGTAAAAAAAATATGTTCATCTTGAAGAATACTTCTGTCTGTGATTTGGTAATTTTGTTCATGTCAGACATGAACAAAACTGACATAGAACAGATGCAAACGATTACCAACCTAGTCGCAGCCCTTCAAGCGTCTGCAAATTTGAAGAAGTCTTTTCTGTCAAAATATAAGTAGTTTAATTTATTCTTTGTATGTTCTTGGGCCGTCTTTGTAATTTTAAGTTTAATTTTCTATCTATAAAATAATTTATGATTATTCGTCTATTACAGTGCAGAAATAACACATGCAAAAAATTACCAAAAAATAACACAAAAGAGGTAATGTTATAACTTAGGAAAGTAATAACGCAAATGAGAATAGATATCACGCAATAATTAAATATAAAATTACGTGTATTTCACGCATGTTAAGTGTATTATCATGTTAATTAAGGTTACAACAATAACGCAACGACATATAATTAGAAACACAAAAATATAAATATTCACGCAAAACAATAAAAACAAAAAATATAAGAAAATAAAATCACGCAATTAATAAATAAAAACGCAAACAGAAAAACTCTTACAAAAAATTAAAAAAAAGAACATAAGTTAAAAAATTAAAAAATTGACTTTCTATAATCACGCATGTGGTTTCTATTTTGATGCATGAAGAAACTCGATATAAACACATTACAACACAAATAGAAAAACTCTTACAAAAATTTTAAAAAAAAAGAACATAAATTAAAAAATTGACTTTCTATAATCACGCATATGGTTTCTATTTTGACGCATGAATAAACTCGATATAAAACACTTTACAACGCAAACATAAAAACTCTTACAAAAATTTAAAAAAAAGAACATAAGTTAAAAAATTAAAAAATTTACTTTCTATAATCACGCATGTGGTTTCTATTTTGAAGCATAAAGAAACTCGATATAAAACACATTACAACAATCACGCAAAAGATACATAATTAAAAACAAACGCTGTGATGTAATCTACCGTCTACTTTAAATAAAAACTTTAAATTGATAAAAATGCCCCTCCGCGTTCAGAAAGAAAACATCACACGTTGACCTCTCCTTCCTTCGCACGCTTCGCACGGAAAAATGCCTCTGTATTTGAACTTTCACACACATATATATATATATATATATATATATATATATATATATATATATATATGGATCAAATTCTGCACCCAGAAGTTGTACTTCCAAATGGGTGCATATTCATCGTGATCAGGTTTATGATGATTTATATTATTACTTTGATTCCCATAATGTTTATGCTGCTATGCAGGGTCAGGGTGCTAAGAAGAAGAAGAACATAACAATCGATAGTGCTACCAATGTAGACAAAAGGGTCACATGGCACAAGATTGTCCTGAAAATATTTATTCTTAGTAAGGAAAATATACCATTTGTTGGTAGGACTGTCAAGTTTATGGATCAAAATGGCAGGGTGTTTGATGAACCAAAACCTACAAATTTTAAACCAAAAGAAAAATATTTTTCTAAATTAATAAAATGTTGAAAATGTAGGTATTGCATCCACTTCTAAAGTGGTTGGTTCATTTAAACCTGATGAACCACAGATGCGATGGAAACCTAAAGTGGTTTTAAAACATAATCAAGACACTGGACGACCAAAAGCAATTCGTTTCGGGTCATTAAATGACTAATGTGTTTGACCAGTCTACAGGTACTTCTAGAAGGCATGTTGGCGATTGTTTTATTGCTGATGGATGAGTATACTGCTTAACTTAAATTATAATGATTCAAGTTTCAAAACTAAAATTTTCTGAAAGCTAAATCTAAAAGGTATCACCATCGAAAGGTCAAATTTATTTCTTTTTATTATGTATGTAGTTTAAGGGGAGCTAATTACAAAAAGCCAAAAATAGTGTATTTGTGTTTTTTTTTTAATGAAAAATCCAAAAATAGAGTTTTCATATTAAGGGGGAGAAAAGTCATGAAAAATATAAAAACATTGAAAAATGATAAATTGATCTGATAAAAATGGGAAATGATGGTACATTGGCTTACGGGTCTGACTCATGGATAGAGTAGAAGAAAAAGCCATATGATCATTGTTGATATGCTTGGTAGGCTCAGCAAATCAGAAAGTATTCAAATATGATATTCATTAAATACTATGCTTGACCAAGTGGACAACATCTTGATGCATATTTCAAGATATATCAAAAGATATGTGAAAAGAAAAATGAGAAGTCACTGTGTATGCATGTGTTCTTTTTGCAAAAATTTAAACTTGTTTTTTTTTCTTAAATGATCGGACTATCTCTCTGTGTTCACAAGACCGACCTGATAGTTTTTCATTTAAGGTTCTGCTTTATTTTCTTTGGTGTTTTAGTTTAAACATCGGATTCTCTCTGCGTATATGTGAATATCGACCTGAGAATTGTTGTTTAAACAATTGCAACTTGTTTTTATTTTTTTATTTTGTTAAATCTGAGGCCTTATCTGCGTATCGAAAGATCGACCTTAAGGTAGACGATTCAACGTTCTTATTTTTTTTTACAGGGTACGCAGTTGACATTATCAAATACTCAAATCACAAGTGAAATCATAAGGTCTAATATGAAACATATCTGAATATGTCTGATAGTGTGGGGTACACTGGTTATAGCAATTTAATCAGTACCTTAACATATTCAGATGTTATGATTATGATTATAGTCAATCCGTAGGGTTTTTGTATATATTCATAATGATGATTACAAGGAGATTATATAATAAACTAATTTACATTGAGCACCCTCTATTATGAACACATATACATATTCAACCTAATATGTCTAATAGTCCCCCGCAAGCTAAGGCCGGGGAACGACCTGTAGCTTGGAACGTAAAAACAAGAATCGATCCGTAGGTAACTGTCACACCCTGTAAGATTTGTGTCGGGATGCGAAAAAATTATCACAGTCAAGGTTACGAACGTACTCTAGATGGTTCAACAACTAGAGCCGTTTTGGAAATTGTTAAAATGTTGGAGTATATAGGAGTTTTTCCAATATCATTACGCAGCGGATTAATTGTAATGAGAAAAGTAAATAGTTTTAAGTTTACAACACATAAGTTTTCAAAAGATTTTTAGGACATGACACTGTTAGGTATTATGTCAGGAAAATCTCCAAAAGCTAAACCATACTCCAGAAACAATGAAAAGTCCTAAGATGCGAAGGCAAGAAACAAGCAAGTAGGTCCGATGCATGCACAGCAATTAAGTTCAAGTACCTGAGAATTCATACGAGAAAACGGTCAACAATCAATTGTTGGTGAGTTTCACAGGTTTAAAGTGCTAGCAGTTAAATGTTGAATGAAAATAGTACTTGAAATCAGTTCATGTTAATGATTGACAATATTTGATAAGACTAGTTGATAATGTTACCATGTACCCTGAATACCGAAACTGACTGTTTACCCACTCTTGGTACCTATTGTCCGGTTGGTACCACATAGATATGACATAACAATTTGTACTCTTTGACAAAAGACGGAGTCACGATTGGAGCTACCAATCAGAGCAGGGGCGTGAACCCAATAGATCTATTCAAACGTTACCGTTTGCAAATGATAATTAATCGGATTTAGTTAATAATGGGGTTTAGGTTATAGCATGAATGAACATGAGATAACAAGTGTGGAAAATAGAAAAGCACATGAAACAGTTATGATAACAAGGTCTAATTGTCTAACATGGAAAAATGTATGTATGAATTCTCCCCCAAAGATAAAATAGTTAAAGGAAAAAGGGGCCGTGAAAAACTCACATGATTCAAAAACGGTAGTCGGAAATATGATCAACGGAAAGTGCAAGCCTAGATAATTATAAGACATGCAATATAATAAGTAATTGGGGTGACATTAATGTCACTCCAATTAGGTAGGTCAAGTCTTGACGTCATGGTAGCCTTAAGGTTAAGTGATTTGAAAAGCCAAAGTGAGTGTATCCGGTTATGTATTTATTTGGAAATAATGTAAAATATATATTTTTAATTAAATAAAATATATAAAATTTCCAAATAATATTTAAAGATGGTAAATATTTATAGAAATAAATATTATGTCAAAATGGGGGTTTTCATATGAAAATTGGTTATTTTGACTAGTTAACCAAAAACCGGACGATTTTGCGGTAACCGCCGATTACACGATATTTATCGTTTAAGTTAGAAATCAATCAAGTCAAATAAAATATGATTATTTTCTGTCAAAAATGGGTAGATAATTATTTTAAGTGTCCGTTTGCATTAGTTTGCCGGTTTTGTGTATTTAGTGTCGGTTTTGTCGTTTCGGTCCCGTTTGCCCGTTAAATGACACTGTTAGGTTCCTAAATTCACCATAAGCATTTGTAAACATGTTTTCATCATTAAAATAACCCTATGAGTTCATTTGGACCAGATTTGGGTTTCTTTATAAAAATGGTGTTTCCGGACCCGTCGGGTGTCGGTTTTAGTCTCGGTTTGTGCCCAAATTCAATTAATTCATAAAGGGATATTTTGGCCATGTTCTAAAGTCATTTAAAACATCATAACCTACTGTTTAAAAGTACAAAGTTTCTGGTCTAAACGGATCTATAGTGAAAAGCACTTTCTAGGGTTTTTAAAGTGTACTTTTGTATATAAAAGTTTGCTATGGTGAGTTTAAGCACTAGTAATCTTTCTAAAGTCCAAGATATCATATTTTGACTATATTAAGAGTCTAAAAACGTGTCATAGACATCAAGGGGTCCAAAGTTACAAGATCAACACATAATACACAATAAATACAAAGTTAAGGTCTAAAAATGCAAACTAAACAAATACTTGTGTAAAAGTCTAACCAAACTAAATCTTGAACATAATAATGCAAGTAAATATTATCATGAGTTCCTAGTAGGTAAATACACGGTGGAACATGAAGATAAATACAAGTAAGTAAGCTTTTATGGGGTAAAATGATGTTTAGACAACAATGTGAGTCAAGACTTGCTAATGGAGTGTTCTAGTCATGAAAGGAGACTAAGTATTCTTGTTAGAACAAGATTTTATTTAGAAAAGTGAAGATGGAACCTTGTTAGGAGGTGAGTATGGCCGAAAATGAGGATGATGATGGTTTTTCTTGAGTGTTCTTGCTTCCTAGCACCATGGAACATCAAGAGTATGAGTGATTACTCAAGAGTTTTAGAGAGAGAGTAGAGAGAGAGCTTACGGTTCTTGAAAGAGGAGAGAGCAAGAGAGGATTTTCTTGAAAGGTGGAGCTAATATGTGAGGACTAGGGTCTTGTAAAAGGTGAATATATGTGAGGTAATTGAAAAGGGAGGTGTTTGGTTAGTTGTGTGTGTGTTTCGGTCCCAAAGAAACTGAGAGAGAGAGAGGGGGACGGGTTTAGAGAGAGAGAGAGGGAAAGAAATGAGTGTTTGGGTCTTTGGTTTGTAGATAAATATCTAGTAGGTGGTTAGTTAAGTAAAGTGGCAAAACATATGTGTGTGTGGTGCTTGTGTTGGAACCGAAAAGAAGAGAAGAGGGGCTCGGGTTCGAGCTCTCTCTTGAGCCGGTTCATGAGGGCTCCAAGGGGGGCTCAAGAGACTTGAATACTTGTGTTAGTTGGATGGTTTGGGGCTGCAACATTAGAGGGAAAAGGAGGTAGGAAATGGGGGGGGGGGATGAGGAACCATTGGGTAATAGTTTTGGATTTCATGGGGGCAACTTTCACCTACAATGTATAGGTTGTAAGATCATGTTGGGAGTGCTTAAAGTTGATGTGTGTAGCATCAATAATGTCAACTCTAGTACAAGCAAGTAACTAGAAAATTTCAAATGGAATGATGGTGGTTTTGGTTGGGTTTGGGCCGAAAGAAAGCAAGGGGGGTCACGGGTTCGATCCGGGTGGAGGCCGGGTCACGAGAAGGAGAAGGGTGACGGCGGATCGGGTCGTGACTAGGAGAAAAGAAAGGTAAAATAATTGAATCGAATCGAGTTTGAATGTTTATAAAATATTTATTCACGACGGCGTAAGATAATAAAAATAATGACTCGGTTTGGAATGAAAATACTCGAGGGTTGATAACATGAAAATATTACGTTGCATGTATATATATATTGCATGCATGTAAAGTTTGTTCGTCGTGAACGTTAAGAAAGCTTAATAAAATGTTTTGGACGTAAAATATATTGAGGTTTACGTAAGGAATGGATCACAAGTCTCGTTTCGTTGTCATTGTCTAAACGCATTGTTATTTAATATGAAATCGTTTATAAAAGTCATATGTGAAATATGTGTGTCATAAAATGATAGAGGTTGATCAAAGTTTATGATTAAAATGGATGTAAAATGATAAATAAAAATAATGATAAATCCACAAGATGATGGGATTATGTATGGTGTTTACTACATAGTTTGATAAATCAAATAAATGAATTCGGTTAGTCGCTTCATTATTATTAAAGTTCCAGCGACCATTTCGTGCAAAGAAGTCATCATGTTCAATTATTGTTTACAACATGAATTAAGGCTACGTCAAGGCTATATTCCTATTGTAAATGGATGTAATTATGATAAAATTGACACGTTTCAAGTAAACAATTACGTAACATAGTTAACACATAAGTATATATTATCGGTTTAAATTCTTGGAAACTTACAGGTTGTCACAGTAACGGCTTGGTAAATATGTCTACAAGCTGATCATGCGTGGAAATAAACTGAACACGCAGTTGCCCCCTTGCTACCTTCTCTCGGACAAAGTGAAAGTCCACTTCAACATGTTTCGTACGAGCGTGAAAAACCGGATTGGCAGAGAGATAGGTGGCGCCCAAATTATCACACCAAAGGGTAGGAGGAGACCTGTTTCGTACACCCAGTTCAGTAAGTAAGGCTTTAGGCCAAGTCAATTCAGCAACACTGTCAGCCATAGCCTTGTATTCAGATTCGGTTGAAGACCTGGAGACGGTGCGCTGCTTCCTTTCTATCCAGGAAACTAAATTAGAATCTAAATAGACCGCAACCCCCCCCCCCCCCCCCCCCCGTGGACCGACGATCAATGGGACAACCAGCCCAATCGGCGTTAGAAAAAGCTGAAAGGTCGGTCCATGATGTATCCGTTAATGCATGAAGGGTGGTACCAGATGCACGTTTGAAAAGGGACCGAAGTGTGATGTACCAAGAAGATACCGGAGAATTCTTTTCACAACACCCCATTGATTTTCAGTCGGAGCATGCATAAACTGACAAACACGGTTGATAGAAAACGTGATATCGGGTCGGGAGAGTGTGACATACTGTAGTGCACAAACGATTTGCCTGTATTTGACTGGATCCGAGAATGGTGCATTGTCATTCAGATGTAATGTGGTGGAAGAGCTCATTGGAGAGGCCATGGGTTTGGCAGAAGATAATCCAGCGCGTTGTAGAAGCTCCGGAATGTACTTTCGTTGTGAAATAATGAGACCAGACCCATGTTTGACAATTTCAAGGCCTAAAAAATAGTCAAGATCACCCAACACCTTAAGAGCCAATTCGTTTCTTAGAAGAGACACGACAGTGTCGATAGCCGCAGGATTGTTACCTGTCACAATGATGTCATCAACATAAACCAAGAAATAAATAAGGGTACCACGATGATTGTAAATAACAGAGACGGGTCGGTCTTGGAACCCCGAAACCCAAGGCGATGTAAAGAGGCAGTTAACCTAGTGAACCACGCGCGCGGAGCCTGTTTAAGACCGTAAAGTGACTTGTGTAGCTTGCAAACATAATCTGGTTTGGCAGGATCAACAAAGCCCTGTGGTTGTCGTAGATAAACGGTTTCAGAAAGGTCACCGTGAAGGAAGGCATTTTGAACGTCTAGTTGGCGAAGAGGCCACTGAAGAGATACAGAAAGGGAAAGAACAACTCGGATGGTGGTCGATTTAACGACGGGACTGAATGTCTCATGGTAGTCAATGCCATGTTGCTGAGTAAAGCCTTTGGCAAAAAGCCTCGCTTTGCAACGAGAGGGGGCCCCATTTTTGTCTCGTTTAATCCTGTAAACCCACTTGCAATCAACCACGTTAGTACCGGAAACAGGTGGAACTAGCGACCACGTACCGTTTATGACAAGTGCCTGGTATTCATCGGCCATAGCGCGCTGCCATTCAGGATGTTTGTTGGCAACAGCGAAGGTGGTGGGTTCGGTTTCAGGGGGTGGAGAGGTGGGTGGTTGCTGAGTAGGTGACGGTGATGGTTTGGAGGTGCTGGAGGTGAAGGTCGAGGCATTGAAGGGGACCCGTTGTTTGGGATTGGGCCGTAGGTTGGCTGGGCGCTTACGGAATGGTGGTGGTGGGGGTGGCGGAGTGGGAATAGGTGAGGGAGGAGGTGAGGCAGCCATAGGGGAGGCTGCCGGAGTGGGGGAGTCTATGGTGGAGGGCGACGGTGAGGTGGAGGTGGATGTGGAGGGGGTGGGAGCGGGTGAGGAAGGTGGAGAGATGTCAGGAGTATGAGAATCAAAGGATGGTGGGGGGGGGGGGGGAGGAATGAATGTTGTGTAGGAATAGCAATGAGTGGCGGTGGAGGGAATAGATGGTGGGTTAGTAAATGGAAAGGTGGTTTCTTCGAAGCGAACATGACGAGCGACATAGAGTTTGTCCATCGTGGGGTCAAGAAAAGAATAACCATGTTGAACGGTACTGTACCCGAGAAAGACACAAGGGATGGAGCGGAAGTCCATCTTGTGAGAGTTGTAAGGACGGAGGTAGGGAAAGCAAAGGCAGCCGAAGACTCGCAAAAAGGAGTAGTCAGGATGACGGTGATGAATGAGTTCAAATGGGGTTTTGTTTGAGTTGGAGTGAGAAGACATACGGTTAATCAGGTAAACCGTAGTGTCAAAGGCAAAATGCCAAAATCGTTGAGGAACGGAGGATTGGGCAAGTAGGGCAAGACCAGTTTCGACGACATGGCGATGTCGTCGCTCAACGATGCCGTTCTATTCACTCGTGTGTGGACAAGAGCGG
>JBCNJP010000025.1:50391223-50431645 GCA_039602395.1 Deinandra increscens subsp. villosa
AATAACCTCCAGAACCAGAATTAATCATCACGAACCGGAGGATAAATATTGCCTAGGCGAACCAAAGAACAAATGTAACCAACGAACCAAACACTCACGAACCAAGGATGAAGATATGAAGGACGAACCAGAAACTTCAACCGACGAACCAAAACATTCAACCGGTGAACCAAACTAAAAATTTCTGATTTTGATCAAAATGATGGAATTTGTAACACCCACACCAACAAAACCCTATATTATATTATACAAAAATTCACGGTAAATTTTTCACGCGTTATCTACACATTATTCCATCACTTCTACACACACCACACATGCATGTTACCTAAACATACATGCGTAAGAAAGCCCAACAAGCCTCTAGAAAGCCCATTAAGTATCGAATGGACCCATTAAGCCATCAAAAAGCCCGATAAGCCCATTAGGCAATTACGGATCACTTAAGCCCATTTAAGCTTGGGCTTAGGCCGTAGGGTAGCAACCGGTTAAATGGCCCACCCGCCCAAACAATTTGGGCCAAAGACACACTTAATTGGGATATCCCATTTGGGCCGAAACATACGGCTACAGGACAAAGTCTAATTGTGCCCAGTTTTGGGCCACGGATAGCCGAATAGGTATAAAGGCCCAATAAGCTATGAATTTGGGCCGGATTTACATGTTTAGCCCACTTGGATTAAACACAACCGCCCCAAACCATATGATCAAATTAATAAACAAAAGAACCATAATTGCTAACGATACAAACAATTGATACCTTAATAACCTGCATAATGCATGGCCATCTTTATCCAAAAATAATAATTAATACACACACACACACACATACATATATATATATATATATATATATATATAGGGGAAAGTTATTGTACAAAGGACAATTTTCGTGCGAAGTGTGCGAAGGCATCTCGGCCGCTCATATGCGGGCTTTTTTTATCTGACGGCGCTAATAAATGAAACACGCTTAATTAATTTAAAAAAAGGACGCGGAGTCATTAAAAGGGGTATTAAAGTCTTTTCAACTTTAGATGAGACACGCATACGGAAAAAATATTTACGCATTGAACTAAAAACAACGCAGCCTTTAACCTTTTAACAAAGTACGCTTATTTGAAATAAAAATCACGCATACACGTTAAAAAACTCCAATAACACAACCCTAACTGTCTTACACTTTAATAAAAAACGCATGTATTCGAATAAATAACGTACCCTTACTTCTTAACAAAAATCACGCACCTATCTAAAAAAATCAACAAAAACACTAAAACTCCAAATCACGCACACACAAACAAAAATAACGCACCTATCTAAAAAAATCAAAGATAACACTACCCCCCCCCCCCCAGTATCCAAATCACGCACACACAACAAACTCACGCACCTATCTAAAAATCAAAGCAAAACCTAAAAACCAGTACCCAAATCACGCACACACAACATAAATCACGCAAAATATCTAAAAAATCAAAGCAAAACCTAAAACCAATCTCAAAAAATCACGCACATAAAAACAAAAAAACATGCAACTACCTAAAAAAATATTTCTCTAAAGGCTTCTTCTATACAACTCTAGACACTAACCAGGGCTTAGTTTTGAATACTAAATAACGCAACAAAGAACTCTAATTACGCATGATGTTCCTAAAAATCACGCATTACAGAAAAAATAAGAAACGACAACTTTATAAGATTTTCATTTCAATCTATTAAAAACGCTTTCATTTCAAAAAGCTACATAAAAAAGCATATTAACACAAAAGAAAAAGGAGAAGATATGCCTAAAACATCTTCATATCTATTAGAGAATCCTTTCGATCTTTCATTTTCTTCCTTGTGCTATCCATCAACCTACGAAGCATTTCGTGGATCTCCTGCTTCAACTGCAGTTGATCCATAATGAACTCCGTAGCAGCACTCTGTATCTCACTGGGAGGATGATTAACAAACTCCTCAAACATCAAAGTATACGTTTCGATGCTATTGGAGGTGAGACTGACCATCATTCCGAACGAATTATGCATCATATCGCATTTCGTTTCTTCTCTGTTGCAGAGTTCCTCCAGCGCCCTTATCGCCTCAGGAGATTTTGTGAAAATGTAGTTCGATGAAGATGAAGCCATTGAAGATGTGTAAGGAGAAAGGAAGATAGTGAATTTCTGAAAATAAAATGTGTCTAACTAGTACAACTATAAAATACAATACAAATAAGGGGAGGGAAACTAAACCGACGGAAAGAAAAAATAATAAATTAAAAACATGTATTCAGTTTCTCTTCAGTTTCTTTGTTACGCATAAAATATATTTAAAAATACGTAAAAATCAATATAATTTGCGTCATTCCATATACCCAGAAATATCAATCATGACTCCTCCATTTACTCCCCCCCCCCCCCCCCTATAAATTAGGGACTTGATTCGCTTCTAGAAAAATAACGCAACCCTCTGCAACTGCTCAAAAGAAAACACATCATTATCAAAACATAGTAAAAAAACATACCAATGGATTCCTCATCTTCAACATCATCTACCCCCTCTGCTAAAGATTTATTGATGAAAAATAAGTTGAAGATGGAGATACTAATCGAAAAACAGAAGGAAAAACACATGGTAGATGTAACAACCCGTAAGTTTCCAAGGACTTAAAACCGATAATATATACTTATGTGTTAACTGTGTTACGTAACTGTTTACTTGCAACGTGCCAATTTTATCATAATTACATTCATTTACAATAGGAAAATAGCCTTGACGTAGCCTTAACTCATGTTGTAAACGATAATTGAACATGATGACTTCTTTGCACGAAATGGTCGCTGGAACTTCAATAATAATAAAGCGACTAACCAAATTCATTTATCAAGTTTACCAAACTATGTGGTAAACGTTAAACATAATCCCATCATCTTGTGAATTTATCATTATTTTCATTTATCATTTTACGTTCATTTTAATCATTAAACTTTAATTGACCTTTATCAACCTCTATCATTTTATGACACACATTTCATATGTGACTAATACAAACAATTTCATGTTAAATAACAACGTGTTTAGACAATGACAACAAAAACGAGACTTGTGATCCATTCCTCGCGTAAACCTCAATATATTTTACGTCCAAAACATTTTATTAAACCTTATTAACATTCACGACAATTGTATTTTCACATGCATGCAATATATTTATACATGCAACGTAATTTTTTCAAGCTATTAACCTTCGAGTATTTCCAGTTCCAAACCGAGTCATTATTTTTATTAGTTTACGTTGTCGTGAATAAATATTTTATAAAACCTTCAAAACCCGATTTGATTTATTTATTTTCTTTCCCTTTCTCCTAGTCGTGACCCTCATACTTTTCCCCGTCTCCCTCTCGCTTTCTCCTTGACCCGGCCGGCCACGGGATCGAACCCGTGACCTCCTCTCCTCTCGACCGGTTCCGAGACCAACAACCAACCACCACCATTCCCATTTCAATTGATTAGTTAATGGCTTGTACTTGTGTTGACCTTTCCTTGATGCCTTTCAAGTCATCTCCCAACACTCATGCAACCCTATGACCTCATAGGGCAAAGTTGTCTCCACCAAAACCAAAACTATTGACCCAATGGTTCCTCATTTCCCTCCCATTTGAGTTCACTTTCCCTCCTCAAGTTGCAGCCATGTTTCACCCAATAAACACACATAAAACACAAGATTACATGTCCCTTGAACCCCCTTGTGAGTGTGCATGAACCGGTTGAACCCCAAGGCTCGAACCCGTCCCCTTCTTCTCTCTTTTCGGTCCATACATAAACACACACACACATATAATACTTAGACTTTTATTAACCCTCATGCTACTAGATATTTATCAAACATAACAAGACCCAAACACACTCACTCCTTTCCATCTCTCTCTCTCGGTCATCTCTCTCTCTCTCTCTTTCGGTCCATATACAAACCGAACCACACACACAAACACAACCAAACACTCCCAATTTACTTACTCTCTCACATTTAAACACTTTAACTCACCCTAGCCTTCACTTATCACTTTCACCTTTCAAGAAAATCCTCTCTTGCTCTCCTCTCTCTCTAGAACCGTAAGTACCTCTCTCTCTCTACTCTCTCTCTAGATTTTCTACTCAAACACTCATATTCTTGATGATTCATGATACTAGGAAGCAAGAGCACTCAAGAATCAACCACTCATCATCATCATTTTCGGCCACTCTCATCTCCTAACAAGGTTTCACCTTCACTTTTCATAGTTAAATCTTGTTCTAGCAAGTATTACTAGTGTTCCTTCATATCTAGATCACTCCATTTGCAAGTCTTGACTCACATTGTTGTCTAAACATCATTTTACCACATAAAAGCTTACTTACTTGTATTTAACTTCATGTTCCACCATGGATTTACCTACTAGAAACTCATGATAGTGTTTACTTGTAATATTATGTGCAAAACTTAGCATAGTTGGACTTTTACACAAGTATTTGCTTAGTTTGCATTTTTAGACAATAACTTTGTATTTATCATGTATTATGTGTAGATCTTGTAACTTTGGACCCCTTGATGCCTATGACACGTTTTTAGACTCTTAACATAGTCAAAATATGATATCTTGGACTTTAGAAAAGTTACTAGTGCTTAAACTCACCATAGCAAACTTTTACATACAAAAGTACACCTTAAAAACCCTAAAAAGTGCCTTTAGCTATAGATCCGTTTTGACCAGAAATTTTGGACTTTTTAAACAGTAGGTTGTGATGGTTAAAGTGAACCTAAGACATGGCCAAAAGATCCCTTTATAAATTACTTGAATTTGGGCACAAACCGGGACTAAAACCGACACCCGACGGGCCCGGAAACACCATTTTTGTAAAGAAACCCAAATCTGGTCCAAATGAACTCATAGGGTTATTTTAATGATGAAAACATGTTTACAAATGCTTATGGTGAAATTTAGGAACCTAACAGTGTCATTTATCGGGCAAACGGGACCAAAACGGCAAAACCAACACTAAATACACAAAACCGGCAAACTAATGCAAACCGACACTTAAAATCATTATCCACCCATTTTGGACAGAAAATAATCATATTTTATTGAACTTGATTGATTTCTAACTTAAACGGATAAATATCGTGTAATCGGCGATTACCGCGAAATCGCCCGGTTTTTGGCTAATTTGTCAAAATAACCAATTTTCATATAAAAACCCTCATTTTGACTTAATATTTATTTCTATAAATATTTACCATCTTTAAATATTATTTGGGAATTTTTATATATTTTATTTAATTAAAAATATATATTTTACATTATTTCCAAATAAATAACTAACCGGATATATTCCCTTGACTTTTCAAATCACTTAACCCTAAGGCTACCATGACGTCAAGACTTGACCTACCTAATTGGAGTGACATTAATGTCAACCCAATTACTTATTATATTGCATGTCTTATAATTATCTAGGCTTGCATTTCCCGTTGATCATATTTCCGACTACTGTTTCTGAATCATGTGAGTTTTCACGGCCCCTTTTTCCTTTAACTATTTTATCTTTGGGGGAGAATTCATACATACATTTTTCCATGTTAGACAATTAGACCTTGTTATCATAACTGTTTCATGTACTTTTCCATTGTCCATACTTGTTATCTCATGTTCATTCATGCTATAACCCAAACCCCACTATTAACTGAATCCGATTAATTATCATTTGCAAACGGTAACGTTTGAATAGATCTATTGGGTTAACGCCCCTGCTCTGATTGGTAGCTCCAATCGTGACTCCGTCTTTTGTCAAAGAGTACAAATTGTTATGTCATATCTATGCGGTACCAACCGGACTATAGGTACCAAGAGTGGGTAAACAGTCAGTTTCGGTATTCAGGGTACATG
The DNA here is from genome assembly GCA_039602395.1 of Deinandra increscens subsp. villosa. Lineage (NCBI taxonomy): Eukaryota > Viridiplantae > Streptophyta > Magnoliopsida > Asterales > Asteraceae > Deinandra > Deinandra increscens. Next base: position 50,397,130 of record JBCNJP010000025.1, read on the forward strand.
GTAACATTATCAACTAGTCTTATCAAATATTGTCAATTATTAACATGAACTGTTTTCAATTACTATTTTCATTCAACCTTTAACTGCTAGCACTTTAAACCTGTGAAACTCACCAACAATTATTTGTTGACCGTTTTTCTCGTATGAATTCTCAGGTACTTAAACTTAACTGCTGTGCATGCATCGGACCTGCTTGCTTGTTTCCTGCCTTTGCATCTTAGGACTTTTCATTTGTTTCTGGAGTATGGTTTAGCTTTTGGAGATTTTCCTGACATAACATCTGACGGTGTCATGTCCTAAAAATCTTTTGAAACTTATGTGTTGTAAACTTAAAACTATTTACTTTTCTCATTACAATTAATCCGCTGCGTAATGATATTGGAAAAACTCCTATTTACTCCAACAATTTAACAATTTCCAAAACGGCTCTAGTTGTTGAACCATCCAGAGTACGTTCGTAACCTTGACTGTGATAACCTTTTTCGCATCCCGACACAAATCTTACAGGGTGTGACAGAGTGGTATCAGAGCCAAGGTTATAGAACTAGATTGCATACATAGGGTCTAGACTATAGCCTAAGCTCTGTTAGTCATACTTGCGTGCATCATTATTTGCCTATCTGACTGATTCACATGCCATACGTAACATATATATATTATCATCATTACTTGGAAACTTTGTCGCAGCATGACTTTTCACGGACCGATCGACCTGACTTCCGATTCCGAGACGGAAGCACATTCCGACTTGGAGCAGCCAGCATCACCAGTCACCACTGAGGCTCCATCGCCCCCTCGCTCACCGACTAGTGATAACCTTTTTCGCATCCCGACACAAATCTCACAGGGTGTGACAGTAGACGTTCTCAACCAAACCTTCGACACTCTACAACAGACGATCGAAGAAAGAAATGAAGTAAAAAAATCTGTTCATCTTGAAGAATACTGCCGTCCGTGATTTGGTAATTTTGTTCATGTCAGACATGAACAAAACTGACATAGAACATATGCAAACGATTACCAACCTAGTCGGAGCCCTTCAAGCGTCTGCAAATTTGAAGAAGTCTTTTCTGTCAAAATATAAGTAGTTTAATTTATGCTTTGTATGTTCTTGGGCCTTCTTTGTAATTTTAAGTTTCATTTTCTATCTATAAAGTAATTTGTGATTATTCGTCTAGTACAATGCAGAAATAACATGCACAAATAACGCATGCAAAAAATTATCAAAATAATATACAAAAGAAGTAATGTTATAACTTAGGAAAGTAATAACGCAAATGAGAATAGATCTCTCTGTGATCACGCAAGAATTAAATATAAAATTACGTGTATTTCACACATGTTAATTGTATTATCATGTTAATTAAGGTTACAAAATTTCCGCAACGACATATAATTAAAAACACAACAATATAAATATTCACGCAAAATAATAAAAACAATAATATAAGAAAATAAAATCACGCAATTAATAAATAAAAACGCAAACAGAAAAACTCTTAAAAAAATTTAAAAAAAAGAACATAAGTTAAAAAATAAAAAAATTGACTTTCTATAATCACGCATTTGGTTTCTATTTTGACGCATGAAGAAACTCAATATAAAACACATTACAACGCAAACAGAAAAACTCTTACAAAAAATTTTTTTTAAAAAAAAAGAACATAAGTAAAAAAATAAAAAAATTGACTTTCTATAATCACGCATATGGTTTCTATTTTGACGCATGAAGAAACTCGATATAAAACACATTACAATGCAAACATAAAAACTCTTACAAAAATTAAAAAAAAACATAAGTTAAAAAAATAAAAAATTGACTTTCTATAATCACGCATGTGGTTTCTATTTTGACGCATGAAGAAACTCGATATTAAACACATTACAACAATCAAGCAAAAGATACATAATTAAAAACAAACGTTGTGACGTAATCTACCGTCTATTTTAAATAAAAACTTTAAATTGACAAAAATGCCCATCCGCGTCCAGAAGAAAACGCCACTCGTTGACCTCTCCTTCCTTCGCACGGAAAAATGCCTCTGTATTTAAACTTTCACATATATATATATATATATATATATATATATATATATATATATATATATATATATATATATATATAGGGTTAGGTTCAAATGAGAACTTTTTATTTTGAGAACTTTTGAGAACTAAATCTCAACCACAAATTTCAGGGGGGGACCACTACAATTTATGGGAGGGGGGATACATGTAAATAAACTTATGGCTCAAATTAGTTCTTTTTAGTTCTCAAATCAAATTGGTTCTCAAATGATCCTCTCCTTATATATATATATGGATCAAATTCTGCACCCAGAAGTTGTACTTCCAAATGGGTGCATATTCATCGTGATCAGGTTTATGATGATTTATTTGATTACTTTGATTCCCATGATGTTTATGCTGCTATGCAGAGTGCTAAAAAGAAGAAGAACATAACAATCGATAGTGCTACCAATGTAGACAAAAGGGTCACATGGCACAAGATTGTCCTGAAAATGTTTATTCTTCAAGCAGTAAGGAAAAGATACCATTTGTTAGTAGGACTGTCAAGTTTATGGATCAAAATGGCAGGGTGTTTGATGAACCAAATCCTACAAATTTTACACCAAAAGAAAAATCTTTTTCTAAATTAAAAAATGTTGAAAATGTAGGTATTGCATCCACTTCTAAAATGGTTGGTTCATTCAAACCTGATGAACCACAGATGCGATGGAAACCTAAAGTGGTTTTAAAACATAATTAAGACACTGGACGACCAGAAACAATTCTTTCGGGTCATTAAATGACTAATGTGTTTGACCAGTCTACAGGTACTTCTAGAAGACTTGTTGGCAATTGTTTTATTGCTGATGGAGGAGTATACTGCTTAACTTAAATTACAATGATTCAAGTTTCAAAACTAAAATTTTCTGAAAGCTAAATCTAAAAGGTATCACCGTCGAAAGGTCAATTTTCTTTCTTTTTATTATGTATGTAGTTTAATGGGAGCTAATTACAAAAAGCCAAAAATAGTGTATTTGTGTTTTTTTTTTAAATGAAAAAATCCAAAAATAGAGTTTTCATTTTAAGGGGGAGAAAAGCCATGAAAAATACAAAAACATTGAAAAATAATAAATTGATCTGATAAAAATAGGAAATGATGGTACATTGGCTTACGGGTCCGACTCATGGATAGAGTATATGAAAAAGCCATATGATCATTCTTGATATGCTTGGTAGGCTTAGCAAATCAGAAAGTATTCAAATGTGATATTCATTAAATATTATGCTTGGCCAAGTGGACAACATCTTGATGCATATTTCAAGATATATCAAAAGATATGTGAAAAGAAAAATGAGAAGTCACTGTGTATGCATGTGTTCTTTTTGCAAAAATTTAAACTTTTTTGTTTTTTCTTTTCTTAAATGATCGGACTATCTCTTCGTGTTCACAAGACCGACCTGGTAGTTTTTCATTTAAGGTTCTGCTTTATTTTCTTTGGTACTTTAGTTTAAACATCAGATTCTCTCTGCGTATATGTGAATATCGACCTGAGAATTGTTGTTTAAACAATTGCAACTTGTTTTTATTTTCTTATTTTGTTAAATCTGAGGCCGTATCTGCGTATCGAAAGATCGTCCTTAAGGTAGACGATTCAACGTTCTTATTTTTTTTACAGGGTACACAGTTGACATTATCAAATACTCAAATCACAAGTGAAATCATAAGGTCTAATATGAAACATATTTGAATATGTCTGATAGTGTGGGGTACACTGGTTATAGCAATTTAATCAGTACCTTAACATATCCAGATGTTATGAGTATGATTATACATTGGTTTAAGGTGGACAAATTATACCAGAAATCGACATGACGATAATTGAAATTGAAGTGTAGTTCGGAACGTTATGTTCAACATGATCCCAAGTTGTGATCTTTCTCACAAAAGCCAAAAATAGTGCGTGATTTAGTATTCCATTTCGGTATTGCATTTATTTGTTCATTTCAGAAAATCCAAAAAGATTTTCGGTGTGTTTTAGCATAAACTTAGAAAAATAGAAAAAGATTTTGGGTGTGTTCTGATATAAATTTTCAAAAAGCCAAAAAGAGTTTGTTTCTTATTTGTTTTCGACCGATCGACATGTGATACGAAACATTTTCAAAATCAATATATCTTGGATTCTCAAAGAGAAGTTTTGCGCCAAGAAAAAAACTGCACTTTTGTCTTCTAAGTTGCAGGTTTTGTGTGTCAAGACTCAAGCATGGTGAAATGGGAGATTAAAGTATTCTTCACAAAATGGATCTTGAAGGTTAAAAGATAATTCAAGAGTAATCCAGCCATGTAAGCTCTACAACAACAAGAAATTTTAAGTTAAAGATCTGATGCAACAATGTTGAAGATTAGATATTAGAAATTTAGTTCGTGTAGATACATCACATGTTAAGGGGAAGTCTGTTAGAGCATAATCATATGCTACAGTGTGTCTCGTGTTTTGTCTCTAATCAAGAGCGTGAGCATGTGTTTAGGGCACCATGAACCAAGCTAAGAACCATAGTTTCGTTGCTACTTGGTTCGCTAGGTATTCAACTATTATAAATAGTTGACTCGGCCTTTAGACTAAAAAGTTCTGGTCATTTGTGTTTTATGTGTGTGTGTTCTAGAAAGAGAGAGAGAGAACCAAAGCTTTGTAACATTGTTTCTACTTGTGATTCAATAAATTAAAGCTTATTTACTTTCTTATTCACTAGATCGATCGATTCTACGAGCGATAATATCCGTAACAGGTCCTTACATAATCGCATATTAGTAATTAATGTCATGAATTAACAAATTAAATAATAGCTAACTATTTATCTTTTTGACGGGTTGTCATGTAAATAGTTATTGGTTGTAATACCAAACTGGCATACCAAAAGAACATTCCAATGGATAGGGGTCTCTATTTTGAGCCAAAGGTTACGGGCTCAAAACCCCTCATCAACAAAAATTTTTTTCTTTTTCCCTAGGTAAATTTTATGTAAGTGTTATTACGTTACAATAAATAGACATAAATCTTATCTAGCCCAATGGTTAGGGTGTTTTTACTTGCTTTCTTTAGTGTTGTAGGTCATTGATTCAAAATTTTGGTTGTTTCCAACTATAACTTTTTGTATTAAATAAAATTGATTTTCTAACATGTGCCTTAAGGGGCACACATAAGGTGCAATAAATGTCCATCGAAAACTGAAAAAGATACCAAGATTCTTTTTAAAAATGGAAAAATATACCAAGATTCATCTTAAAAAATTATAAAGGTACAAAGAATCTTCTTAAAAAATGTATTTTTCAATTTTCGAGATGCATTTATTATACTTTTTTCAATTTTCGAGATGTATTTATTGCAACTTACGTGTGCCCTTAGTGCACATATTAGAAAACCTCTAAATAAAATAAGGCGTGAGAATAAATAAGAATGTTTAGTGGTTATGACTTTGTTGTATAAAATAAGCTCAAGTATCAATCTTTATAATTTTCTAAATTCAAAATTTCTTTTAACTTTAAATATATAATTTAAATCTTTATTGAAAATTTTTATTAATTTGTTATAATCATTTAATTATTTGTTGTTTATAAATCTACATTTTTAGTATTTTTTAGCTTTGTTTTGCTGTCTTATTCATATCATTAGGTGTGTGTCTCTGTGCATGCGGCTTGCGTGCGAGTATACGTACGCGTATGTGTGTGCGCGTTTTATAAATCTACTTTTCCTTTTTTAAGTTTGTGTGTGTGCGGGCTCTTTATGAATCCACTTTCTTTTTTCTTCTTTAAGTTTTTTTTTTCTTTTTTAACGTTTTATGCTATAACATGCGTTATGGCTCCCTCCGCAAATGCACGGTGCAAATGAACCTCGGAACACACTTATTTGAGATTCCTAGTGATCAAGGGGGTGGTAAGGTTTTGACTTACCTAGAGGTTCTGGGTTCTATCCTAGGCGTAGACAGTTCTTGAAAATTTTTATAGAGTTAACTTTAAAAGTAGAATAGATTTAGCCGTTAAAAAAAAATGTGTATATTTGAAGTTAGTTTACCTAGATACATTGAAATCAATAAGAGATTTGCAATTAATGATATGTTTGCACTGGTCTACTAATAAACAAACACAATGAGATTGAACTCAAAATATTAGTAATTGAATTGTGAATGTGTGTGAAAAAATAAATTAAATTAGATTGTATAGATGAGGGTAGTAAAATTATTATTTTAATGACATAAGTAATAATCCCGCCCTTCAAAAGATAAGTAATAATCTTTTATCTTTTACATAAATGTTTTTTTTTTGTTCTATTTTGTTTATTACACCTTCCGTTTTTTTGTTTTAATTCTAGTTAAATGTTTTTTCCTCCCTAATTTTATATTAAAATCATCATACTAATCCCTTTAACCCGGACGTGGAATATACCCACCATAGCCGACCCATTAGTGGCTAAATGTAGTCTTGATGCAAATGTAGCATAGCATTCTTTCTTTGAACAGCAAAAACTATAAACTGCATTTTGATACAAACTGAAACATACTGTAGAAGCGTGATATACACAAAGAGAACCCGCGGGCACCAGCAATCAATTTCTAAAAGATGTTAGAATTACATAATATTTAGAATGAAAAACAACTGCCAACAAGAAACCAATATCATTTGACAAAATCTGCTAGAAACAAGAAAGATCAAACCACCTTGTTATTATTCACAGGCCAGTTTTGTGTCAAAGCTGCTGAGGCATATGGCAAAAGCTTGAAATGCAGATAAGGGGTACCGATAGTCCATTGTAAATATGTCCTTTCCGACTTTACCAAATTGCAAAATCACCTTGTCATGCGATGATGATTCCACCACCGCCTGAGGAGGAGGAGGGATGGCGGCAATCAGCTGGAAATTCTTTACAGATGCAACTGTTACCCTTCCTTTGAAATTAAGGCACCAACATTGCAACTGTTCATGCCAGCGTGGCTGTTTGTTTTTTAAAATCAAAGGCATGGTTTTTTGTTGATCGTTTGTGCCCATGCCTTGGTCTGCAAAACGGGAGCTGCCAAACTCACTTGACGTGTCAATTGATTTGGAGGATGAAATGCTTCTAAATGAGTCGCCAAAGGAATGTGGGACCAGGTTAGGGTGTTCGGGGACGGTGGTACCGCCAGGTTCTAGGGTGGACATGAGGATCGAGTGCATCACACACTGCATCCTACGTGGACCTCTTGTGCCCAGTACATTTAGCTCGTATGCAATATGGGCTATGTTGAAGTTTCCCAAAGAAACTTTTGGTGAAACTTTTCTAGAAAACCGACGACTTGAACCTGACCGTACCGGTGGTGGGGGTAGAGTGCTATGTAGCGGTTGAGAGTCGTAAATAATGAACTTTGTGCCAAGAAAATTCGATCTGAAAATTAGCAGCCTTTCATCAGTAAGAATACAGAAGCATATCGAAAGTTTTCTTTAAAAAAGTATGCCCATCTCCTAATAATACATATCAAGGTTTTCTCCTTCTTAACGGCAATTCTTAGATTTTTTAAGATAAATACATCGCAAACTGCACCTTATAAGATTTAGACCTCTAACAATTTGGTTGTGAGGACCTTAAATAAATACTCAACAAGTGTATGTTGTGTAATGTGTAGTATGCAAAACAAGAGGTCTATGAAAAGGTTCATTAAGAGGTTGAAAACCTAGATGACAACACAATGTGAAACCGTTGGAATTTATATAAAAGAAACAAGAACTAGTTTAGAGAGCATTCTATAACAAATATGTCAAAAAACCGTTTATGCCCACACAGTCTTTTGATGAAGCCTATTTTTAGTATCACAATCATCACAGTAGAATACCTCATATTTTGTTTTCCATCCTATGGGCATTTTAATCATATATTTTATTTGTTGCTGGAATGATACGTACAAAAAAGTAGAAAACATATACACTACCTGACTTTTCCAACGTAACCGTTATTTGACCTGGATATGTTATCTGCATCCATTGAAATGACATACTCTGTACACGTACTTCTCCTATTCCGTTTGGCTGAAAGGAGAAATTTGCCATTTTCCAACATCAATGCTGCAAATGCCCACAACTTCATAAGAAAGAAAATCACTGTGGCATTTTGTGGAAAGGTCTCCAAATTTTCAAATTAATAATTAATAAATGATAATAAGTTAATAACTAGATTTTACTACCCGTGCGTTACCGCAGGATAACGTTGGTACAAAAAATAGTTGCATTGCTTAAGTGCAACGTAAATAAAACGGAAATAAAAAAAAGAGACTACACAACGATGTTAAAATTAAGAGACTAGTTAAATATCACATTGAAAAAATTAGATACCTTAAGGCAAAGGTGTGAAACTAACACTAAAGCCAATGAAGCGCTATAAAAAATGATTTAAAAGAAATTATATTTTAAAAAATACAGTGGGATTATGTAAAGAAAAACGTATGAAGTAATCACGACCCGGTTATAAACAATTAATAATGTTATCTATAATTTAAGAGTAAATCACTGGAGTGGTTTGCCTAAATTTCACCTTTCGTCCCTAGGTTTAAAAAGTTACGGCTATGGTCCGAAAGATTGCACTTTTGTAACACTTTTAGTCCCTCACATTAACTGCCGTTAGATTTTTCCGTTAAGTCAGTGTAAATTGACAATTATACCCTTACCCTTTTATCTTAAAATTTAAAAAAAAAATCCTTTACCACCACTCTGTCACTGTCGTCACAACCACCACCACCGTCGTTGCCATCCCTTCCGCCTCTAAATTTATTTTTTAAATAAACGGGTAGGGGTATAATTGTAATTTTACACTGACTTAACCAAAAAATCTAACGGCAGTTAGCGTCGGGGACTAAAGGTGTTACAAAAGTGAAAACCTTCGAACCATAGCCGTAATTTTTGAAACCTACGGACGAAAGGTGAAATTTAGGCAAACCACAAGCACGATTCCCATAATTTACTATTAATTTAATTAATAGAAATTAGATAGTAAATTAAAAGAACTAATTATTATTATTTGATAAAAAAAAATAGCAAAATGGTAAATAATCTCCACTCTGTTAAAAAAAAAAGTAAATAATCACAACTTTGTCTTTTGTATATAGGTATATAATGTAAAAAAATTTAACTACCTGAGCTGCAGTTTGCATAACATTAAAAGTTCATGGCAAATCATCTGAATGTCATAAAGTTTACTACTACAAATATAGTAGCGCAAAGTATCGATGATATTTCATTTGGGTTTATACATGAATTTTGTTGTTATCGACTGAAAGTTCAGCCATATGTTTCCTTGGGGGGTGCTGGAAGTGCATTATGAAAAAAAATTATATGACATTGATCAGTTGTAATAACATGGGCTGTAGAAGATAGTGTTGGGATGTGCTTATGATGCTTGAAGTTTAATAATCAAAAGATCAAATGTTTCAGTGTTTGTCCGTTTAATAAATAGATAAATTAACCAAAATAAAGGTTATTGTAAAAGTAGGAGAAAGGTTATATTTAACAGGATAAAAGTCCCTTAATGTAATTTTATTTAACACATTGAAAAGTTCTGTTGTTGTAGCTTGTTGAAACTGATTATATGACCGCTCGATGATCAATCATCACACACTAAAAAAAAAATTAATGCAGCTTCAAACCCACAATGTAAGCCAACATGCTTTACAAACTAAAACGAAACATATATAAATAACAAATTCACAAAGAAATTTTTTGGATAACGAGAAGAGCAAAGACTTACCAGTGCTAAGGCAAAGATATAGATAATACGTTGAGTTGGATTTATCTCTCTTAATGAAACACTGAATTGTGGTGTCCCGAGGCCCCGGCTGTAATTAAGTAAACTTGTGTTACAGAACATCAAGAGTGAATCCAAAACAGACTAGAAAGAAAAGAAAAAAGTTATTTAATAGAGGATCTACCTGTTTCACAGACACTGGAAATGTGATCTTCCCCGAGGATTCAGGGGAGGTCACAATTTCTTTGCACATTTGCCTCCACGACCTACAAACCGATGCACAAGCAACAACATGCTTTCGAGCAGGCCAACTACTCTCGCTTTCCTCTAACCTCTTAATCACATCACTTAATAGTTCAGGAGGAAGACCAGCCCAAGGGGAATTAATTACAAAATCCGGGTGGTCATCAATTTCATGAGCAGCACTTTGTGATTTGCTTCTGTTGAGACCCGATAGCCTCACTTCAAAACCCCGTCTGGATAAGCTCCCAATTCCATCTCTTAAATCACGGACTATGCTACGAAATGACATTTATTTCAATCTGAAATGCACAGATTATACTTTTATTTCACGATCTGTTAATGGGTATAGTTAAGAAACAATAAAAGCGAGAAACTTTGTGTGCATAGCTTCATAACCAAGAAAAAATGATTTAAAGTAGCATAAAGATAAAAAGTGAATAGGATGGGAGGAGAAAAAGCAGATATAGAAAGAAAAAGAACCTCTTGAATGAGTTAATAAAGAATCATTAAATCTTTATTTTAGCCATATACAACTTTCCCACCTCCTAATCTTGCAAAACCATAATATGATGTTTTGAGGTCATAATTCTCAAAATCATGGTGACAATAAGTACCCCAACAAGCAACAATATGCAAAATGCTAATTGGTGTAAATTTATAAAATTACAAAATATATATAAAAGGCTCAAGTTTGCAAAAATAAAATTGCATCACTGCAATTTATGTTACACACCAAAACCATTATTACAAGGTATCAAAATTATTTCACATTGACTACTGTATGGGCAACATAGCAACATATGTATGTATACATCAACCTTTTCAGTTTTTTCATGGCAAACATGGGAATTAACAAATGTAAAAGTGACATAAATTCAAATGTTCTATCTTTATATAGATAGCAACAATATTCCAACATTCTTCTATATACGCAGGAGTGTAAATACAAACATGAAGATATAATCAACGAAAAAACATAAAAAAAACACCTCTAAATTTCATCAAAAAGAAAAGGGATGAATAATCACTTGTTCTGTATGTAAATTTGGGGAAAAATTTAAGAACAATGAAAGGAAAAAAGATAATTAATATTAGTGATGGAATTCAATGGAATACATCAGTTAAGAAGCAAACCTTCAATTCACGATGAGTAGTGAATCGATCCTTGACTTTCTCACGCGGTTTCTCGGTCTAAAACCATATGATTCTCAAGCAGCAGACACGGTTCAACTTAACCCACTTTGAGAGTTAGTTACTTAAATAACCTTGGAGTTTGCTACAATGTTACATTTTAGTCCTTTCATAAACCATATATGTCAAACTTGAAGGATTCTTTTCTTCCCCTTTAAGAATGAAAATTGTGTGATTAAGTTAGAATTATTTATGCTGAATCAAAGTACACGACAAACGATCTATTATGATAACATCTTTAATAATATATATATTTTTGAGCCATTAATGATTAATTTCCGGCTATTCAAGACAAACTTAATGGTGAAAGGATTCCAAACACATCAACTAAGCTCGTTGCAGAAGGAAAAAAACAACCACTATCCGAAGGCCTATTGTAGGGGTTCCAGGGATTTACTTTGTGACATACTCACTGGGGCAAGTCAATATAATCTTACAAAATCACAAAGACAATGTATATCAAAGTTTCACTTTAGATGAGTTTAATACTATGTTTATATAATTACTAGTAATATGTCCGACACGTTCTGACCGAAACATGACTTAGACATAATTTAAAGAAAGTCGCTAATTTTTAAACACATTTAGGTTATGTGTCACTTAGAATTAATTAATGAAGTGGTGACATGCTTATTATAGGTTTATTGGATTTTATTAATCCAAGTTATTATCAATTGGCCAATATTAATCCCAATTTTAAAATTGGCCAAATTAATCCCAATTATTAAGGTGTTGGATTTCATTGGACCCCGAAGGTAATTTTTTGAGTAAAATCCCTAACGGAGTTAAGGAACTTGTAAAGGGGGTCCAGTGAAATCCAACACCTTAATAATCATTGAACCACAAAGTGAATTTTTTGAGTAAAATCCCTAACGGAGTTAAGACAAATGTAAAGGGGGTCCAATGAAATCCAACACCTTAATAATTGGGATTAAATTGGCCAATTTTGAAATTGGGATTAATATTGGCCAATTGATAATAACTTGGATTAATAAAATCCAATAAACCCTTATTATAATGTCAGATGAAAAGCAAGCATAACACCGATCGCTTCTTCAATTGCTACCTTATTTTTTTTAGGATCATTTTGCGTATTTTATTATTATTATTATATATTTTATTTATTTTTTTGAACAGCAAAGGAAATATATTGAACACAAAAGAGCTAGCCAGCAGCTAGCAGGATACAGAGTGTCAAAAGAGAGAAGAAAAACAAAGCTAATACAAAACTTTAATCAAATCAAAAAACCCAGCAAACTAGCATTAAAACTCCACCATCCAAAATCTAGAAACCAGAGAGGACCAAGGAATTCAGAATGAATCCATTCATCCCTCCAAGCTATAGCTCCCATCCATTTTCACTTTGCAAAGCTAACCACAAAAGGATCCCCTACTCCCTCCATACAATACAAGCACTTCCGTGAATCTTCGAGCATATCCATCCAGCATCACCCCGCACCCCGACCGGTCATCGAGTGTTTCCCATCTCTAAAAAATTTCCGTAAATCTTTTTGGTGACATATATTGCCACCCCCCCCCCCCCCCGAAACCCACCAACACAAACACAACATTAACATCCACCCAGATGGTCCACTTGTATGCACCCACTCGAACCCACAACCTTCAACCCAGCAGCAGGTAACCGCCCACCACCCGAAGCCATATAACCACAGCTGCGTGACCGCTTCAGCACCAACCATGCCTTCCACCAACTTTCATGTTTTATAACAGCCTCGTCCTTAAACTTTTAGATCAGTTATGACCGCTTCAGCACCAACCATGCCTTCCACCAACTTTCATGTTTTATAACAGCCTTGCCCTTAAACTTTTAGATCAGTTATGAAAGCATAGGGATACTGTAAACTCACCTTCACATAATTTACTCGCCTATTTCACACAAAACGCATCCCCAGTACTCCAATGCAAAACCCACTACCATACATGATGAAGTGGTACCGCACCCCTACACGCCATGATCCCAGTCCCATCCACAACCACTCCAAGTATTTACAACCTCAGCATGACGATACACCAAGTATTCCATACCCAACCCACCACAACATGATACCCCCAATCGTGTAAACACAACACGAAACGAATCACACTAACACGAAAGAAGAGCACACGAAAAGAGAGTACCACAGCCATCTGCCACGTGAGGCCACCCATCCCGTACATCTCCTCCCCATCCCAATTACCCGAAGCACACACGCCAAAACTCACACAGAAAGAGGACAAATGGCTATAGTACACACCAAAACTCACACACCCCAAGTGATGATCCCAAAAAACCCCACCCAAATTCAGTTGGTGTAATCCACAACACCATAATCAAGATGTAACCACCCAATCATCCCAGCCCCAAGTAAAGAACCCCCTTGTATACCCAGCACCACACGAAACGACTACTCACACACGCGAAGGAAAGCTACACACGAATTGAAAACTGGAACCGCCCGTCCGCAATAACACCCAATCCAACCCAACTTTGGACCCCAAACCTACAAGCCCAAGGAAAACACACGCCAAGACTCACACATTATACAACCGCAGACAGCTCTAGTTGCACCAAGACACACCCACACCAAGACGAGGCCCATCACCCCCCACCCCCAGCCTTATATAACAAAAAACCCCATAAATGTGATCTGGAAATCCAACTCAGAACCGCCGAAATCAAACACAGGAAGCACTTCCCACATACAAAACAGCCAACACGAATTAACAGAAAAGAATCACATGCCAACTATCGACCATGTCAACCAAAAACCCAACCCAAACTCCGCAAACAGCCTCCATTGCCCCCCAAAATATCCCAAACAAAGGCATACAATCCACCGCTCACACGCCCACACCCAAGAATACATCCCACATCTCCACCTCACTGAGCCCACTAACTTAATAGCAATAACCCCCCCCCCCCCCATTTACCTCCCCTTCACCCGTTAGCCACACCAGCCAAAAATATCCCAACATACCCACCCTGACCCCAGACATTAAAAGACCCATCCGAGTCCAATTACCAGCTATAAGAAACCCACTGCTCCCAAGTTAAATGATCCATCTTACTTCTATTTTTCAACCATAAGAAAGACAACGTTTTAATGTTTCCCAAAATTTCCGAATCAAGAGGCAGCCGATGGTCGAAAACTTTCTTATTTCTAGATACCCATAATACCCACAACGTAGTCAGCACCACTCCATAAATTAGTTTTCGACGTACCTCCCCCAAGGGAAGTTTCCAAATTCCATCTAGCAGATCCCCCACCGAACTATACGCAGAAATAGGAATTCGGCACCACTACCCAATACCCACCCAAATGTTAACCGACTGACCGCACCCCAAAAGTCTATGTTTCACCGATTCAGGGGCCCCTTCACATATCGGGCATAAATCCTCCACCTGCACACCCCTCTTGACAAGCTCACCCCGTACCGGGATCCCACCCAAAGACGCCTTTCAACCAAACATGTTGACTTTAATGGGAATCCAATTTAGCCACACAAATTTCCCTTCAAAGGAACCCAATAACTTCTCTTGAATTAGTTCTTTTACCAAACCTATCTCAAAGTCCTCCACAAAATTTATACCCCAACCCCATCTATCCCTTTCATTAGAAAGTTTAATATCACCTAACATAACTTCACAGTCCTCTATTATCTCCCTAAGATGCACCGAATACCCATTCGAGATCCAATCCCAATTGAATTTAGCCCTTTCCCCATCCATCCAAACCCTACACCCCACCTTAACATTTTTTACCCTCTCATTCTTAAACAGTTCTGCGAATATATCTCTTAGCCTACCCAGCCCGGACCAATTATCAAGCCAAAATTCCGCCGACGAACCATCCCCAATCTTGCATCTCAGTGCTCTATAAGGATTCACCCCCATTTTACCAATGTCCTCAAGCGCCCCCATAATTTGTTTCCAAGGCCCCCGCACCAACCGATTACATGGAAATGTATCCCATTTGTTAGGTCTATGGTGAATTGCTTTTATCACTATTGCCCAAAGCGAGCCCCCTTCCACTTTCAATCTATGCAACCATTTCAACAGCATTCCTAAGTTTGCCGCCCGAATTGACCCAATGCCCAAGCCACCTACTTTCTTTTTTGCCAACATCCTATCCCATGATATCCACACAATTTTTTTCCTTACAAGCCCCCCCCCCCACCCCACCCCACACAAAATTTCTTCTGATCCCCTCAATTTTTTTTTACAACGTTCAAGGGCATTTTAAACAGTGAGATGTAATATTGAGGAATTGCCCCAAGCACCGTCTTTGCTAACGTACATCTACCCCCGAACGAGAGACTTTTCCTCTTCCAGTTTGAAAGCTTCTTACTTATCTTATTAATCACCCCCTCCCAATTATTTACCCGACCCATATTTAACCCAAGCGGGACTCCCAGGTACGTAGCAGGAAGACTCCCCTTATTACAACGTATCAGACTAGCCAATTCATCCAAACCACCCCTATATAGCCCAACCCCAAAACGAACACTTTTTTGAAAAATCACCTTAAGACCAGAAGCCAGATTAAAGCATCTAAGCATACGAGCCAAGTTAAGTAAATTTCCCGCCGAAGCTTCACCCATGATACAACATCATCTGCAAAAAAATAAGTGAGTTAAAATAGGTCCTCCATTTGGAAGATGAACCCCCTTAAAGATCCCAGCCTCCTTAGCTCTCAGGGTGATAATATGAAGGGCTTCCATCGCAATCGTAAAAAGCAACGGGGAAAGAGGGCCCCTTGTCGAAGCCCCCTAGTAGCGATAAATTCTTTCGTTGGGGAGCCAATTACCAAGACAGATGTCGACCCCGACTCAAGGAAACCCCACATCCACTTGCACCACAGCCTCGGAAATCCCATACAATTCATAATATCAATCAAAAAGTTCCAATTAATCGAGTCATATGCCTTAGCAAAATCCACTTTGAATAGAATTGCCTCCCTCTTTGATTTCTTAAGCCACGCGATCACCTCATTGACTATCAAAGGACCGTCTAGGATAAACCTACCCCTAATGTACGCAGACTGAGTATTACTCACCACATTGCCCACCACCCTACTTAACCTAATAGCCAAACACTTAGCAATAACTTTATAGATTGCCCCAATTCACGATATAGGTCTGAACTCTTCAACCACTAGTGGATCCTTCACCTTTGGCACCAACGCTAAGAACGCAACATTACACCCCTTGCTAATCTTACCAGTTTCATGAAACCTTTCCAAAATCCTCACAAAATCAACCTCAAAAATATCCCAATACTTCTTAAAAAAGCCAAAACTAAATCCATCCGGACCAGGACTCTTTTCACAACCGCATTCCCACACCGCTTGCATATTCTCCTGGGCAGAAAAAGGGCAAATCAGACACGCCACCTCAGCCCCCCCTAGCGTCCTAAAGCCCCTCCTTTCCACACGAGGCCTCTGAGCCAGAGGCTCCGTGAACCTGTTTTGAAAGTGTAACCACACAGCTTCTTTGATCAACCTAGGATTTGTAACCCATTTCCCATCTATTTTCATCCCAGAGATCCTATTATGTGAGCCCCTTGCATTGACCACACCATGAAAGAAACTACTATTCTCGTCCCCATCCACCGCCCACTTAATTTTCGCCTTTTGTTTTAGATCCCTATGCCTAATCTCCTCCAGTTCACCAATCCTCTTCAACCACCCCACTCTATCTTCTTTTTCTCTATCCGACAAATCCCTGCCCTTAGCCACCAACTCAATCTTTTCAATCCTCTCTTTTAACTCACACCTCTCCCCCTCCTCCTCAAGTTTTGTCCTAGCCCACCAAACCTTGATTGCTTTTTTAATTGCTTGAAGTTTTAACAGTAAGTTTCTATCCATCTCCGACCCCCTCGGCGCCAACGCATAAGCCAGCCTCATAGTTCCCTCAAAATCCGGCCTCACAAACCAAGAGTTAAAGCACTTAAAAGCCTTTGGTCCAAAATCCACCCTCCCCACATCTAACATCACAGGGAAATGATCCGAGTGCAGTCTCGGCAACGCAGTTACCGTAACCGAGGGCCAGCAATCCAAGAATTTACTACAGATAATGATCCTATCTATTTTACTCAACTTGTCCCCCCTTGCATTCATATAGGTAAATTGGTGACCCCCCATCTTAGGGTCAATCAGATCCATATTGTTAATTAGACTATTAAAATCCCGTGCCGAGACTCTACAAAATAGAGAATTAATTCTCTCCCTCTCATACCTAACAACATTGAAATCACCCATGACAACCAACATCCCCTGCCACCTTTGTTTTAACCCCCATAGTTCATTCCAAACCTCCCTCTTTTGACACGGGGTTTTCGGCCCATACACATTTATAATGATCAAAGAATCGTCACAGCCCGTTATATTACCTTTCACGCAAACGAAGTTCCTATTTAGCACTACCTCAGCTTTCTTGAAAACATTTGGATCCCAAATACTTATAATTCCTCCCGATCTACCAACAGCCGCCTCTGCAACATATTCGCAGTCCTGACCGCCCTAGATACGTTCAACAGGGATGGCATCAGTATCTTCCGCCATTGTTTCCTGCAGACACAAAAACGAAATAGAGTTATCCAATTTCAATTTCCTCACCCAAGTGTGTTTATGGTCACGTCTGACCCCTTTTATGTTTAAGGATAAACAATTCATTTCAGAGCTTCCACATTCCCCTCCTCCTGAACAAGCATTTCGACCTCCTTTTCAAAACCTTCCATCTCAATACCCACAGCTGACCCCACCTTCACAGTGTCCCCAACCTCTTTTTGCAGCCATTTCTTACTCCTCCTATTGCAGCTCCCCCTGGAACTTGTACCGAATGTGTACGAGAAGAGGATGAAGAATATGCCCTATATAAAGCCCCCCATATTGCCGATTTACTCCCCCCTTTCATCATTTTCGATTGGAAAGAGAGATTCTCTGCTCTCGCTTTTTTATCCGTTATTTTTGCTCGTCGGAATATTGGCATCGAGGCAAAATCCCTGTCATCCCACGTGGCCTCGTCATCCTCCTCAGATTCACTGAGCAGATCCCATCTGTTTATAATCCCATCATGAGTAGCTCTTCTCATCGAATCCCCACCAACCCCAGACGCAACCCCTTCGGACCTCACCTCGCTGGCGATTTTATCATCTTCTTTGCTCCCATCCACTTGCACATCACCCCATGATTCCACACTCTCCAACGCCATCCCAAGATCTCGATTTGCAAAAATTCCCTTATCTATTTCCACATTTATGTTGCAATTATTCCCTGTAGACCTCTCCTCTGACTCCTCCGAACTACAAATTTCAATAGGCCCATCCCTCTTCTTAGTATTATTCACATCACTTAAGCCCACAATTTTATTTCCAGGCCCATTAACACCAGTTACACCCAGCCCCGTATCACAGTTTTTTTACCCAACCCGGCCCCACTAAACTCCCGCTGGCCCACATCCCCATTCGTAGTACCTCCACCCACCTTTTCATTATCTATGTTTATCTCATCTTTACTTGGAATCACTGAATCTGGTACCCTGGACCCTATGTTAGAATCAGCCGGCCCCCTTAGAGCATCATTTTGTTTTTTCGGTAATTAACAACCCTCCGCCGACTTCTCACCCCTCCCCAGATCACTAACCATCTTTTCATCTTCCCCCGACCAGTCCCCATTCCTCTTCGCCAACATCACCGGCGACGCCGATGAACGTATTCCGTCCACTTTTCTCGACGGCGCCACCTCTTTTTCATGTCTAAGCTCCGTATTCCTCCTGGCCTCAGCCACTAATGCCTCCAGCTTTTCTGTTTTCGGTGGGTCGTTTAGCACCAGGACCTTCCAGAATTATGTGTCTTCCCGAACCCATATTGAAAACCTTGAATGGTTCCACTCAATATCAACCATCTCATCAATCCATCTTAATTCCTTTGTAGCAATGCATACCCTGCCGACTGAGTTATCATCCAGCGCCCAGAAGAAATCTGAAGAGTTGACTCTTCTCCCGAACATTTCCCCTATTCGATCAAAAGTTTCATCGTCCCTTATCATAATCGGTACACCCATAATCCTAAGACGTACCACCCTTTCCGTTTCCTGATTGGCACCGTCCCACCATTTGAGCAAGCTAAAAACTTTCCCCCATCCAAGTTTCTGTTCATGCAGAAACTTTCTAGCAACGTGACCTTCTTTGAACGTTAAGATAATCTTTAATCCTCCAATGTAGGACAAAGCGACATTTTCAAAGCCCAAAAAC
Organism: Deinandra increscens subsp. villosa; assembly: GCA_039602395.1. Lineage (NCBI taxonomy): Eukaryota > Viridiplantae > Streptophyta > Magnoliopsida > Asterales > Asteraceae > Deinandra > Deinandra increscens. Next base: position 50,416,581 of record JBCNJP010000025.1, read on the forward strand.
GCAATACGTTCTCTAACATCTTCTAGCAATTCCAAGTACCAGACCTCCCCAATCAAGGATCTCCCTTCGCAATGCTTTTGGTATAGACCTGGTTTGTTCCTCAGCTTGATACATCTTCTGGCCGCCGGACTTTTCAATTTAGCAGCCTTCTCTTCAACTCTAGGATGATCTTTCTCCAAGATACATTTCCCTTTCCTATCCACCCCATATCTGTTCCAATTCATTCCCGACACCCCACCTGACCACCGATCTGCTGTCATTTTCTCGACTTTACCCCATGTTTTCCTGGCCTCCCCAAGGCTGTTACCCATGTATACATCTCTGTGAATCACCATGCTTCTCCTATTCATAGTGTAATGTCCTTGCAACTCTTGACCTCCAGCCCCTCGTTTGAATCTGGATAAGTGTACCCTAACCCTTGCTCCATCAACTCTAACCCCCCCCCCTAAGTCTTTGAAGCATTTCTTCCACATCAAAAATCCCCTTGAATCTGATGAATCCAAAGCATCTTCCCCTCCAATCCCTCCTACCGGGTACAAAAGCATCCGATATTCTTCCCATATTCTTGAAAGTGTCCCAAAGGAACCGTCCCGTACAGCCGCTTGGAAGATCGGCAATGAAGAAAGAAACTTCCTTACCCCTTGAGATTCCACTTAACTTCCTTCGGTGAATCGTCGACCAGCCCTCCTCCCCTCCCTCAGCTCGAGCTCTGTCCCTTTCTCTCTCCATATTATCTTTTTGCTCTCTCTCGTATTTTATTATAGTTAGTCTCTCTCACGTGATGATCTACAGAAGTTTATGTTTTGCTATGTTGTTATTGTGCACATCTCGGTTTGTATAGTTTTTCTTCATCTATCATTCTACGTTTCGAAAGATTGTATTTCTTGATTGTGATTTTTTACTAACCCAAACATGAAAATAACCCATTGAACTATCTTGTACAATTAATTACATCGCTAATTTTTTTAACGGTTAAATGTTACACTTCAATTCCACTTTATGTTTCAAGTGAGACTAGAACCCAACACATCTAGGATGAAGATATATACATTTACACTAGGCTAAGAGCATTCACAATATAGTATTTATCTTTATAATTACCGGGGGCGGTTCCACTGCAAATACCACTTTTTCTTAAGTAGCCTTAGAATAGATCCTAAACATACAGTGCTCGATCCAATAGTTAAGATTCGGATTTCGTACTAATTATGTTAGAAGGGTAATTTTACACGCCGAGGGGCATTTCCATCCAGTGCTTGATTAACATAAATTGAGAAATTAATTCAAAGCATGACCATTCCGAAAAAAATTAAACCCCCGAAATCACGCTTGAGAAACTTACGAAGCGGGAATGATGAACCGAAAAAGATCAAATCTGCAAAAAATGAGGAGCCGAAGAAGATCAATATAACATACAATCGTAAGTTCTCGTTAAGTTACTAAAATGTTAGATTGAATAGTACTGGTATGAACAATAAATCAAAGCACGAATCGACAGGTAAGAAGCTTCAAGCTGTAGAAGCATATTCTTATGCTACGTTGTGTCTCGTGTATTGTATCTATGTGAGAGCATATGTGTGTGTGACTATGAGGGCAGCGGACCAGTTGGTCCTGCGTACCAAATGGTCCGCCCGGACTAGATGGTCCGGACATGGTCCGCAGCTCATTTAGTCGTACCTATAAATAGGTAACTTGTGTAGAATGTTTAGAACTTCTTGCCATATTCTACATTTCTGTGTGTGTTTTTGTGTGTGTGCTCTCAAGTCTTCATCAATACAAATCACGTTTGTATTTACTTTTGATCTCATTTCATCTCGTTATCACTCGATTAGCAAACGATCCATCGCTCCTTGCGTCTACAAGTGGTATCAGAGCTATCTGGTTCCATTTGCTGATCATTTTCTGTGATTTTGGAGATTTTTAGAGAGAGAAAGTTTGGGTTTTCTTCATTTTTCATCAAATTTCCGCAATTCCGAGTGTTTCAACGATGGAAAATGATTTCTGAGTGTTGCTGGAGTGTTTTCGCATCATACTAAAGCAATTTCCAGCTCCAAACGTCAAATTTCACGAAAATCAGTGAAATCAGCCTCGAAATCAGTTGGTCCGCCGGATGAATTTCTGGTCCGCCGGATGAATTTTCTGGTCCGCTGGTTGGTCCGCCCGTGTATCTTCATCAGCATTCTGGTCCGCTAATCTGGTCCGCGTAGGCAATCTTCATATTTTTTGATCCGTGGCAGTTTCAGCGTACCATCTAATCCGCGACAGTTATTTCAGCGTATCATCTAGGTCCGCCGTACGAAATCTGGTCCGCCGGACGAAATCTGATCCGGATTTGGTCCGCAGGTACAAATCTGATCCGCTGGTAGTATTTTGGTCCGCTGAAAGTGTTTTGGTCCGCTGGCAGAAAAGTGTTCATCACTAAAACTGACGTAACTTGAGAACCGTAAAGAGTTACGGAACCCAATACCAGTCAAAACGTTCGTCTCGACGAGATCTAGGACTTGTACCCGCCTACGGCCAGTACCGTCCAGTTTTGACCCACTAAATCCGCTTGGAAGACCTTCGTTTTTGAGTTCGAAGTTTTTGAGGTGTCATATTTCAGAAAATATGTCGGATTTTCAAGCGTTTTCCGCGATTCAAAACACGATGCAAGCTATCATTAACTATGATAATGAAATAGGAACAAGTCAGAAAGTTCCGAAATTGCTCAGATTGGAAGATTATCATAGTTGGGTGAAACGATTCAATGCATATGTTGGTGCTAATGATGTTGATTTTTGGATATCTTACAATAATCTATACGAGTATCCAACAGGAACAAATGGAAGGCCAGTTTTGCAACAAAGTCTTACTGGTGAGCAAAAGAAGGCATATCAAGCAGAACAAAAAGCTTATGGTGCTTTAACAATGGCACTACCTTCAGACTTATTACATCAATTTTCTGCGTATACTTCTGCAAAAGAGTTGTGGGATGCTATTCAGAAACGATGTGAGGGTAATGATCAATTCAAGAAAAGCAAACAGAAGGTTCTAAAGAAAGAGTTCGACAATTTTAAGCATTATCCAAATGAAAATATTTCAAAGCTTATCACTAGATTTTCACATTTATTAAGTGAAATGGCTTTAGTTGGCATCAAAAAGGAAGAAGCTGATTTGAAAGAGAAGTTGTTAGAGGCATTACCTGAAAAATGGGAAAACTATGTAATGATGATTACTCATGATAAAGAATTTTCAGGGTTGTCATTCATCAATTTGATTGAGCAGATACAAGAAAGAGATATGGAGATGAGTGTCAACAAATCCATGCCTACACAAGTACAGAATCCAGCTGCATATCGTGGTGAAAATGATTCTACCATAAATGCTAAAAAGTCAAACATTTTCAGTGAAGGTCCTCCTACTGCATTTCTTGCTGGAAAATCTGAGACTTATAGTTATTCTCCAGGTTGCACTCCTACATGTCCAAATCAATCATCAAAGCCTACAATTCCTGACAAGGCATCTGAGGATTTAGCTTCATTGCTATCTGCTTTTATATCATCGTCAAATGGTTCAATTTTTGGGAAACTGGGAGAAGTTGATTTGGTTGCAAATGACTTAAGTGAGCTGGATGATGATCATTTGAACGAGTTAGATTTACATTGGCAATTTGCTATGACTGTTGAAAGAGGTAAGAGATACATGAAGAAGCATGGTAAACAATCTTTTCTTCCAGGAGGAAAACTTGGATTGGATAAATCCAAAGTTAGGTGTTTCAAATGTTCACAAATTGGACATTTTGCTCGTGAATGTAAAAATCCGAAAATATCCGTCTCTTCGTCCTCAACAAGCAATTCAAACTCGCAAGCCTTGATTTCACAAAGGGATGAAGGTTATAATTGGAATAAGGATATTGAAATAATGGAAGAGAAACAGAAACAGTTGGCATTAAATGCAACCAAACCTGCTTTGGTTTATGATAGTTCTCTAAATAAGTATGTCGAGTGGTATCCTGATGAATCTGCATTTCTTGCCGAAGTTGTAAGGAAGGAGGTAAGTGATTCTAATTCAGAAACAAGTTCATGTGAAACAGTACTGGAAGATGGAGTTGCTGAACCTTGCAAAAGGGGTACAAAAGAACTGTGAAGCATGTGTTGTTGCAAATGATAAATTTGAAATTTTGTTGAAAGATTATGGTTTGCTAACTGAAGAACTCAAAGTTGTGATAGCTGCTTTGGAATGTTCAAAACAAAGATCTGCTGATTTAGAAAAAGTCAATTCAGAGTTGGTGCAAGAAAAGGATAAATGGGTTACTGAATATGAGAATGAAAAAGTTGCTCATCTTGATGCAGTTCAAGATTTTGAGAATCTATTTGAAAAGAGTTATCCTGTTCAACAAAGATATGAAAAAGCAAATGTGATTGCTGTTGAAGCTGCAGATAAAGTTTTAGAACTTCAAGAAGAACTTTCAAAGCTTCGAGATGAAAATGTTCAGATGCGTGAAAAGAATGACATTTTAACAAAAGATGTTGCTTATTTTACTAAGAAGTGGGAGAAGGTTCATGCTGAGCTAATGGAGTTATGTGATACCAAAAGGCAACTGAAGGCTGAATACAATGAATTATCAGATGACTTTATTGGTACTCAGAAAGATGTGTTGGCTGCTCAAGTCAAAATATCTGAGTTAAAAGTTGAGATTCTCACTTTTCAAAAGCAAGTAAAGAATTCAGCTATGTCTCCTACATTACTGAATTATATTTACAATCAGGAAAAGAGTGACGAAAGTGTGAAAGAAGAGGAATTACATTCTGTTCCAGCTCCAGTGGTTATATTAAATCCTCCATCTGTGTCACTTGATCCAAGAGCTGAATTGCAAGATTATTCTAAATTTGCAACTCCAGCAAAGAAGAAGAAAAACAAATCTGAGAAAAGGGAGAAGAAATTAGGTGAAGCTCCAAAGTTTGTGTCAATTTCAAAGGCGTTGGAAGATGAAAAGCTTTGTGAGAAAATTGCGTCTGGTTCTTCATCTGTCCATGAAGAAGAAAAAGCTTTGATTCAAAATAACAAATTGAAAGCTATTAAAGCTAAATTTACCAGTGCAGCTAAAGGACGAGCAGTTCCAACGGCTTTTTCAAATTCTTCAAAAGTCCAGGGATACAAGCATAAAGGTCTTGGTTATAATTCTAAGGAAGAAGTAGTTTCTCAAACACAACGACCAAAGAAAGTTGCTGGTTTAACTAAAAAGAACAAATCACAACAGCAGAAACGACATGTTGTCAAATCAAAGAATGATCATTATTATTCTGGAGGGTCTTCTTATAGTTCTGGTTCTTCTCAACGAAGTCCATCTCCAAGGTATGATACTTCTGATGATTTCTTTGATTCATTCAGTTCAGAAAATATTTTTGGTTATCATGATGTGTTCAAACAGGACAAGAGATATCTAAAGAATTTTGTTGATAAAAAACAAATTTTTGAATCAAATCTGGGTAGCAGTTCCCTTAATGTTTTTCAAAGAAAGTGTTATGCATGTCGTAAACCAGGGCATCTTGCTGCACAATGTCCTACGAATGCAAGCATTCACTCCTATGTGCACAAAACTGCTAAATATGTGGATTTAAATGGTCATATTTTTGATGAACCACAACCATCGATGTACAAATCAACTAGTAAGCCGTCTTGGACAAAGACGCAAGTTGATCATTTTGTGGGTTCATTGAACAGTTTTCAATCGCCACTGATGTGGAAACCACGAGCTGTTTCCTTGGCAAACACAGACCATGTTGAAGACACCGGGCGACCCGAGGCTGTTGACTCGGGCCGATCCCAAAACCACTAATGTTTTATCTTGTGTCTGCAGGTTTCTTCAAGAAGTCCTGTCATGCGTGTGTTGCTAGTAGTGAAGAACTTGCCTAATTTAGTGTTTCAACGACATATCATTTTCCAAAACTAAAACTGCAAAGTGTCAGTGTTGGTCGATCAATTTTCTTTCTTGTTCATATGTTTACATTTTTTAGGGGGAGAAAATTGAAAATTCAAAAAATAGTGTTTGTTTGAATTTTAGGGGGAGAAATTGGAAAAATAAAAAAAATGGAAAATTGAGAAATTGATCCGACAAAAGCGAGAAATGATGGTACATCAGCATATATGTTATCTGCCATGGATAGATTAAGTCTAAAGGCTGTGGGTACTTGCATAATCTGTGAATGTGCATGACTAATCTGATATCTGCAAGTAAGATATAAACATAAAGCTTGCCTGATGATCTTTGGTTATTTGCTTCTTGATGAATGCTGTGTGATGATTCCAAAAATAGAATAAAGAGATATCTTGATGAATGCATGTTTTCATTTTGCAAAAATTTCAACTTGTTTGATTTTCTTTATTTTGTCAAACGATCGGCCTTTCTCTGCGTATCGAAAGATCGACCTGATTGGTGTTCGTTTGACGTTCGTTTGACGTTCTGCTTTATTTTCTTTGGTGTTTCGTATAATCCATCGGACTTTCTCTGCGTGTACGGGAGTACCGACCTGATTGTTGTTGGATTATACAATTTCTGCTTTATTTTTATATTTCTTATTTTCCTAAACAATCGGACTTTCTCTGCGTGCTCACAAGGCCGACCTGATTGTTGTTTGTTTAGGGTTCTGCTTTATTTTTGCATGACTCATCAAGGATGATTAAATCTCTAAGAAAGTTGGTTTTATATGATAAATATGATGATTTGCCAGTATTTCTGATAGAGTGGAGGCCGAGTTATCAGTGCATGATAAAATTATCTTAAGCATATCTGAAAACGATAAAAACGATTGGTGCATGCTGAAATAAACATAAATGTTGTATTTGCGATTATCTTGGCTTGCATGCTGATTAAGACCGCAATTGAAATGTGCTAGATGCGTTATGTCTGATATGATCTCGTGTCGTGATCTTTCTTGCAAAATACCAAAAATAGAGTGTAATTTTGTATTGCATTTATATTTCCATTTTAGTAGAATTCAAAAAGATTTTAGGTGTGTTTTGATCTAAAGTTTCTAAAACCCAAAAAGATTTTATTTCTTAGTTGTTTTCGATTGATCAACACTTGATACAAAATCAAAATTTCAAAATCAATATCTTGGATTCTCAAAGAGAAGTTTTGCACCAAGATTAAATTATTTTTGGAAATTCAAAGAAAATCCGCACTTTTGTCTTCTAAAGTTGCAGGTTTTTGTGTGTCAAGACTCAAGCATGGTGAAAGGGGGAGTTTGTTATATCTTTCACAAGTGGATCTTGAAGGTCAAAGATTTATTCAAGAATGATCCAGCCATGCAAGCTCTATTTCTGACAAGATTTCAAGTAGGCGATCGGATGCAACATTGTTGAAGATTGAAGACTAGAGATTTAGTTAGAAAAGATACACTACACGTTAAGGGGGAGTTTGTAGAAGCATATTCTTATGCTACGTTGTGTCTCGTGTATTGTATCTATGTGAGAGCATATGTGTGTGTGACTATGAGGGCAGCGGACCAGTTGGTCCTGCGTACCAAATGGTCCGCCCGGACTAGATGGTCCGGACATGGTCCGCAGCTCATTTAGTCGTACCTATAAATAGGTAACTTGTGTAGAATGTTTAGAACTTGTTGCCATATTCTACATTTCTGTGTGTGTTTCTGTGTGTGTGCTCTCAAGTCTTCATCAATACAAATCACGTTTGTATTTACTTTTGATCTCATTTCATCTCGTTATCACTCGATTAGCAAACGATCCATCGCTCCTTGCGTCTACACAAGCACGAAAAAATCAAAGTGGTTAAAAAAAAGGTTGCAACACACATGAACGAGATGGAATCATGTACTGGATTATGAAAATTAATATAAGCATGTTGCTGGTTGATAAAACTACTACGATAGGATACATGTAGCGTATATTTGAACTTAGGGTATAAAATGAAGAAAAAAAAACTATAGAATTTTTAGATTATTTTATACTAATGTAGTCAGTGGCGGAACCAGAAAATTTCGTTTGGAGGGTCAAAAAAATTTACATTCGTTGTTATCTTTTTACTGATCACTATTGATGTACACAATCTATATCAGAATCAGTTAAATATTATACTCTTACATATGAGCTCAAATTAGTGGAAGCTTCAGTTTAGAAAACTTAAAAATAAACTCCTATTTTAATTATAAGTTATTGATTTAATTGAAATGAGTTAGACAAGTGAATTCACCTTCACTTGAGTTCAGCTCATCGACAAACTAGCCGATTTCAAAATTTTCCCAATAACTGCATTGAGATTTAACGTTTGTATTTTATAAAGTATAGAAACATATATAATACGTAATAATATCATAAAAAAAACTGTATGAATAAGATTAGATTAATTTATTATAAAACAAGTAATAGATTAATTAATTAAAACGAAAATTTTCATAGCATATCATATAATGAGAAATAATAAAAAATAAAATATATATATTTGAATTGACTCCTTAGTCTAGTCTCACACATTTACTTTTACTTTATTATTTTAATTTTAATTTACCTAAACTTCTATACTCTCTCTCTATTCTCACAGAAATACATCTTCTTCCCCACTTTAAAGACAGTCGCCGGAGATTTCAATACTTCATATTTTGACTTTGTTTGTTCACTTTTCTTTGTTTCCTTTATTTTCATCGTGTTAACAGATCTATTTTACACAATTTAGAGGGTTATACAAAAAAAATCTTCAAAGAATACACTGGTTAATAGAATAACCTATCTTCCCCGGAGGGTCAACGGACCCTCCGGACCCTCCTATAGATCCGCCCATGAATGTAGTAAATAAATGTTTTGTATTGGTTGGTGTAGATTGTATTATTGTAATTCAATTTCTAGCAGTTTCCAGACATGTGTTAGTATGAGGTTTTCTATGTGTTCAAATTTTATCAGTATTCATATTTGTCACACCTCAATCGACGGCGGAATACGTTGGGATGTGATGATTCTTGTAAATAGTCCTTACGGATCTTGTTCAGTGTTTCAAGCTTAGAAGATGACAGAATCAGTAAATATAAGTCGAGATTTATTTCACCGAATGAACTGGACACACATTACAGACTCACCGAATGAACACTCAATTGGCAAAAGTTGTGAATGCCCCGAATGAAGTTGCTATTTATAGACAACATGTCCACCGAATGAGATGCCCACCGAATGAACTCATTCGGTGGTCATTCGCCACTCATTCGGTGGCTCTCATTCTCCCACACAGATTACAATGACTCACACTGAACGCTCTAGCAACTGTTACAAACATGACATGATACATCATTTGACACATAGGCACTATGTACTAACAAACTCCCCCTTGGCATATGATGTATCCGTCAACTCTATCTTGTAACTTCTAAACTTCAAGTCTTCAACAGCTAATCTTCAAATACTCTCCCTTGGACAATACTCGATAATCAACCTTGAGTCTTGAACTCAGTTGCACTAGAACTAGCATGACTGGAACAGTAACACCTCACCGAACCACTTGAAACCAGAGCTTCTGGAATTGCTTCAACTTCTAGCAAAATCCCCTTTTCACCACGCTTGAGTCATTACTTTAACCCGCAACTTCAGAAGACAGAAGTGCGGTTTTTTTCTTTTTCACCAAAATTAACTTAATCTTGGGTAAAATTCTCCTTCGAAGAACCAAGATGTTTTGAAAATTTGCTGTATCTCGTATCGATCAGATCGAAAACAAAACAGAAACAAGATCTTTTTGGGTTTTAGAAAGTTACACACCGAAAATCTTTTGATTTTTCTAAAGTTATGCTAAAACACATTAAAAATCTTTTTAAATTTTCTGAAATGAATTGAAATTGCAATACTGAATCATACAGTATTTTTGGTTTGGGAAAGATAATTATCTGGGATCATATTGGTTATAACGCACTGAACTACACTCCAATTCCAACTAATTGAAGCACATAAGTCATGTTGATTGCCAGTATAATTTGCCCATCTTAAACTCAGGCATAACCATACTCATAACATCTGGATATGTTAAGGTATTTATTTATTTGTTTTGACTAGTGGACCCCACACTATCAGACATATTTAGACATCTTTAATATCACACTTTGTGATTTCACTTGTGATTAACGCACAGTGATTGTATTCTGATAATGTCAACTGTGTTCCATGTAAAAAGAAATAAGAATGTTAAATCGTCTACCTTAAGATCGATCTTTCGATACACAGATAAGGCCTCGGATTTAACAAAATAAGAAAAATAAAACAAGTTGAAATTGTATAATTCAACAACGACCAGATCGGTCTTGTGGACACGCAGAGAAAGTCCGATGCATTATATGAAACACCAAGAAAAAGAAAGCAAAATCTCAAATGAACAACTATCAGGTCCATAGTCACGTATACGCAGAGATAGTCCGATCATTTGAGAAAATAAAGAAAATCAAACAAGTTGAAATCTTTGCAAAATGAACACATGTTTACATGGTAACTTCTCATTTTCTTTTTCGCATATCTTTTTATGTATATTGAAATACACATCAAGAAGTTATCCACTAGGTCAAGCATAGCATTTAATGTATATCACATTTGAATACTTTCTGATTAACCGAGCCTACCTAGCACATCAAACAATGGTCTTATGGATTTTTCATCTACTCTATCCATGATTCAGATACGTCAGCCAATGTACCATCATTTTTTAATGATCAATTTTTCATTTTTTATATATTTTGCATGTATTCACCATGACATTATATATTTTGCATGTATTCACCATGCCATGGCTCTCTCCCCCTAAAATGAAAAACTCTATTTTCAGATTTTTTATTTTTAAAACAATAAGACGCTATTTTTGATATTTTTAATTCCCCCCCCCCCCCCCCCGCCCTAAACTATAAATGAAACAGTAAAGAAAGAAAATTGATCAACTGACACGGATACCTTTCAGCTTTGAGTTTGAAAATTTCAATTTGAAAATTTAAATCTGTGTAGCTTTAAATTATGCGGAATACTCCACCATCAGCAACTTTGCAATCGCCGACAGGTCTTCTTGAAGTAAATGCACATACTAGTAAAAATACAATTAGTTTTTAAGTTGACCTGAGCCTGTGGCTACAGGTCGACCAGTGTTATCATATTCTTTTCCCTTGGAAACCACCTTAGGTTTCCATATCATCTGTGGTGTAGCAGTTTTTTGTGAGTCAATAATAGGATTAACCTTAGAAGAACCACCATTTTCATTAGCAATATGCTTAGGAACAGATTGTAAAGTTTTGGATTTATCAAAAACTGTGCCTACTTGAGCAAAAATATTGATTAGATCTGCAGTCAAACCACCAGATGGTTTCTTACCTTTTCGTAAAAAATTTTAAGGACAAGATATGGCAATGTGACCTCTTGTGTTACACTTATAAAATTTATGATAATCAGTAACGTCCTGACTCTTCGTCGAGCTATCAACAATATCTGATTTATGTGTTGAGGTCTTTGTCCTCTCCTAGCCCATCATCACACAAAGTGGATTCAAATGAATCATAACAATCAGCGTGTTCTGATTGCAATTTATGAACCCATTTGATGTGGGACTGAGTGAACTCTTAGGATAATAACCAACTTCCTGCTTCTCTTGACCAATGATTATAGGACAATCTTGAGCCATATGTCCTCTTTGACAACATGTACACTACGTCAAAATTCACCTTTGACCATGGAAAAAAACAGTGACCAAAGGTCTTTGGCCACGTTTTTTTCCCATTTCAGTTGACACCAAAGGTCCTGTTACCGTATGTATCATACGGCCACGTTAGAATATCAGTGGCTGAAGTCACCTAAAAGCGTGACTAAAGGGTACCAATATTTATTGTTGTAATCAAACAATTCTTCCGGAAAGCGTGGCCAAAGGGTCCCAATGGTCACATGTGTTTGTTTAACGTGGCCTTTGGTATTATATGGTCACATATATTTGTGTTTTAGCCACATACATTATAAAAATGCGTGGCCAAAGGGTTGCTGAAATCATACATTTTGTCCCAATACGCGTGGCCAAAGGGTGGCAACGACCACATTAAAATATCAAAAGTGTGGCCTTTGGTATTATATGGTCACGTATATTTGTGTTTTAGCCACATATGTTTAAAAAAAACTTGGCCAAATGGGTTGCTGAAATTATAATTTTTGTATCAATACGCGTGGTCAAAGGGTGGCAACGACCACGTTAAAATATATAAAGCATGTCCTTTGGTATTATATGGCCACGTATATTTGTGTTTTAGCCACATATATTTGGAAGAAAAAAATGGCCAAAGGGTAGTTGAAATCAGATATTTTGTCCCAATACGCGTGGCAAAGGGTGACAATGGCCATGTTAAAATATAAAAAGTGTGGACTTTGGTATTATATAGTCACGTATATTTGTGTTTTAGCCACATATATTTGGAAAAAAAAATGGACAAAGGGTAGTTGAAATCAGATATTTTGTCCCAATACGCGTGGCAAAGGGTGGCAACGGCCACCTTAAATATAAAAAGTGTGGCCTTTGGTATTATATGGTCACGTATATTTGTGTTTTAGCCACATATATTTGGAAAAAAAAAGTGGCCAAAGGGTAGTTGAAATCAAATATTTGTCCCAATACGCGTGGCCAAAGGGTGGCAACGGCCACGTTAAAATATAAAAAGTGTGGCCTTTGGTATTATATGGTCACATATATTTGTGTTTTAGCCACATATATTTGGAAAAAAAAGTGGCCAAAGGGTAGTTGAAATCAGATTTTTTGTCCCAATACGTGTGGCCAAAGGGTGGCAACAACCACGTTAAAATATAAAAAAGTGTGGCCTTTGATATTATATATATGGTCACATATATTTGTGTTTTAACAACATATATTTGGGAAGAAAAAAAAGTGACCAAAAGGTTGTTGAAATCAGTTGTGTCCTCGCTATACTCTTGCCCAATTTAAAACCTATTACAAATAATTAATTACAAATCAAATAAACTTCAATTACAAGTCAAATACAAATGAAATACAAATAAAAAAAATTGAAGAAAATTACACTGCATACAAGCATTATTCTCAATTTAATTTTTAATCTGGGAGCCAACAACACTACCATGTGATCTTCATCTTCAACTGTTCAGATTTGAGCTTAATTAGGACCATTTTTTCTTGTATTCCTTCCTATACCAAAACATATAATTGATAATTAGGTTATGGAAATTGATCATAATAGATATAGCAATTTTGAAATACTTACCACCATGATAGATATGGACTGAGGAGTGCCATTTTGTTGCAAGTAGTATGGGTCATCACGTCCTACAGTTCAATTGATTTCCAGATGAACTTAAAACATCCGGATGAACACATTAAGTTCTGGATCTACTTCAAAGTCAGTTGAACTTTATTTGGTACACATCTCACCATTTGTTCCAACAATCCCTAACTAGCCCAAGTGTTTGAGAAACCAAATAACATTTAAAATGGGACTACATGACATTACCAAACAGATTACTGTGAAACTATCGAACGAAATGAAACTTGACTCGCAAATATTTACCTTTTTCTTTTTAACCGCTTCAGACGAGGTTGATCGACCACCGATTTCACGCCCTACAGTTCAAATAATTACTTTATTTAAATGAGCAATCAAACCGATAATGAGTTTGACAAATACGAATCGTTGTGTGTATGTCAGCATGATTACTGTTGTGGCTAGATCCAACACAAATCTCCTTAGAATTTACCTAGAACAATGTTTTTGAATTGGTAAAAAGTGAGAGCAGAAAAATAACGCGGACCTATCATGAAAGTGTCCTGTGTAACAAGGCCAAATTTCGGTTACAAGATATTGCAGAGGAGAAATAGATGGGAACCGGATGAACTTGGCTGGCAGAAGAGTTGATCCCGATACGATTGTATTTATTCTGTTTTTTTAATCTAACATAAGTTGTTCCAGTTTTTATTCATACAGTTTATGTATATACTCTATTTTTTTCATATTAACATACATTTTCAATGAATCATAGCAGAACTTTTACTCATAACTGTGTTCTTACATGAAGTATACATATTTTTATGTACCAGGAACTTGCATCTATATGTGTTCTTCAGGAACAAGAGTTCATCCGGATTGTGTTCTTCAGGAAAAAGAGTTCATCCGGATTGTGTTCTTCAGGAACAAGTGTATATGTTATTATAAGGTACTTGAGAATAGTATGATTAAGTTGTGATGTAAAGAATTTACCTCTGTAGATGCCGGAGCATTAAGTTGTTGTGGTAACGGTGTTCCAAGTGCAAATAGATGAGCTATAAATAGATCAAGTTTTTTCTCCGATTCTTCAATCTTCAAGAAGAGGACCTTAACTTGTTCATTTTTTCATCCCGAAGAAGTCTCTCCTCTTTAAGTTCGAACTCAAGTTTTTCCAATTGACCATCAGTGTTGTTGGATCGATCCTTGAATTTTGTACAATTAACAGAATGTAGTTAGATGCCTTTTAACAAAGTACATAAATAGGAAATCATGCAGACCCTATTCATTCATTATTTCTTAATTAGTTCCTAACTATTAATATATCACATAAAGACCCTATTGATTAATTATTTGATATGTTATACACAAATAAAAGACATCTAAAGGGAAGAGTGGAAGACATCATGTCTTCAGTGGATATAAACAAACAGTTGATCATTTCTAGCAAAGTAGCAGATGCATGACATCAACATTCTTCTATTCTTCTAGAGGGAATTTAATCTACAATTTCTTTATTTTGTACCCCTCTAACATGAACCTACAAAAAATGTTGAAAACATTCCTATATATGTCCTCTAGGATCATTTCCTAGTAATGACCAGAGTAACATAAATTAGTTCTTAATTATTAATATATCACATAAAGACCCTATTAATAAGTTATTTGATATGTTATACACAAATTAAAGACATCTAAAGGGAAGAGTGGAACACATCATGTCTTCAGTGGATATAACCAAACAGTTGACCATTTATAGCAAAGTAGCAGATGCATGACATTAACATTCTTCTATTCTTCTAGAGGAGATTTAAACTACAATTTCTTTATTTTGTACACCTCTAACAT
>JBCNJP010000025.1:50432145-50457145 GCA_039602395.1 Deinandra increscens subsp. villosa
TTGGCCTTGCCCGGATGGTAATGAATCTCGCAATCATAGTCTTTGATCAGTTCCAACCACCTTCGTTGCCTCATGTTTAACTCTTTCTGGTCAAACAAATATTTCAAGCTTTTGTGATCGGTATAGATGGTGCACGGGATGCCATATAAATAATGCCGCCAAATTTTTAAGGCGAACACCACCGCTGACCAACTCAAGATCATGAGTTGGATAGTTAACCTCACTGCTCTTCAACTGTCTCGATCCATAGGCTATCACTCTACCCCGCTGCATAAGTACACACCCCAAACCGAGGTATGACGCATCTGAGTATATCACTATATCCTCCGTCCCATCGAGTAAAGCCAACACGGGAGCATGAGTTAGCTTTTCTTTTAGGGTCCGGAAGGACTCCTCCTGCTTTTCACCCCATTCAAATTTCACATCTTTCCTTGTGAGTCGGGTCAATGGCACGGCTATTTTGGAGAAGTCTTGAATAAATCTCCTATAGTAGCCCGCCAAGCCTAAGAAACTCCGGATTTCAGTCGGGTTCTTAGGTGTCTTCCATCCCGCTACTGCTTCAATCTTGGCAGGGTCTACCAATACCCCCTGAGCATTCACCACATGCCCCAAAAATTGTACCTCCCATAACCAGAAGGCACATTTTGAGAACTTGGCATATAATTTCTCCCGCCTTAAAGTTTCCAACACCTCACGCAAGTGTTGGACATGCTCCTCCTCACTCCGCGAATATACCAAGATATCATCGATAAATACAATAACTGATCGATCCAACATCGGCTTACACACGCGGTTCATGAGGTCCATGAAAGCCGCCGGTGCATTAGTCAATCCGAAGGACATGACTAGGAACTCGTAATGCCCATACCGCGTTCTAAAAGCTGTCTTTGGGACATCCTCCTTTCTCACCTTCAGCTGATGGTACCCTGATCTTAAATCGATCTTGGAGAACCAACTCGCCCCTTGTAACTGGTCAAACAGATCATCGATTCGGGGCAAGGGATATTTGTTCTTCACGGTCAGCTTATTCAGCTCACGGTAGTCTATGCACATCCTTAGACTACCGTCTTTCTTCTTCACAAATAACACCGGTGCACCCCATGGGGATACACTTGGCCGAATAAATCCCTTATCAAGCAATTCCTGCAGTTGCTTCATCAGTTCTTGCATCTCTGTAGGGGCTAGCCGATATGGAGCTCGTGCCACCGGCTTTGCCCCAGGTACCAAATCGATCCGAAATTCCACATCCCTATCCGGTGGTATACCCGGAAGGTCTTCAGGAAATACGTCTAAGAATTCTTGCACAACGGGTACCCCTTCTACTTTATTATTTTCACGTTCGGTATCCACCACGTATGCCAGATAGGATTTACACCCATGTTGGATGTATTTCCTTGCCTCCATTACTGAACACAACGTGATCTCATTCTTTCTTTCTCCTTGCACAACAACCTGCTTCCCACTCGGTGATATTAATTCAATCACCTTGCGGTTACACACCACATTGGCTTGGTATTTAGATAACCAATCCATTCCCACTATCACCTTGAATTCTCCCATCATCATTGGTATTAAATCAATAGAGTAATCTTCATCTTCTATGGAGATTTTACAATCACGATACACATCAAAGACTAAGACGCTCTTGTTATCTGCTATTTCTACTTCTAAGGGCACAGACAGCTTGTTAATAACAAAAGAAGGGTGACGGGTAAAATCATAAGAAACAAATGATCTACTCGCCCCCGTATCAAACAATACATATGCAGGGATAGAATTGACAAGAAAGATACCTGTCACTACCCCCGGATCCACCTTTCCTTCCTCCACAGTCAGCTGATAAGATCTTCCTCTCGCTCGAGGAATATCCGGCTTCACTCCGCTTTGGCCCGCCCCCGCACTCGGGTTTGGGCATTCGCTCTTTTTATGACCCGTATTGCCGCATCCGAAACATACCCGAGCCGGACTAGGACATTGTGCTATACTATGCCCCGTCTTTCCACAACCATAACACTGCTTTGTTAAAAAGAAACATCCCCCCTTATGAGCTCTCCCACAATGTGGGCAATTAGATAACCCACTCTTTTTGTTTTCAGCTTTCTTGGGTGATTCATTCACCCTTGGCTTCTTATTTGGGGTAGAACTGCTTTCTACTCCCCGCTTCTCGCCTCTTTCCACCTGCTTTTTCAGTTCCAGCTCTCTCTCTCGACAAGCATTAATTAGCTCCTCGAGAGTTGCACATCGGGAAGCATTAATGAACTCCCTAAAGTCAGCATTCAGCATGTTGTTAAACTGGAAGATCCTCTGCCTCTCTGTTCTCAACAACTCTTTACAGAATTTCACTCGATCCAGGAAGTAACTGATTACTTCCCCAATCGGTTGACCCTTCTTTTGACGAAACTGCATCAACTCCTCTTGTAATTTGTTCGTTTCGGACTCGGGGCTATGATATAGTGAAAACACCGCTTTGAACTCTTCCCAATTCATGGCCCTGATGGCCTCCTTCCCTTTTTCCTCCCGTGTCATATCCCACCAGTCCTTCGCATGCGACCGGAGTTGACCGGTTGCAAACATCACTTGATCCTCCGACTCACAGTGACTCCGCTCAAATACCGCTTCAATTTCCGCTAGCCATCGATAACAGGCTATCGGATCCGCCTCACTAGTGTATAGGGGAGGCTTACATGCCATGAAATCTTTGTAAGTACACCTCCCCTTATCCTTCTTCCCGCTTCCTTCCGCCATAAGATCATTCCGCATTGATTCCAGCTTCTTTTCCAATGCCTCCATCAAGGCATTTTCCATGTGACCCACATGGGTCCGGACCGCTGCATCCACCGTGGTCTCAATTTCGTCTGAGATCAGCTTCCTCACTTCTGCAATCATGGGCTCTGTAAGAGCCCCAGCTGGGTTGTTTTCATCCGCCATAATAAACTGAAAGTTTACAATAGGTTAGCATCATCATCACATACTTCCGCTTTTCAATCACTAAAAATTTCAGCTTAACCATTTAAAATGATCCATACCGCACATTTCATCATTCAATATCACAACATATAATTTAAATCGCTTACCGGGTCAGAAGATCGAACCTTGAACCGAACATCTTTCCCCATCACGAGCACTTGGTTTGAGTTCAAGTGCCCCCATGACACTTGAATCCCTCAAACCGTGGCTCTGATACCAACTTGTAAGGCCCCAATCCCATTTCAACGAATTACGCGCCATGTAAAATCAGAGTTAGAAAATTTCGTTTTATACTTAGACCATCATTCGACACACCAACCACATTTACAAAAGATCAAGCGTTTAACGCCATTACAACTTGTTAGTTTACTTGCTAACATTAACCATTACAAGCGTATAAGCTTAAATCCCAAAATACATGATGTTCGGTTCCAAAGGTCTTCGATTCGATCCCGACCCGCCAACTATCGATTACCTGCCAACAACACCAGTAACACATTAGTATTGATGGCACATAACAGCATTCAGCCCAATACATCAATTAAAAACAAGAAAACAAAACAAAAACCCGGACAGCAGCTCCAAGCGTATCGCTTGGAGCTCCTGGACTTCCAGGCGATACGCCTGGAGCCTGATTTCCAGGGCTCCAGGCCAGTTTTCCCATACTTAGCCATTTTTCTGCATTTTTCACTCTTGTACAATTCCACCAATTCCCATTTCATACTTAGCACTAGGAAACTATTATAACCTGCAATTTATAAACTTTTATCTGTTTTGTTAATAATCCCGTAGGAATGACACAAATCCAATACGCATAGTACTCAACCAACCCGTTGACCCGTTAAGGCACCCAGGTATTTTCCGGCTTACCTAGCAAGTTTACACCTGCAAATTTCTCACCAAGTCAAGGTCTTGGCACCTACAAGTGGTGCCAATTCATTCCGTTTCCGTGTCAAGACAATCTTGAGGACTAAAACCTCACAGTTCCGCAAGTGCCTAGACACTACAGCTCAACCCAAACGGGTCACAGCTCACTGCAATTCAGCTTGATCACACCTCATGACCATTATCAATATTCCCATCCAATCAATTATTCTCATCACATCACTCGTAATTCTACCTCATCAATGTACATTAGTAATTTATAACCAATTCTAGCACAAAGCGACTAACCGCTATGTGTTACCTTTTAAGCTTTGTTCTTGCCTTCACGATGTTGAGTTGCACCTCCACTAGCTTCACCTATAACCAAGTCATTGATTAAATTCCTCAATTCCACATTCACAAAACATACAATTTGCATTTGATTACCAATTCAAGTTCATAATTTCAGCACATTCACATGTATCAATTTCATTCAAGCATTTCATCGAGCACCTAGTGTGCATACTTATGTTCATACAATCAAGAAATCCATGGATCATCAATAAATTCCACAATCGATATCAAGCACTCCCTATTCAATTTTCTATGCATCATTTAACAATTTCCTGATGATAACAGTTTCTCTAAATCAAAATTAACCACCCAACCATCCCCTTTATACCAAAAATCGATTTCTAGGAGATGGGTATGAACACCCATCTCACAATTCACTAAATACACACAAATTCAGCCATGCAAGATGAAATTAAGCATAATCCAGGTTCACTAACACATGTACAACTAAATTTATGCATCAATTTAACCTTGGGTTCAAACCCATAAGATCACCTACATCTAGAATTCACTTACTTGGTCAAGAACTCAAGAAATAAAGATGAAATTGAGGTGTTGGTGACCTCCTAAGCCCGATTTCAGCTTCCTTCTTCCTAGATAGCCTCCCTTTCACCTTCAATTTGGAGATTCCTCAACAACTAGGGCTAAACCTCCTCCCTCTTTCTCTCTGTCGCGATTTACAGGTCTGGGGAGTACCCAGACTTGTTTAATCCCCCTTATTTTCATCTATGGTCCCTCTACTTCATGTCCTTTATAAAATTTTGCCAAAACTCTTATTTACCCAATTAACCCTCTAACTTTCCTTATTCTTCTCATCTATTAGTAAAGTTAACTTTTTAACTAGGAATCCCCATTAAATAACCCGGTTAACCTTCTAAACCCGCTTATTACTCTAAACCCCGAGTAAATCATAACTGGAATTAAACACCCAATTTATTACGAAACTCGGGATGTTACAAAAATCCTAACAAAACCTTCCATCCTGAGTTTCCAGGTACCAAAGTCATCAGGAGTGAACATTGGTGGTTTGTTGGAGGAGCCATTTGGGCAACTTAAACTGAAATCACTCATTTTGAAAAACCTTTAGAAAGATAAAGCAGCAACGCTTGTAAAGTAAGCAAGTAAAGTATCGACTTTGAAGCACAGAAAGTCTTCAAAGTGAGAGCCAAAGCTCTGATACCACTTGTAGGATCGTTATTAGTTATGAATAAACTAAAACTAAGCCCTTTACTTGCAAATATAACCCTGCGGAATTAAATTTATATTTCACTGTACTTAAGCGATATTAAGCTCTTGTATAATGTAAATGCTTGATTTGGAAAATAGTAAAGACAACGAAATATCGAATATTCGGCACTATTTGCATTAACTCAAAGCTACACTATTACAAGTGAAGACCGTATATGTAAACTAAGAGATTACATGCTATATATAGTGCTGATGAGATCAATGACAGCCATTAATCTCATGCGATCTAATCTAGACCGTAAACATAAAAAGTCAAATACAAACTACCAAAAGAATAAACATCGACAATTGGAATGACTTGCGTGTTGGCAGCAACAATCTACTTTAGGAGAACGGCTTGAATCTGATTTAGAAGCATACGAGAAGCTTTTGCAGGATTGGACTTCTGAAAAGACTTCTCAGGAAAAGTCAGGTTGAACTCTTTATCTGGTGGATAATCGAGTTCACCCGGAATATTCGCTAAGTAACAAAACAGCTTCTTTCCGCTTGAACTGCCTGTTCCGCTTGAAGTGTGAATTCCGCTTCAACTTCAACTTCAGCCGGAACTAGTAAAATTGGCATTTCAGCCGAAAATCTTCCAAGCTGTATTTTTCCTTACAAGTGGTTCGATCGACGACCGAGCACCACAATGTAAGCTGTAAGGGCCGAGTGATTCGGTCCACCGAGGACCACAATGTGAGCCGTAAAGGCCGAGTGGTTCGGTTGACGACCGAGCATCACAATGTAAGCCGTAAAGGCTGAGTGGTTCGGTCGATGACCAAGCACCACAATGTAAGCCGTAAAGGCTGAGTGGTTCAGTCGATGACCAAGCACCACAATGTAATCCGTAAAGGCTGAGGGGTTTGGTCGACGACCGAGCACCATAATGTATGCATGTACAGTCCATATGTAAATTCCTTAATAGGAAATATGCGCGTTTATACCTAGGTTCGATCAGAATCTCCGATCTATATGGTCCAGACTACGCCAACCTTCCCATGTGTTGGATGTTAACTGTCTGATTGGGCAAGGAAGGAACCATGCTGGTCACCCACTAATAGAGCTGTGAGAAATGGACGATGAGATGTCTTTCTATTTAGCCCGGTTCGGATAACGTATCTTACGAAAGCTACAACTAGGGTGTGTATGGTCGGTATTATGTTGCCAAATATGGCAGACTGGTCGTGTCCTTACTCCTTCTAGTTGTAGTAATGCATGCCCTAAGGCATGCAATGACAATAGCTGAGTCGGTGTGCCTTGGCAGTCAAAGTTATCGGTGGCCGACCAGAAGCTGAAAGTCATGTTTTTAAGTGGACTATTATGTAGTTAGGTAGAAATTAGCCAGCCGACCTGTATAACTATATAGTCAACTTAGGACCGGGAGTACATAATAGGACTTAAGCATTGCCCAGCATGTAGTCTATCCGTAAATTACCTTGAATGGTCCAGAGTGATCCAGATAGCCATTCTTAGAGCTTCAAAGGAACTAAGTGGTTCGAAGTAATCCGAGTGACCACTTGTAATGCTTGATAAAGTTGAGTGGTCTTGAGTAGTCTTGATAATCTACTTGTGTGTATAGCCGTGTGAGGCTGTGTAATCATGCGGTACTAGGTGGTTCGGACTAATTCGAGTGACCACGTATGATTGTTGTATGGGGCTTAGTAGTTCGGTATTGGCCAGCTGTCACGACTAGTTGTGAAGACGTGGTGTGTTATTTTTGACCTTCTCTACCGAGAGTTGCATATGTCGTCTTTTCTTTGATTTGTTAACCTAGAGGAAAATGGTTAATTAATGTCTTATGAAGACCTCCTTTTGTGATCTTTTATGGGGAGACTTCACTCAGTGAATGAGGTGCAACTCCAATATGCGATAGAGCATCGGAGCATAAGACGTTTCCCAATAATGTAATGGCAAGGACACCCAGTGACAATGGTGGTATACCGTACTAGCCCCCTAGTTCAGTGCTGCTAGATCATGTTAGTAGCATTGAACTCGAAATAATGGGTTAGTTTTAACTATAGGACATAAATATGTAAGAATGGATCAGATGTGATAACATGACATATGACGCGATCCAAGTGTCAAGCCGGCCTGAGTGGCTATACGACTCATGGTCGACTGTTTATGTAAAACGACATAGTTTTAATTAAGAACTCTTGAATAAATTAAAATCACTTCCATAATAAGACTTTTATTTATAAGTTCGGGAACACTTTTGTTTGTTTTTTGAATTTCATGATTAATCGGAAGAAACTTAGATCATGCTTTTCAAAGTGAATGACATCCAAATAGTGATTTACATTTTTTCTACGGAAGTTGATGTTATTAATGAAATTTACATTTTAAAAAGTTTGATGAAACATTTCGTTGGCCCATTAAATGTTGCAAATATTTGTTGGTAGTATCGAATCAACAAAACAAATGGCTAGGCATTCTTAAAGCATAAGCATCTCAAGTTGACCGGAAGGTTGTTTGTAGCTTGACAATGTCGATCAATATGAAGAAAAAAAAATTCACAATTTATGCCATAATTAAATACTCGAATTGAATGTAGATAAATTAATAGTTGGCGTTAATGGTGACATAACCTGATGATCACTGATCGATGCTTTATGACGCCCAGTTAAAGAATGCCTGTAGTCGTCTGATCCATGATGAAATTAGGTTAGACGGACAATTGCGTCCGATAGTGGTAATAGGGTATGTTGGTCCCGAAACAACAATCGTTCATGATATCGTAAACACAAACAAGTGCAGAAACCTTGTTTGTGAGTGATTCAACAAGAAGATGATGAAATAGACTTGATATGAGATGAAGAACAAAGCAAAACAATCAAATCTTGAATGAAACTTGATCAATCTTCTATTAGAGTGAGTTCACAATCTAGGATAATACAAAGTATAACCAGAAAATCGTAATCAAGAACTACTCACAATCATAAACTAGTTGGGTATTTATACTACCCTTACAAAAGCCCTAATCACGATCGTAAACCCATGAAGAGTAACCGACCCAAGAAGCCCAAGTCGTAATCACATGAAGCCCAATCCAATGTAAGCCTAAGTCTAAAGTTCATGTTTTATCAAGATTTGCCCTGGCAGATCCCCAAGAAGCCCAAGTCGTAATCACAGTAATCCTTGTTTTATCAAGATTTGCCCTGGCAGATCCCCAGAATTCTCTTACTAGTTACTCATCTATCAGCACGTGCGCCCTGAGAGCATGATTGATTCTGCACACGTTCATCCCAGCAACAAGTGAGTAGAATAACTACATGTGTTTCTCTGGAGGGTCATCCAAATAAGCAGGTATGCAGTGGTCTCTCTCAAAGTGAATCTCTTCGTCAATCATTTCTTCTGCCATCTGAGAACCGAGACATATGTATCAGGTTTAATCACATCATTGAGCAATTAAGTTTGTTAATGCCATTTTGAAATTCAATTGACTATCATATTATCCTTTTAAGTTCTAGAATCTCAATTGAAACCTTAAAAAAATTGGATTTTGTTCCACGAGATTAACCAAACACACACTCTTAAAAATTAAACTGTTCAATTTTAACTTAAGGGGCAATTGCATATTTCCCCCTACAAACTTCAAAAATTGCATATATACCCGATCAAAAAATTCAATTGCATATATCCCCTTCTTTATTAAAGAATATTGCAAATTTACCCATTTTAATTTATTTTATTAAAATTAAATTATAAGAAGACTATATTACCCTTCTTACTCAAATTTTTATATAATTTTTAGATATTATTTCTTCTGATAATTCAAATCTATAATTTTTACACTCTTTTATTTTATTTATTCCAAACCTAATCACGCTTCTTCATTTTCCTTCTAAATCGTTTGTTGTCCATCTCTTTCAACAACCCAACGGATGAATTGGGAAGATTACTGAATATCAATCACTATTTAAATTTCTTCTTCAATCAGGCAATCAGCAACCGTTCAACCCGACCTTCTCACAAATCGATCTCTCGCTTGTTTCAGTTAGAATCCGAGAAGGCTTTCTGATAAGAAATAAGATGATATGCCTAATGCCCTTGCTTATGTTCTCTTCCTACGGTTAGAATCATATGAATCAAATACTAATATTTATACATATCAATCAACTGATCAAAAATAAGCCACAATTAGTTTGATAAAAACATAAAAGCGGGCTGTTGTGGTTTAAAATTCATGGCATTTTTTGTACAAAGTACACAAATTGAGTTTTTCAATAACCAAGGAGTAAACAATGTGTCCAATAGATTACGACGGGGAGAACAAGACCAATTGAACCTTTTGGGTTTTGGGTTAAGGCTGAAAGGGGTGGTGGTGGGTGTTCAAGGTTAGGGATAGTGGATTTGGTGGGTAGAAGAGAAAAATAAAGGAGGGGAAGAGGGCTGGTTATGGGTTTGGGAATGGCGACTGGTGGTTGTGAGGGCAGAAGACCCGATCGAGAAGACGGGGGAGGGGGTTAAGGATTCGCGAATAGCCGGTGTAGGCGGCTCGGAGAAGATGGAGTGAAGGGAAGAGAAGGAGAGAATAACCGGGAGATGAAGTAGATGGTGGCACACGATGGAGAACGGTGGCGACAACGGCTAGAGGGTTGCTAGGTCATCCGGCATTGTAGATCTGGTGGAGTTATTTTGAGTTTGGTGGCCTTCGTAGAACAGGTAGGGTTATTCTTTGTAATTTGTAAGGGTATCCTTGTCTTTTAATTATAAATGGGAAAATATGCAATTATTTTTTTGCTCCGGGTATATATGCAATTAGGATGAAAAATAGGGGGAAATATGCAATTCTCCCTTAACTTAAAAACAATTAAGTTTGATGAGATTTTAAAGAACCATTTTGTGTTTATTTAATTGTTTACGATTTTCAATCAAACTTTTAAAGGGTTCACGATTGAAATTTGGGTTTACGATCCAAATATGGGTTTACGATTAGGGTCAAGTGAATCCAGAATAAGTCCAATCGTAAACAGTGTGCCCAATCGTAAACTCCCTATGTCGTAAACACAAGGAATCGTAAACGCCTCCGATCGTAAATGCCGATGATCGTGAACACAGACGGATCGTAAACGACATCGTAATCACGAACGGTCGTCTTCTTCCTCTCGCCGATCGTAAACACAGACCTCCTCCATTGTTGTGCCTGCAACTTCTTCAAAAACACATCAAAAACCATCATAGATGTAAAGTAGACATCTAACACTACCTTTTAACAACCAGAAACACAGAATCGGCTTTTAATCTCGTGAAATCAAAGAAAAACTCGAAGAAGTAAAAGATAAGCAACTGAGAGAAAATAGTGATGATTTGACGATTTTAAGTGAGTTTCGTGGTCGGAAAGTGAAGGCGAAGGTGGTGGTACTCTCGATTTCAGTTGAGAACAGTCAGAGCCGGCCGGAAAGTGATTTTTCGGTGAAAAGGGGGGCGGCTAGGGTTTCAAATGGTGAATCGTAAACGCCGAGGGGATGAGAGAGATGCGGTTATCGTAAACACAGAGTCGTAAATGGGGAGGGGCTTGACGGTTTTGTTAAAAAAATGTTTTATAAAATCCCCTCAAGTTTTTAAAACATTTTAAATGCGCCCAAACCTCATTTAAATGATAAATCACTTGAAAAATTGTTAATTTTGGAATTTTTGATAATTACAAAACTTCCCCTCAGACTTATACCCCGAGAACCTGATCTTGATCATAAAATAAAATAATAAATAAAAATATAAAATTTTAAACAGACAGAAACTTAAAAGAAATGATAAAAACATTAAAAAAAGCTAAACTTTTATCGAGACAAAAAGATATACTTGTCTTGAAGCTGATGATTTTCATGGATCAAACCAGACTTAACTTTGACTAAGGAACCCTTTTCAGCTTCTGTTACTCGATGCTCTAGACAATTGCCAGAATATTTCACCGCATAAACTCACATCCAGTCATTTTAAAGTGCTTAATTATGGTACAATATTACCGTCATGTTTAACCGTCCCCACACCCAATTATCCATAGCAAAACCTATCCAAACTCAGAGTTTATTGAGGATTCACAAACCCCCAACTTGAGGAACCATGCAACACCGTTATGACTACCACTTATTTCCTTAATTATTAGTTGGTGATCAGGTCGGCCACATAAGCACGCAGAGAAGACCAAACAGAATAATTATTTTATTTTCTTTTCTTTTTCATTTGTTTTTCTTTTATTTTCATTTTTCTTTTCATTTTTGTGGTGTTGTCATAACAGCAGAACATGGCGTGTGAGAGAGTGAATACTAGGTAGATACCACTCTCAACCCATTTTTGCTGGGACTCAGTTTTTTAAACCATGTAAACTAGGACGGGAAACTAAACATATAAAGAAGTTAAGTTTACTACACTTACATTGATGATCATACTTTTGGGTTGAGCTTACCGACATATCATCTTTGAGCAATTTTTCACTTCAGCTTTACGCGTGTCAGTCTCCGATTGTCTTGGACATTTATATCACTTCCTACCAACTCAAGACAAACACAAAAGACTTCATAAAAACCTCAAACAGATTTTTAGATTTTCTGAAACTATAACATTTCTTCCCCTGTTTTTATGAGGCTTTTGAAAACATAAACATGTATTTTTTTTAATTGAATAAACCCAAAAGTAATTGAAAATAATACCAAAGCAAAAATAAAAACAAAACTATGTACAAACAGGATTCCTAACAATTTGTAGAGCAACAACATTATCACAAAAAAATTGGAGTATTAAGAAATTCCATACCGTAGTCAGTGAGCTAGTTCTGAATCCATACTACCTGCGAGCATCCAGCTGATGGTGCCACATATTCAGCTTCTGCAGTTGACTTGGAAACGGTATGCTGCTTCTTGCTCTGCCATGAAATGAGTATGTCTCCCAAATATTGACACCCACCAGTTGTAGATTTCCTGTCAAGATCACTACCTCCATAATCACTGTCAGTAAACACAAATAATTAAAAATCAGTATTCTTAAGATACCAAAGTCCAAGCGGAGGCCTGCCCTTCAGATAACTAAAAATACGTTTAACAGCAGCTAAATGAGAGAGTTTAGGATTAGCCTGGTAACGTGCACACACACACACACTACATGCATAGTATTTGGCCTACTTGCTGTCAAATACATGAGTGAACCGATCATTGAACGATACATAAATTCACTCACTGTTTTCCCATCTACATCAGCTGTCAGTAGAGGCCGGGATGCCATGGGAGTGGAGATGGGCTTGGAGTCCTGCATCTTATACTTTTCCAGGATTTCATTCACATATTTTTCTTGATGAATGAGAATTCCAGATTCATCTTGTTTGACCTGTAATGCTAGGAAAAAGTTCATCTCCGCTTGATCACTCATCTCAAATTTCTTTCTCATGATATCCTCAAACTCGGTGCATAACTCTTCATTCGTTGACCCGTAGATGATGTCATCCACATAAACTTGCACCATAATGATATCATTTTTCACCTTCTTTCTGAACAGAGTTTGATCAACCACTCCCCTTGTATGACCATTTTCCACCAAATGCTTTAACAGAGTCTCATACCACGTGCGTGGAGCTTGATGCAAACCATATAGAGCTTTATCCAGAAGATATACATGATCCGGATGTTCCTCATCCACAAACCCTGGCGGTTGAGCCACATAAACCTCTTAATTCATTTCAGCATAAAGAAAAGCTGTCTTCACATCCATCTGATGCACTGTGAAGTTAAGATATGTTGATACAGCAAGGAATATTCGAATTTCTTCTAATCTAGCCACATGTGCATACACCTCATCATAATCAATCCCGTAAACCTGTCTGTGACCTTGAACAATCAACCTGGCTTTGTTTCTCACAATCACACCCGTATCATCTTTCTTGTTCTTGTACAACCATCTTGTGGGTATAACTTTCTTATTTTCAGGCCTTTTTACTAGATCCCACACTCCCAATTTTGAAAATTGATTCAATTTATCATGCATAGCCTCCATCTAACTTGGATCCTTTAGTGCTACCATCACATTTGGAGGCTCTATCTGGGAGATACAACATGAGTACATGTAGAAGTTGATGTTACCCATGCGGCTTCTAGTAGTAACACCTGCTGACACTGGTCTGACCACATTGCTGAGAGGATGATCTCTGTTGATTCTTATGGCTTGAACATCTGGTACTGAATCAGAGACAGACAGGTTAGTATCATTAATATTATTATTCATACCTTGGATTTCTGACTCCTTCTGATCATCATGAGTTCCTGAAAATTATGGAACATCCCACATTATCATCCTTAGGAGCTGCTGCTGATACATCATCACTAACATTTTCCACTGATGGCCTTACTTCAGGAGTTGGAGCAATAATGTCTTCTTCTTCTTCCAGACTAGGAAACATATTTGACAAGTTGAAACCTTCAAATAATGACCCATAATCGAAGATCCAGTCTGGCCCAGTTCCAACATTAGTCGGATTGTCTTCCAACCAGTCAACATTGAATGCCTCAATTATCACTTTGGTGGTTTTGTTGTAGACTCGATAAGCACTATTTGCAGAATACCCAACAAAGTAGCATTCATCAGCCTTTGCTTGGAATTCCCCACATCAGATTGAATTAAAACTGTGCAAGGACACCCAAAAGTCTTGAAGTACCCCACCTTTGGTTTTTCTCCATAAATAATCTCATAAGGCGTCTTCTCATGTCGCTTGTTCAAAAGTACCCGATTTTGCACATAACAAGCAGTGTTGACTGCTTCGACCCAAAAGAAAATTGGCAATCTTGCTTCACACAACATAGTTCTTGCAGCTTCAATGAGTGTTCTGTTTCTTCTTTCAGCAACACCATTATGTTGAGGTGTGTAAGGTGCACTGTATTACCTTTCAATACCTTTCTCTCCACATAACATATTCAATTCAGCATTCTTAAACTTTGTTCCGTTGTCTGATCTTATTGCCTTCACTTTCTTGCTCATCTGATTCTCTATGAGAGTAACAAACTGTTTCACAAGCGCTGGAGTTTCATGCTTGTTTGACAAAAAGAAAACCCAAGTAAATCGAGAGAAGTCATCGACTATCACCAGGCAATATGAGAACTTGCCGATACTTAGCACTTGCATTGGGCCGAAGAGATCCATATGTAGTAGTTGCAACACAGACGAATAGAGTTTGTCATTTTAGAGCGATGTGGTAACTTGTGCTGCTTCCCCTTAACACATGCAACACACTTCTCAATTGATGTGAAGTCCTTGATGGGGAGGTTTCTAACATGCTTTCCCTTTGCCAGCTTGGTCAGATTCTTCATGTTGGCATGTCCCAGACGACGATGCCATAACAATGCCAGATTTTCATTTTGCTTTGAAATAAGACAGGCCACATCAGATGGCGGAGGATTACCCATGTTGAGAAGATAAGAATTTCCTCGCCTTGGTGTACACATCAAGACACACTCCTCAGGAATCTTGACTCCAGATTTGAGAATAATGCATTCCTTGCTATTGAACAACACAAAATATTCTCTGTCACAAATCTGCGAAACACTGAGCAGACTATGCGACAATTCTTCCACATAATGCACATCAGAGAACGTCAAACTGCCATTCTTCACCACACCTTTCTTGCTGATCTTGCCACCTACTCCACCAGCAAAAGAAACACCTCCTCCATTGAAATCTTGAACCTCTTCCAGAAGTGTTAAGTCTCCAGTCATATGTCGGGAGCAACCACTATCAACGTACCAAAGATTGTTGATAGTTCTTCTTGGTTGTCCCTACATGAATCAAAGATCAGTTAGAGTCGGGTACCCAGTCCATAACACATCTGGGCACACCCTTGGAGTCAATGTAGTTGACTAATTTAAGGGACATTCCTGATTTTGATTCAGTTAAACTCAAACTTTGAGCGTTGACTTTTGGTTTCCACAAAGTGTGTTTCTGAGGTTTTGACACATTGGTTGACTTCTTTACAGTTGCAGGTTTCTTTTGTGGAGATGTGACCCTTTTATCTGCACGTTCCTTGACAGGTGTCCACTCAAGTTTCAATTTTGTTTGAGCAACTTGTTTTGTTTTAGAAACATCTTTTGATTTAGAAACTTGTTTCTTAACCTTTGTTTTACCTTTAGGTTGAGAAATCCTTTTTGTTTTAGGTACCTGTTTTTCAACAAGTTCAGATTTCATCTTATCTTTTCTTGGTAAACTCCTTTAGGTGTGTAAGTTGGTTTTGGAGTTTTGGCCACATTCCATTTTTCATCAACAAGCTTTGTCACTGGAGTTTTAGTGTTTAAAACCTTAGACTGTTGAGTCTTCATTGGTTTTGAACTTTGCTTCCCCTGAGACACAGCTTGTTGTTTCTGATTTTTACTTCCACCTGTCATCATTTTCTGCAACATACTAGTCCATGGGTTTTGCGGATAGTATGGTTGATAAGGTCTATTTAAACAATTTGCAGCAAAATGCCCTGGTTTTCCACACTGAAAACAATTCATAAGTCTAGGCCCATTCACATGGCTACAAACATACGAACGTCTTGGGTATGATAACTTCCATTCAGGCTTATCATCCCATCTGTGTATGAAATGTTTTGTAACCTTTTCAGGTTGTGTGATTAAACAAAACTGGTCTGATTTTGACTTGTTCGTTCGGTTGAAAGTAGACACAACCTGGGGATAAGAAACAAATTCCTTGGGTTTAGACTCACGACCTGCTTTAGTATTGGGCACACGAATTTTAAAACCATTACCTACTTCATTAGAATTAGAAACATGTTTTGAAGACATAGGAAACATTAATTATTTTGACTTGGACGCATTAAGTTCAGACACAGATGCCAAAACATCGTCCTTAGGTAAATCAGAAATTAAACTACTAGACTCATGACACTCTTTGACTCTCAAGCATTCGGCATCCTTCCCAGAAACATCTTTGATCCCTACTTAATCTGCACATGAAACAAAAACATCAGAAGGACTAACATTATCGTTTAATGATTCCTGGGATGGACAAGGTTCACATGTGAGTGTCACCGATTTATTCTGATTACCCAAACCATAGGTCATATGTTTCTCATTTTCTAACTCCTCTTCAGTCATGGGTTTCACACCAACCAGAACACTATCTATGGGAGGTCCTGCTTCATGTATTTCTGATTTAGATCTATCTACCTGATCCTCCTCATAGATCATACCTATTATATCTCTAGACACAGGTTGAGGAACAATATTCTTATTTTTTTCAGACAGCTAATTCCTATTCCTCTTTTATCCTTACCAAATCGAACATTAGTTAGGCAGGTGGACAAAGCCTTACGAGCTTCGAGCATTCTTTTGTTTCTCATCTGATTCACATCTAATTTCACTTGTAACTCATTGTTCTGATGTTTGAGTTCATCTACCAGCTTCCTAAGCTCAGCTATTTCTAACTTAGCATTATCATACAGGACAGACTTTGGAGTGGCAAGGGCTTGGTATTTCTCTATATCTAGTTTATGTGCTTTGACTTTCTCCTCACTCTTTTCCCATCTTCCCTTAAATGAACTTCTATAACATTGCATATCAAATAATTATATCTCACTATTCTTCCAAAGTTGTCTAAGGCCAGGAATTAAACGTGCACAAGTGGGATTAGTACA
This sequence comes from Deinandra increscens subsp. villosa, assembly GCA_039602395.1. Lineage (NCBI taxonomy): Eukaryota > Viridiplantae > Streptophyta > Magnoliopsida > Asterales > Asteraceae > Deinandra > Deinandra increscens. The sequence continues at coordinate 50,449,169 of JBCNJP010000025.1, forward strand.
TACCTTTGTGTTGTCGACCTCGGCGGTAAATGCATCCTTGTCTTCAACCAGGTTCTCCTGCTCATCTCCTGACTTCTCCTCAATGACCACAAATGCATGCTCCTCCTCATCATCATTCTCCATCTTGGAAATCATAGTATGAGTCAGACTGAGTTCCTTTACCTGCGAAGCCCATTGATATTCCCCACAATCCTACACAATCAAAGCCTTTGTCTCTCCCTTTCCTTTACCATCTCCAGCTTTCTTCTCTTCTGGTTTCTCCTTCTTTGGCTTAGTGCATTCCCTCGCAAAATGCCCGTAATCATCACAGTTGAAGCATCTGACCTTGCTCTTATCAAAACCCATTCTTATCTTATCCTGATCCTTCCATACATTCTTTCCAGTTGTTGCCATAAACTTCTTGGCGCGGAAAACTGCAATTGCCATTTGCCAGGAAACATCAAGCATTTCCACATCCTCAGGATTAATCTAGTTCAGTTCACCTGACAACATCTCAGCAGGAACCAATGTTCCGGCCATAAGGGCATGATAACTATTCATAAATCCCATTCCAAGTGCAAAGTTGGGATCATTTGTGGCATTTGCCTTATCAGGGTTGATCGTTCCACTAGAATTTGCTTGAGATCGAGCCACAAAAGCAGTTGACTTTGTGTTTGAACTTGAATCATTTGTAGACGAACTTCCAGCCTGTTTTGGGCCTACTTCTTCAGATAGGAGTGCCTGATTCACATTTCCCGCCATGCTTAGATGATTCAGCTCTCTCTGTTTATCATCAATCATCTTTGACTTCAGTTTGTTAATTAGCTCATCAACAGTTAACTCATCCAGCTTGTTGTTGTCTTTGATTATTGAAATGTTGGTATTCCAGGACTTGGGAAAACTGTTTAAGAGTTTCAAATTTTTATCCTCCAGTCCGGGTTCAACGTCGTAGCTTGACATTTCAGTAATTAAGGACACAAATCTTCGAACTTGAACTTCAAAGGACTCTCCTTGAATGTGATTGAACAAATTGAACTTCTGCTTCAGCATCTGTTTGCGTCTTGCCTTGATATCGGGATTTCCTTCATATGCCACCACCAGAGCATCCCAGAGTTTCTTTGCAGTCTTGTATTTCTTAAACCCTTATGCAATCTCTAGAGTCAATGCCATTGTCATGATAGCATATGCTCTCTCGTCCTTATTACATTTTTCCCAATCATCATCCGAGTATTCTGCTTCAGTTTTCACCACCCAACCTTTCCTGCTTCAGTGTGAGTAGGAATGAAAGGTCCATTGACAACTGATCTCTAAAGTCTCAAATCAACACTTTTCAAATGGTTCTGAAACCTGTATTTCCATTCAAGGAAGTTGTCAGCAGATATGAGTCTGGGAGGATGGGTAGTCAATTCAATCTCAAAGTCCAGTTTTTGGTACAAGCTAGGTTCAAAATTCATGACGAAAGCTTACGAATACTAATGAAAAAGAAGTCTAAATGAGTTTTTCAATCGTAAACACCAGTTTATGATATTGACACGCTGGCAGATCAAAAACACAATCGCAAACACCTCCGGGTCGTAAACTCGGTCGAGAACTCAGTTCCGATCATAAACGTAGTCGTAAACAGCTCCGAGTCGTAAACGAGGTCATAAACTCCTAAAAATCGGATCTTGAAGTCGTAAACCCCTTTTTATCAATCGTAAACATCCAATGTTCGAGTCTTGATGTCGTAAACTCGAATTTCACGATCATAAACCTTCAAAGATCACTGCTTGAAGTCGTAAACACCAAACCAATGAAGAACACCAGTCGTAAACAGCAAGAACAGCCCAGAAATTGTCATAAAAACCAAAAACAGCAACAAGCTTCCACTTTTTCCAGCCAAACACTCAAATCTAATATCGTGGAACCTCGAATCAGACGATTCTTAGCTCTGATACCAATTGTTGGTCTCGAAACAACAATTGTTCACGATATCGTAAACACAAACAAGTGCGGAAACCTTGTTTGTGAGTGATTCGACAAGAAGATGATGAAATAGACTTGATATGAGATGAAGAACAAAGCAACACAATCAAATCTTGAATGAAACTTGATTAATCTTCTATTAGAGTGATTTCGCGATCGGAAATAAAAAGTATAAGCAGAAAATCATAATCAAGAACTACTCACAATCATAAACTAGTTGGGTATTTATACTACCCTTACAAAAGCCCTAATCACGATCGTAAACTCATGAAGAGTAACCGGCCCAAGAAGCCCAAGTTGTAATCACATGAAGCCCAATCCAATGTAAGCCTAAGTCTAACGTTCATGCCTCACAATGTATAGCCCAACAGTATGTGTAGGCGGTAGTTGATTATCGTCATCAATAAATGTTGTATCTTCCTCTAGTCTTGGGAGGAAATATATAATTGTGTTGGAACATGTGTATCTCGGGGTGGCCGGTGTGGTGAGACCAAGGACGGGCCATCAAGGTATAGAGCCGATCTACATGAGGAAGAGTCGAGTTGAACCGTTGAACCGAGTAGGCCGGGTCTGGCTCTCCCAAGTCTTCTCCTAAACCTATAACATAGAAAGAACCCGTTAGAAGGGGAACAGAGACCGGGTTCGCGGTCTCTGGACCACCCTCCGACGTTCAAGTCAGTAAGACTGTATAGATAGTTTGTATGACATGTATATGGGTAAATGTAAGTATGTATGTAGAGAGATAGATGGAGTGTCTAGAGAGACACTAGTAGAAATAGAGAGAGTGGGAGGTGCATGTCCAAGTAGATTAGAGTCTCCTTTTATAGACAATGTGAAGTGGCTGAGGAAGGCTGTCAGGTTCGGCCTATGGGGAAGCCCCAGAGGCCGACCCGACTGAGGTAAGGGAGGCCGACTCGAGTGAGGCGAGGCCGACCCGAATGGGATAAGGGAGACCGACCCGAGTGAGGCAAGGCCGACTCGAATGGGGCAAGGGAGACCGACCCGAGTGAGGCAAGGCCGACGAGGCAAGGCAGGGCCGACCCACGGGATAAATCCCAAGGTTCAGGATCCCTTTCAAAGGAGGGGGTAAGCCTCCTTTTATAGGGGAAGCATAGTGGGCCTGGATTGGGCCTGTTTGGCCAAAGCCTTGTGTGAGCCAAATTATGTGTGGGCCTAAGTCCATATATTCAGCCCGATTCGGACATAAGTCATCATATATATATATATATATATATATATATATATATATATATATATATAAGTTATAGATTTAAAACTTATGTGAATAAAATGGAGAATTAGGAATTGTTATCTATGATTTTATGTAGTCGTTTAAGTTTATATTTTCTTATTAACGTTATAAGTATATATTTTGACGTTCCTCATATATTCGTCGTTAAAAACATTGCATGTTAACTCCGTTGGAGCCGTTAGATTTTTCTAAAACTTCGAGGGGTTATTTTGTCATTTCCCAAACATGATTCTATTTAATTAAAACTGTAGGGAGTGGTTCTGTTATTACCAAAACTTGGGGTCATCTTTGTAACCCCTAGAAGGACCCGTTGCATCAATATGACATTGTAGTTTAATGATCAGTACGTGTTAATTTCAAACGTTTCCGGTGATCAAAATCATAACCGATCATCACCATCATCGATCGGTTACAAACTTTTATTGGCCATCATAAGTGAGTCAAATGATAATCACATACGAATCACAATACCCTTTCTCTCTCGCAAATTCTCTGCTCTCTTCCTCTTTTCGTTTTTTCGGCAACCCACCAAGAAACCACCGAACCACCACCTTTCGATCACCAGTCCCCTACGAACAATCAGGTGTTATCGGAAGTTCAAACCGCAACCGTGCTCGGTGTTCACATTCAAACTTCGGGTTCATTTTTTACATCAAAATCGCATTATCAAACATCACCGACTTGAGGTAACACGTAAACCATGATTTTTGCTTTATTCTATTGAGCTTATTCACGTTTCGTGATTTCCTGGTCGCCAAAAAATATCTTTGGCAACATTAGGGTTTGTGGTGAAGAAGGAGACTGAATCAGGTAAGGGTTAGAAAACATAAGCTCCGGGTTATAACACAATCGGGTCTAGTGGCCGGATGGTTAAGTCCTTGGCCTTCTACGCGAGGGGCGCGAGTTCGAATCCCCTGGCCACTGTTTTTCTTTTTTGTTTTGTTATTTGGATCGAATTCAGGTCACTGTTAGTAACTAAAATAGTTGTGATCGGCTAATTGACACCAATATTGGCCTGGCCGAGTGGTTGGGACATATATTTGTGACATAGAGTATATTTATTGATCCAAAAATTAGGAGTTTTTAAAGTATAAATTTTGCGTAGACTAATATAAATATACGTATTGTTAATTTATTGAAACAATTGATACTCTATGTGAACTTTTAATGTACGTACCTTGTTTTCGCAAACCCGTTAAAACATCATTTGCACGTTTGGTTTAAATATTATATATATATATATATATATATATATGGAATCCTTGAACTTAGAAAATATATAATATTGATATATATTGTACTTTCTCGCATTATTTCGATCATCGGTTGGATTTGGCACACGTGCCATCCTCGATTTGTTTCGGACTTCACGATCATTCGTTTTTGTCGGTTACATTAGACTTATTCATTTTGCTTGAACACACACTTATACTTGTATGCTCATTGGGTGATTGATTGATTTCGCAAGAACCGTTCTTGCCACTTGATTAACTGATTATCTAGAAATTTTAGGGTGTGCAAACGGCCCCATTTTACTATTTTTAATCATGTTGGGGGAGATTAACATGCATGAACTAAAACAACTGAGATAATTAGACTTTTATATATCGCTTGAAGTACTTGTAGCACACTGATACAACAAAGTCCCTCTTATGGTACCGTTAGTATTAATGACGATAGCAGGAGATATATTGTAGTACTACTGGGTCTGACAAACCCCACCCGGGTCAGTCGCGCTGACACGATTGGATATCGAACGGGTGTTATATTCGTCCTAAACACAACAAGGCAAACTATAAATAACTGTTAGCTTCGATGACCATCAACGTGCGAAGTTTCATGTATATAGCCTAGCTAGCTATTTGATATATATTGGTGATTATGCTCTTGCAACTTGACTGTCGTTGAACAGTCAATCTTAACTGAACTTGAACTATTTCTGAACTGATAAACCTGTGAACTCACCAACCTTTGTGCTGACACTTTAGCATGTTATTTCTCAGGTCGCTAATCTAGATTACTTGCCATGAGCTAGGGTGCACCACTTTTGGATTATGGTTACCATGCATGCATATTAGACTTTAAAACTTTTTAAACTAATCGTCTTTTTGATTTGCGCATATTTTGGCGCTTAAACATTTACTACAATTTATGTCGTTTACGCTTCCGCATATTTAAATGCATTTACTTTGATTTAACTATTAAATTGCATATAGACTGTTCGTATGACTAATTTGTTCGATCCTGGTTTGTCACGCTCCCTGCAGCGCGTTATCGCGCGTGGGATTTTTGGGGGTGTGACACTCCTCCTCATTTATGTGCTCAATTCTTTTCTTCTTCTCTACATTTTTAGTTTTTGAGCCATTCTCTTTGTACTTTTGGTTCCTTTATCAAGATTGTATGACTTTAATATAATTAAGAATTGTTTATGTTTGTCTTTGAAATTCTCATCCTTTTTTATGCGAATATTTAAAGCCATGATTGGCTAAAACTTACATTCACTTAGGAGAAATAAACTAGCCTAAAGGTGTGTAAAAATGATTTTGACACTAATCTTTAATATTGAAAGTTTATTATTGATTCTTAAACAAAACTTGCCTTGTGTATCATGGAACATTTGTGCCTTCAATTGCACTTAAGTTGGTGGCTGAGACACGACTAGAAGTTGGGGTAACGTATAAAGGCGAAACTTCAACCTTGTTAAAACGTAGGATGGATCGTTACCAGATCAAATATGTGTTACATACGGAAGTTTTGATAGAATAAAGTGTATAACTCAATCAAATTCTCATTATAGTTGAATGATTAAATGATTACCGAAGGAATACACACACATCTCGCTATAGCACAGGAGTGGTTGGATTGTCAGTGACGGAGCCAGGATCTATTTTCTATGGGGTCGGTTTTTTTGTTTGTGTTCGAAATTATAATGAAATGACACAAACATATTCGGTTCGGGTCGGTAACATTACAAAACAAGATGAATTAATAAAAACTACGTCGCTAGGTCGGTTCATTCAGGATAGATGATAACTTGCGAATAACATGAGTTATTATGAAAAATAAATATAAAAAGTTTTAATCGTAAGCAATAAGGATTACGTTAGTTTTAATAGGAAAAAAAGAGATTGAGAATTTAGAGTACAATCAAGTAATGTATGAACTGAAATAAAAACAGAAGAACAAGGAGAGAGTATTGCGATTAGTTTATTACGTGAGTTTTAAGGGAAGAAAAAACGGTTTAATAATGCAGGTGATTAGCATTGCTTATATATGTTCCATTATGGTTTCAAAAATCATTGGTGTCGGCTGATCCCGACCTTCAAAAGGTAGCTCCGCCCCTGGTCGGACATGACCTCTCCTAACAAACAGAACTCAGATAAAAAAAACTTACAAAAAATACAATGAACAATCTATTTATACTATTATGTCTCATATGAATGAACTTCATTCGTATGAGGTGTTCAACGGATCTTAAAGTTGCAATGAGAAAAAATAGACGGATGATGATCAAACACTTACCCGTCGAGATTTGATTGAGATCCGAAGGTTTCAAGTCATCCATCTTGTAGATCTTGGTTCCCATTTAGGGTGTATGTGAGGATGGAGTCGATATTAGGGAGAAGAAGAGAGAGAGCCGAAATCTTTCTTAAGTGTGTGTTTTGTGGTGATTGGAATAATCATCTTCTTGTGGCTCTCCATTTAGTCTCCTTATTTATATATACACCCAAGGGGAAACCCTAATTCTCATTAAGGGCAATTATGTCCATCAAATAAATGCCATATGATAGGGGTATTAAGGTAATTGATCAATTAAGATAAATGATTTAAGGCCACATTAGACATATTTATATTAGATATATATGTGACATACACAAATATATACATTTAGCCTGATCAGGGTTTAATACTTACTTATTTCAATTTTAAACCAGAATTGCAGCAGAAAAAAACAGTCATAGAGCTGACTATCCAACTCAAGACCCCCATTCATCATACTACAACCCCGAACTTAAAATTCAACTTAAAATAAGGATCAATCATAGAAAATAAGCCCTTAACGTTGATTTATAAGTAAAACTGTCTATATGTCAATAATGCATGCATAACATATTAAGAGACAATATAAATTAAAACGGACGAGGAAATTAATTAAAGATAAGAAGTACAATATGCTAGATAAGGTCTTTAGTAAAGCCCATCCTCGAAACAAGTTCTTCGAATACTTTAGGTGGGAGACCATTAGTCATCGGATCCACAAGCATATCCTTAGTACTTATGTACTCGATACAAAGAGCATTTTCCTCAACTCGTTCACGAACGAATAAATACTTCGTATCAAGATACAGTCCAGCGCCAGTCGAACTGTTACTGTTCGAGAAAGTAACGGCAGCTTAATTATCACAATAAAGCTTCAATGGTCTGGAAATGGAATTTATGACTTTGAGTCTAGTGATCAGATTTCTAAGCAACATTCCATGACAGGTTGCGTTGTACACCGCATTGTATTCTGCCATCATAGTGGATGTTGAAGTTAGCTGTTGTTTATGACTCTTCCATGAAATGGGCCCGCCTGCTAACATAAAGATGTATCCCGAAGTGGATTTTTTATCATCTTTGCATTTAACGAAATCAGAATCAGAGTATCCAACTAGTTCTAGGTTATCACTTCTCCTATAGGTCAGCTTGTAGTCTTTCGTTCCATTCAGATATCTAAGGACCTTCTTAGCTGCTGTCCAGTGATCATGGCCAGGATTAGTTTGATAACGGCCCAACATTCC